>VWZE01009742.1:11999-160565 GCA_013396675.1 Eubucco bourcierii | reverse complement strand
CGGGAGGCCTGTAGCAGACTCCTACTATGAAGTCAGTATCTTCTTGATAAAGAAGACCAGTCTGGTGCCTAACTTTTGATCCTAGCGGGATTCCATCATTTGGGCCTTTTGATGCTTATCTCAAGATACATCCTCAGAATATACCCAGCCCATCATGCTTCTCAAGTCTCAGAAATATTTTCCTGGATAACAATTTCCCATAGTGAGTTGACATTTACTACACACAAAACAAACTGGGAGGCAGCTGCAGTGTGAGACATCATTGATAGTCCTGATTTTCAGAAGGCGGAATTTTAGGCCTTTAATATCTGCAGTATGGTGAAGCTTTGGACAGGTCAAAGACTGAGATGCCTATGTATGCTTAGGCAGGTTCTTAGTTTGGGGAAGTGCTCCTTGTCTGTTCAGTCTCAAAGAAGATGATGCATCATTGAATATTGTGAATTGAAGTCTTTATTAGCAAGTCCTGTGAGTTTTTCTGAAATGTTTGGGTAGTGCATACAAAGCCTTTTTGCCTTAGAAGTCTTGTGGAGTTAGAGACTGAGTGACTTGGATGCTGTAAAGTGATGTACTTGATTTTTAGACACCAAGGTTTTTGTTACTTTTGTGTGGTTTTGTTTGCTTGTTAGGTTGTTGGTATTGGGTGGGTTTTTTTTTGTTTTATTTGTGGTTGTTTTGTGGTTTGTTTCCTGCCTTCCCTGCATTCTATAGCAGTGAGTACAGATTTGCTTTTGCAACATTTAGTTTAATTGATTTAACTTGCTCATAGATCTACCTCTATCATTAGAATTGAGTGAAACTCAGAACTTCAACTCTTCACTTACATCCTGATAAAATCATGTGAAATGGCCTTTTGCTTGCAATGATACAACAAAACTGTAATTCTGCTGTGGTTCACTTCACAACAGACCTGACACATCAGAAAATGTAGATGACCCAAGTTCTAAGCTTCCTGGTAAACCAAAAAATGGGCTTACTTGCATGATTTCTTACTTTATTATGAATTTTTCATGATGAGCTGTTTTGGTTCAGTAGTTAGGAAATGGATTGACAAACAATGTGTTTTTACATTGCGGAGTTCATCACTGTGACATCTGCAGTGGTATTTGAAAGGTAAGATTATTTGCTGAAAGCTGTCTGAATTTTTAAGTGCTTGTGTTTTAGCTGCCCAAGGATATTGAGGTAGAGTGTTTCTCCACTTTTGTGGTTTGTCTCATTCAGCAGCAGTGAGTCTGACAGTGTACTCCTTTGGAGAGCAGTCCTCATTGCTGATGAGGTAGCAGCAGAGTGCCTTGGCTAAACCATGTATCTGAGTGTGAAGAATTCTTTGCCCTTCTCCTTTCCTCATGGGAAAAAGCACACTAAAGAATATGACATTGTTAAGTTCTATTTAGTAAATGGACCAAGTGAGGAATAGACTATGTCAGAGAAACTTTAAACATAAGCACATATGCAAAGAGTTAGCTGAGACCTGCCTTAATTATCACTCTAGTAAGGAGTTGCTGTCAAGCCTGTGGGATTGGACACTGCTCTGACTTGTTTCAGTGTAAAGTTATGGATGCCACCAAGATTGTACCCTGCAGATATGCACACATTTGTAACTCCTTTATTATTTATCCTCCGTGTTATGTACATTTGCATAGAGGCGTTTGAGTTGGGCCCGTGATGAAATTGACTGTAGTGGCTGGAATTCCTTTGTGCTGGTCTTCAGGTGCTCTCTTACTAATTTGTGATGCTGGCACATGCCAAACTGATAAGAGTGGGATGGATTGAGGCTCCGCTTCTCCGGCAACTTGAAAGCTTTTTTTTCAACACTTTAGCAAGCTTACAAGCAAAGATGGTCATCATCTTCTCTGATGGATGGACCCTATCAGCCCCCAGTAGATTTGGTTTCTCAAAGCAAGTCCCGTGGTTTAAGTGTGACTGTGACACCAGTCCTGTAACCACTTGTTGATTCACCAAATTCAACTGGCCCTTTCAAGCCTGTCCTGCTGACCAGGAGGACTGAAGAAAAAAACCTACCTGTGCTGCACAGAGCTTTAATACCGCTCCCAGGGCACTCTGAACCCTCTTGATATTCCTCAGACTGATGTCCATGTGTTACAACAGCAACAGTCCTCATAGTGCCTTGGTGACATTCCTGATACGAGCCTCTGGTAAGCAGCACAGCTCTAGAGAGTGTGTGCTGTCAGCAATAGTGTGCCTTTGTACCTCTGATCAGAGCTGCCTACTGCTATCACCTGTTACCTACTCTTAGTTGTGCTGGTTGTAAGACAGGGAGCGACTTGGGATGCCTTACCCAGCTCCAGCATCTCTCCTGATGTGAAAGGTAGTTCCTCTTCAGTCTGCAGAGTGCTGAAGTTCTGCAAGGGTATCTGAGGCTCTGGGGGAAGTATCCTCCTGTAGATCCTTTTTGCTGTAAGCTTCCATTCTTCATTATTGCCCTCCCTCCTTTATGTGTGCTAGTGGGCGAATTTTTCTCTGTTTGGCCATGGACACTGTGTCTATTGCATGCTGTACTTGGAACCACATGTCTAACTCCTCAGCCTTCCTAATGATACACAGACTTCTCACTGCCTCCTGCAGCTCAGCCACCTTCTGCAGGAGGTCCTCCACTTGGACACACTTTTTTGCAGGCAAATCTACTGCCTGTCCTTTTTGTGTACGCCGGAGTTTGTAATGTGACCTACCTCTGTTGAGGAATGTTCACGGTACAATCATGTATCACAAACCAATTTTGATATAACAAGATCTAAATTTCAAGTGCATCTGAAGGGCTAACAGTGCCGTTTGAATGTATTTAAATGATCCTTCATTTATAATTTATGTTTATTGCTTTTGTCAGGTATGTATTGATTACCATTGTATTGGATGTCAGTTCACTCTCCAGGGATGCACAGAGCAAAGCAGAGAGCTGCTCCTTCTGTTAGAGCTCTATTAAGCTGTAATGATTTTCAACCTTGCATACCACAGGGCTGTGTAAGGTCATGGATCTAGGGACTAGAGCAGGCTGACCTCTGCAGCATGGAGTTTGGCCTCTCTGTGGAAAGACTTTGCTGTTTCTTTTCATGTATCTCAGCCATACAGATCTGTAGGGGAATACTGCTCCAGAAACTCAGTTGTTATACGTAGCTGTGTTACTCAGTTTTGAATGTGGGCAACTCCTTGGAGTTACCAGAGTGTAGTAAATCCTCCTATCTGCCTAGGCAGGTTTATGACCTGGATCAAATCTATGGCTTTGGGTTTTTTTTCAAAAAGAATCATAACACACGCATCTTTTCCACATCTTGTTCTTTGTCACAAGATCTGAGATCAACAGTCTACGGTTTTTGGTTTTTTTTTTTTTTTTCTTCAAAGGCAGGAAAGGTTAAATATCCTCAAGACAGCACTTGTTTAAAGTTTTTAAAAGCTGATATGCTATTCCTGGTCCTTATTAGAGTAGCACTGCAAGGCTTAAATGAATATCAGAGATGCAATGTGCTAAATTTTGCATAAATACAAAGCAATACTGAGCTGATTAGCTTGAGAGTTTACTGTCTGGATAGAGTTACAAGTTGCCATTGTAGGTGTGTTGCCCCTAAATGACACAAACCAGTCTGTTGCACCCATTTACCCACAGCTATGGCAGGCTACTGCAGGTACAGTTGCATCTGCATTTTTCTGAGGATGTATCCAAGGAACCAGTCTATGTATGCCTTGTGTGGTCAGATGTGCCAAAATTGGAAGGAGATGGTGATAGAAATCCTGGGTGATGCAGTAGTTTAGCATATCCCATTACGGCAGGGGCACGACAATTTTGGATGTTTTTCAATGACGTTTAACTAAGTTGAGGAGATATCTCTGAACTATGTGAAGCAGGCTGTGCTCATGTGGAACCTCTTATGCTCCAGCTCGCACCTGTTGCCCCATGTCCTATCATTGCACCGCACTGAGAAGAGCCTGGCTCCATCCTCCTCGCACTTCCCTCTCATATATTTATAAACATTAAATAGCTCACCCCTCAGTCTCCTTTCTCCAAGCTAAAGAGACCCAGCTCCCTCAGCCTTTTCTCATAAGGCAGGTATTCCACTCCCTTAATCATCTTTGTGGCTCTGCACTGTCTGCTTTCAAACAGTTCTCTGAGGTCCTTCTTGAACTGAGGGATCCAGAACTGGACACAGTACTCCAGATGTGGCCTCACCATGGCAGAGCAGAGAGGGAGGAGAGCTTCACATGACCTACTAGCCACAGCCCTTCTAATATACCCCAGGATACCAATGGCCTTCTTGGTCACAAGGGCAAATTGCTGGTTCATGGCCATCCTTCTGTCCATCAGGACCCTCAGGTCCCTTTCCCTTACGCTGCTCTTTAACAGGTCAGTCCCCAACCTGTACTGCTGCATGGAGTGGTTCTTTCCCAGATGCAAGGCTCTACAACTGCCCTTGTACTTTGCAGTGGGACATTGTGTGGGTGGTGCAAGCTCAGCAGGAGCTTTTACCTTCAATGCAGTACTGCACAAGTGTTCTCTTGCAGGGTGATGTGCTGTACTATATAGAAGTATTGCTTGTATCAACTCAAAACTGATTGTCCATCCCATGCAAATGTTTCCTTAGTTTCCTCTTCCTCACTGCTACAGGTATTATTAAGAAATTTCTCAGAGACTCAGCTTGTCAGGTAAGAAAAGGCATTTCAGGTATTTGGGAGTACTTTATGCCTTTCCACAGGTGGACTGCTGCAGTGCTGAGTCATGCAACTTGGTACCTTGTTACAATTAGAGTTAATTTTGTTTTGCTTCCAGTCTTGACTGCTACCCTGGAAAGAAAGACTGGATTAAAAGAATTGTTCAAAACCGTATCCAGAGGGAACAAATACCACTGATTAACTTAATAGGTGAATGAGCATCATTGCACTACAGAAACACACCTCTAAATTGGATTCTCAGTGCAGGAAATCCAGGGGAGAGAGCTTGACAATGATAGATATGTCTCTGTGGACTTTATTTGTAGACAGTGAAGCTGTTGGTTGGGGAGTTTTGAGGCTGCTTTTTTGGTTCGGTTGTTTGTGTGGGCTCTGTTTTTGTGTGTTTGGGTGGGTTTTTTGTCTTTCCTTGTTTTCACTGGTTGGGGTCTTTTGTTGTTGTTTGCGTATTCATTTTGCTGTAGTTTGGTTTTGGGGTTTTTGTTGTTTTGTTTTGTTTTTTTAAACATCTAAGGAAAGCATGGACATTTTTATTCACTTAAATAGAAGAGAAGCAGTATCAGCAGCTGAGTGTAGGGGAAATGCCTGTTTTCCTTTACCCTTTTGCATGTTTCTGAGACCTATATAATTTCCTATAGCATGCTGGCTATGACTAGTTTTGTGTTAAAGTTGATGATCCTCTTCTGTATGTTGGCATTGTACATCAAGCAGCCAAAGCTCATGATCTGGCTTTCTTGGGTCTATTTGAGAACCCACCCAAGAATGCAGTATCTAAGTTTGCAGGTAATAACCTGTGCTACATGTAAAACTAGATAAAATTTACACTCAGATTATGCCTCTGTCAAAAAAAACCCATGAAACCTTCACAGCAACAGAGCACTAGCTTTTTAAACTTGCTCATTTAGTGGCTACCAAAGACAAAGATAATTCATCTCTGTGTTTAAGAAGAGTTCTACTCAGGATGCAAGCGTCTGAATGTCCTACATGTCCTGACATTGGCACAGAAGTACATTAAGTGAAACAGGATGGGTGTTAGGTTGGTAGAGAGTTATGTACCTAGTCAATATCTGGCTTCTGAGTTTGTCCTTTACTGCATGTTGTCCTCTGTCCTCTATAAACAATCAAATATGTGCACTGGGACATGTTACAATTTCTTAGTTTTCAATTCCTTTTACCTTTTTCTTAGAGAGTATAGAATTGCTTCAGAGTTAAGTCTTATTCATATTCATTATCTATTTCTTTTCCTATGTATGACTGTAAATATCTGTATAAAATGATCAGTGGGGCAGATTTTTTTTTTGTTGTTGTTGTTTCTGGTACTCTGTACTGAAGTATCATCACTTGTGATCACTAAAACCTTTAGTTCATGACCGAACAATGACTGGGACAACTCACAGGAGAAATGCTAACATAGTTCTTTTTTTTCAAGATTTGCCCTTGACTTTTTGTTATACATCTACAGGCAGTTTTCTCTGCTTCAGGGAACTCGAGCAAGTGGCTTGTACAAATCAAAGTTAATTTTTTTCCTTCACACTGAACTTTTGGGATAATATACCTTGTACTTGGGAAGATCCAGTGAAGAATTTCCTTATTGCCATATAAGTTTTATCTGCAACCTACCTAAGCAAAGATGTATGTTGATAATTTCTGGTATTTCTGCACCAGTAAACACTCTAGTTAATGTTGCAAACATACTTTCATTACACTCCTCTTTCTCCCCACCAACTACATTTTTGAAAAATTTTGCTGTCTCAAAACAGCTATCATTAGTCTCAGCTCAAAAGTTTTCAGGAAAGTTTCAATTAAATGCAGTCAGCTATTATGCAAGTGGGAGGAGAATGCAAAAGTTCCATTCCTTTTGTTTTGCACATAATAGCTTGAAAATAGTTACACATATACTTAACCTATGGTGGCACATGCTTTACACATACAGAACTTTCAAAGCTCATAGTTCATCCTTTTAAAGCTTATAGCTGGATTTTCTTTCTTCCTACCATAATAATTACAAACTAAACTAACTTAAAATCCTATCGACTTGTTTCCCCCCACATCTCAGAAGCATTGTTACAGAACGGCAAATGGTTTATTCTTTTTATTGTATGCATGGA
This sequence comes from Eubucco bourcierii, assembly GCA_013396675.1. Classification (NCBI taxonomy): domain Eukaryota; kingdom Metazoa; phylum Chordata; class Aves; order Piciformes; family Ramphastidae; genus Eubucco; species Eubucco bourcierii. The sequence goes on along the minus strand of VWZE01009742.1, from coordinate 153,783 downwards.
CTAGAAAGATATGGAGCTCATGTATCTTTGTATCATGTATCTGTAAAAGTACAGAATCTATGTGACCAAGTTTACATCAGGTTGCATCTTTGAAAGTCTGTTTTTGGTGACTACAAATGTTTGTTTGGGGTGAACATCTCAGCAGTGCTTATCTGCAAGCTTTTGATTTCATCTATATGATTAGTACTGTTTAATTTTTCTCCTGGCCCCCTGTTACTTTTCTAGCTTTCACCTGTGTTTGTCCTCTCATATCCCTAATTTCATTCAATATTCTTGACATCTACAGCAGGTGTCTTTGGCCCAAATGCTCCTCAACACCTGCTGCCTTCTTCCAGATTTGATTTTAATAAGTATTTCAAATGCTGCATCTTGGGAGGGAGATAGGTAATTATTTACATATGTGAAAGGTGGTTGTGATTATTTTTCTTTTTTAGACAAGCTAATTTCTAGTGAAAGAGATCAGTTCCCCCCCTCCTTTTCACCGCTGTTGTTTGGCTTTTTTTTCTTCTGTGTGCGTGTGGAAAATAGCAATATTTTCCAATTTTATCCTACTAAATGGGCAGTAACCAAAGAGAAATGGGAATAAGATGCAAGGAAAGACTATTTTATCTTGTGTGCCAGTAGGTGAAGAAACAAAAACCCGAGATGCTAGTATTCTACCATACTTCACTAATTAACTCCATATGATTGTGTAACTTTGGGAGAGCTACACTACCCTAAGATTCCAAATATGTAGTTGGGTGTCTGTGAAATTAGAAGGTATCAAAAGAAAACTACTATGGCTTTGAAGCACGGTGGTAATATTATGTTAGTGATGGCCTAGGTTTTAAGAAATGTAGTGTTCATGGGGATGGATATAGTCTCTTATGAGGCCAATTATAATATTTTTCTGTTGTCTGCCTCTCATAACTGATCTAATGAAAGTTAACTTGTTCTTCCAAAGCTCGTGTTTTTGGACTTAGGCCTTTTCCCAGGTTATTTTCTACCATGCTCCTGTATCACCGAATTCAACACATGTCACAAACCCTTTCTCTCACTGCAGCACTTTTCAGAGAGAGTTAATCGTGACTACCGTGGGTTTTGTTGAAAACTGCGTATGTCCATCATCTCTGAAAAGCATCTGGGTCTCAGTCTGATCACTTGGGAATCCAGGCCTGATTCTCCTCAGTCTGAGAAGAGTTATGACATAAGTCTATTGGAAAGCATCATTCTTAGAGGACTTCACCACCACCTCAAGCTATGAATCCGGCTTTCTCAGGGAACTGGGACACTGAATTTCAAGGCAAACTTTATCTAAAAGTAATTGTAATGAACATAGAACCACAACCCCTGCTATGGAAGGGGATACCTTCCACCAAACCAGGTTGCTCAAAGCATCATCCATCTTGGTTTTGCACAGTTCCAGGGATCCACAACTCACTCATGTACCTCTCTTGGTGATTTTGAGAGACCACTCTGCCCTCACGCACCACCCCTAAAGGGTATAAAAGTACCACAGCTTCTGGGGTCCACATGTTACATCTATCACAGAAGACCCTGCTGGGATGTACACACACTACAGAAGGACATGGAGTGGTAGTATCTTTCTTTTTAGCTGACTTCTTAACTCTGTTTTTCTCTTTTTGCTTCTTCTTTTTCTTCCCATTTTCTCNAAGCATCATCCATCTTGGTTTTGCACAGTTCCAGGGATCCACAACTCACTCATGTACCTCTCTTGGTGATTTTGAGAGACCACTCTGCCCTCACGCACCACCCCTAAAGGGTATAAAAGTACCACAGCTTCTGGGGTCCACATGTTACATCTATCACAGAAGACCCTGCTGGGATGTACACACACTACAGAAGGACATGGAGTGGTAGTATCTTTCTTTTTAGCTGACTTCTTAACTCTGTTTTTCTCTTTTTGCTTCTTCTTTTTCTTCCCATTTTCTCTCTGCTCCAGTCCATTACTGAGATTTTTCACTGGCTGTAATGAACTCAACTCATCAGCTCTTTGGTCTTGGTTCACCTTAATTTGCTCTAAGGGAATTTTTGAGTATTAGCAGGACCTCCGCCTCTCCCCAGGGTTGCCTTGGGATACTGGGTTGTCACACACTGTAGTCACTTTTTGCTTACTGAAGTCTGAAAAAATGCTTTGAATAGTTAATATGTAGTCTGGACCAAATCCCCCTTTTTCAAAGTCAGAAGATGTAAGATATATTAAGTAGTTTGAATAATCAATGATGAGAATCTTTAAAGGCCTGTTCCTAAGGGATCATTTTATGTTGCTCAGACTCTTTATTTTTTCATTTTTATTTTCCCCAGGGGAAAAAAAGGGGTGAAGGGGGAGAGGGGGAAGGGAAAAAACCAATAATTTTAGGAAAAGCCAACCTCTCTTTGCCAAAATAAAGCACTGGTCTCAGCAGGCAAGGTGGAAAGGTTGAGGTGGGCACCTTTTATTTTCACCTGACTTGGCCATCTTTATGGCTTGTTACAGATTCTCTGGAGTCCCTTGTGTTCTCATAGGGTATATTTTGATTCACAAGAATATGATTTTCATCAGGACTGGTATATGTATCATTGTATATGTTCCATTCTATCTATTAATAAACCAAGTTCCTGTTTACCCTGGAAGAAAGTAAGTCAATCAATTTCACACATTCACTGGAAAAGGTCAGTGTAATAGTTTAGAGAAATGCAGGAGTACAGGTGTAGAAAGAAAAGGTATGGGAAAAATATGGGAAATAGAGTGCTGTGGTTTGAGCAACATGTCTGTCTGGTATCCAATTGTTAAATAAAGAATTTGTCTCTTCAGGATATTTGCAAAACAGTAACATGGCTGATTGATTTTGTGAGGTCACTTTGGTTGCCCTAACCTGTCATCAAAATCCACATGGGCATGCAATAGTAGGTCATGATGGGCCTTGAAAGATAACGAAACAAACAAATAACCCACGTGTTTGATCTGCACCCTTAGAAGGTCTAGTAGCTTTGAGATGTCATTTAAAAAGATTTCCTGTGTTTTCTTTTGCTTAGTCTCAGTACGTCAGGCTCAGCTAAATGAAGAACTAAATTAAAATTGTCATTTCAGCTCATAAATAACAGATGTCTCACCCATTTAATTATTTATAGTCTTGAATCTTTCAAAAATGAAAATGACTATACACATTTTTAATGTAGTTCTTGGTAATTTGCTGCATGAATGATAAGATTCCAGATAATCCCGGCATACAAACATGAAAAATAAAACTTTGACTGACTCGCTTATCTTATGTGACTGCTTCTTTGATCCCCTGTGACTTTTTTTAAATTAAAATTTAAGTGAAATCTAATCACAACAAAATGATGTTCATACACTTGCATTAATAATTTATCTGCTAGAGATCACAGTGCAGGTAGTATGGACATTAGAGATTCATTTGCTGCCTGAAAATCAATGCTTTCTCTTTTTGGTAAGATTCATCTTTTCATCTGTGTGAACTGTGTTTGGATGGATGGCAAGTCTGAAATATTAATGTTGAAAGAAACGGAGACTGTGCCAATGTTAAAGCCCTACCTCCTAAACCACCAAGCCCCACTCTCCCCTATTCTTGAGCTAATGATAAAATTATGTCACTAGGCTTAATGACTTATTCTCTTTTTATGAGCACAGCTGACTTAGTGACAGATGAACTTACCGGATTAACAAAGATTCGCCAACACAGCACACAAACCAAACATTCACTGCGTGAGCTGAAAGAGGAAACATATAGAAAAGCATTTGCAGAGCAACTATGAAAGAAAGAGTGGGAGTTAGCATCTTGGCAAGTTGCAGACTGCCAAAAGGCTTAGAACAATGACTACAGAAATTGCATTACTGTTTGACTCACAGTGTGTTCAGGAACACAAAATCTATTTACAGTCTTCTAGTAAACAGGAGCAATATCCAACAGCTGATCATATAATCCTAGTTGAAGCAACCTCTGAGACCCAAATCTTTAAAAAATGCTTGCAGATCAAAAGGGTTGCATACAAAAGGCTTTGGTATTTTAGGGCAAATTGCTTATACAAATAAAAAGAAGGAAACCCCTCTCTGCCAAATTTCTTCCAAAAAGGAATTCTTTTGCTATTTCTAACTGTGTATAGCAGCGTTTAATAGCTAGACTTTGCTAACAACAGTGTTAGTCAGCATAGGTCCTTTGAATTCATCTAGTTGCTGTATATTGTACCTGCTGAAGTTTGGTGTTTTCAATCAGGAGCTGCTCCTTTGAAGGGGAGGAAAACTTGAAACTTAAAATGGAAAGACATTCCTGGTACTTGGCTTTGAAGCTACAACATATTACTAGCCACTTGTCAGTTGCTGGATTTCTCTAAAGAGTATTAGAAAGGCACTGTACTACTATCTGCCTTTTTGGTGATCATTCAGGCTAAACACATTCATATTTGCCAGAAATAATTGTGTGTTTGCAGTCTCTCTTCATGTTGCACCAAGAGGAGTGTCTTGAGAACCCTTGCTTCTGAGAGGGTGATAGACTGACTGCCTTTGTAGGAAGTAACTGATAAAAAATCCTGGGTGAAGCTGAGTGTGTTTAAGCACTGATGTTCTTCTTAATAGGGAGATTAGCCTTAACAGTTTGAGTAGAGAGAAGTAGAGAAATGGCAAGCTATAGCCTGAGAGTTAAGAACTGTTTCTATCATATTCAGTAAGGACTGGGGCATATATAGGATAGCTGAAACGTGGCCTACTCGAGCACTTGAAGCTGGTAGCCATGTGACAGCCAAAAAGCAAAAGAAAGAGATGTCAGAGTCACTACAAAAAATACAGCCTGAGTGCTGTGAGGAAGGGAAGCTTGCCAAGGACAGGGGAAAGATGTCAAGGAACTGAGAACAGCTGAGGAGGACAAGCTGGGCCTGACTTGTCGATGTAAAAGCTAGCTCATGTTTTGAATACAAGTGATTGGAATACCCACATAAATTGATTAAGGCTTCCTTGATGCTTACTTGGTAAGCTGAAGCATTGTTGGTGACAAAATGTGTAAAACCATTGTTATACATGCCAGGTGACAGAGACAGGAAAATCAATCTGTTGCAAACCTGGTTCCCAGCTTGGTGTTTTTGGTAGATGTCAGCATGATCCTGTGTAACAAAGGAAAAGGAATCTACTGGCATCCATTTTCTCAGCTAAAGGGAAAGCTAATTGGTTGTGGTAATCTGAGAATAAAAAATCAGAATTACAAACAGATTTCTGATCTCAGTTTACGCTGTATGAAGATTGACAAAACTAAGTAAAATTATTGTTAAAAAATATCTGTTTTAAGTTGTGGTGGTGTCCCTTTAATGATGTTTTGCACCAGTGCAGAACTACATGTTGCAGCTTTTTACTGCCCTTTGCAAACTTTCTGGAAAATATTTTCCATCATTTTGACATTTCATTTAAAATGAAATATAGAAGACATTAGAAATTCATGTTCATGACAGGTATTATTTGTTTGACTTTGAAATATACAGAGAACACACATTAATGCACAGTGACTGAAGTGTTACGGGGGTGTGTGTCTGCATAATCATGGGACTCTTCTTTACTCCACAAGAAAGCATTGCAGAATCAGGAGTGACCTTTTGTAGTGCTAAAAGTCTGTGTGCGCAACAGTGAATAATTTAAAAAGGGAGCAACTGAAATGACCTTCTTCCCAATATGTATATATACATGTGTGTATATAACCAAGAAAGAATCTTATTTTTCTTGGCGAAGCTGCACAGGCCCACAGTATTTCCCAAGATGCTTCTATTTACACATTCAGCACAGAAATTCTTACCCAAACTGTTAGATTCATGGAGGTATACAGGATAGATATCTAGGAGCTTGTATGAATGTACCTGGTGTGAGTGATGCTCCAAATAGGGAGAGCCAGGGCCAGAACACCATCATTGGAGCTCTGTTACTTCCCAGAAAGGCACTTTGTACCTTTTCTGTTGTTCATAGAAGGAATTGATTCAACCTGGTGACACTTGTCATTCTTTAGTCCTAAAACTTCCATTTAATTTTAGCAATTGCTATATTTTTAATGAGGCCCAGGTTTCATTCTACTCTGTGCACCGGTGTTTGCCTGTGCAGTTATTCAAAGTGCACATGAATGTAAAAAAATTAGCTGTTCCAAGTGAATTATTAACTGCTTATGTGCAATCACTGAATTTACATGTGCAGTTAGGCAATACCCAAGTTCTGGTAATGTGGAGAATTCTTGTTGGTGATGCGCATCACAGCAGAGATATGCATCTAATGTAGAATAACTGATTATATCATTTCAAGGGTGTAAACCCATTTTGAAACAGGATTAGTATCTAGACACCTTTTTAATTGGGATATACTTTTAAAAATGGCTGATGTAGAAGGAACTGTGTTGCTCTACTTCCCCATCTGATTTGTACCATCTGGCACTAATATCTGTCTTTAGCTCTTACACTGTATTTGTAGGGTCCCAAATAACTGCTGAATAAAACAGAGTCAATAGGGAGGAGACAAGCCTATATTATGTGCATTCAAGGTGTTGGTAGAAGACAATAATAATAAAATCTAATCAGTGAATCAGCAACTAATGGGCATAGCCCAAACAATCTGATTGAGTAGGTAATTCCTTCCTAGTCTGAAGTGTATGAAATTTGACTTTAGTATCTTGTTCAAGTAAAAATAATAATAACAACATTTTTCTAGTGCCCCTGTTTATATTTCCTATGTAACTTGTTTTCAGTTCAAACTGCCGCAGACCTTACACTTTTGAACACCAGTGCTGGATTTTTTTTTCATGTAAGGTTGTCTCTGATCAAGAACAACCAATTATGTACTCTCCCCTCACGCATCAGCATGTTGATTATGTGAAATTTCATGAAGAATTACAGTCAATTCCAATCACAGTCTAGTTGAAGATGAAATTTTGCATTCCTCTACTGATGTATCTTTTTTTCCCCCCATACTAATCTATTAACCATGTAAAGAATCCTTGGATACATGTTTTAAGCAAAATGTATTTATGCTTTCAACTAGTGTTTCAGTATGAAAAAAATAGAACTCTGTTCTTGTTCAATATGCTATTTCTATAATGTTTATTTGAGAAAGGAAGCACTAAAAAGAGCTCTGGGGTAAGGAGTGTTTAAAGCTGAATAGTGATGCTTGGCTATTATGCATTTTGTGCAAGGTCTGCATGTGAGTACTACAAAGGGATGTATCTATGCTCAGTACAATTCCCATATTATTTGTCACATTCATTATTGAGTCTGCTTCTCGTAGTTTAGCATCTGGTTGGTGTCAGCACTGTAGATGATGCTTTGGGGGACTAGTGCCATGCTTGTGCCCCAAAAAGTCTCAGGAGCACAGCCCACTGCCTCAAAATAGATTGGTTTAACTATGATTTTGCCAGTGCAAAACTTTTATCACTTTATAGAGGTTTTTTCTGATGTAATTTATGCTGGAGTGATTCTTAACACTGAACTGATTTTCCGTGAAGAACCTCTTGTTAATATTTAATGCTGGCATGAAAGATTGAGGTATCTTTGCTGGTTTGCAGTCTCTGCTCTTCACTTGCTTGATGTACCAGTTTTATTCCTTCATCTGGAGTATTTTTACTATCCAGGAGGTCTACAGAAGAATTAGTCCTAAGCTGTTTCTCAGCTTGAGATGTCATCTTGTTCGCATTAGGAAAAATATCTTTCCTGCAGGAGTGGTCAGACATTTGAACAGGCTGCCCAGGGAGCTGGGGGAGTCACCATCCCTGGAGGTGTTCAAGAAACATGTGGATGCAGCACTGTGGGATATGGTTTGATGGCCACAATGGTGCTATGTTAATGGTTGGGCTTGATGATCTCAGAGATCTCTTCCAACCAAAACAATTCTATGATTCTGTGAAAACAGAAATAGTATTTCTCATTTAGTAACTCGTATAGTCAAACTGATACCATTTTAAGAAAGATGGCATTTCTCATTTATTTTTTTTAAATTTTGCATAATTTAAATATAACAACTCAGTAAAATAAACTGTGGTACCCTAGTGTGAGTTCTTTTGAGACTGCTCTGTCCAGTGTCTGGACAGCAGATATGTCTGTTCAGTCCAGAACTGGAGATTCAAGGTTATGGATTTATTTCATGTTAACCATTCCCAGAATTGCAGTGTAGCCAGTCCCAGTACCGTAGCTTCATTGTTTTAAAAAATAAATTGAATTCTTAATCTCGGTATGGAGCCAGTACTGTTGAAATATTTTTTTCCCCCCAAACTTGAGAAAATAATTCATTCTGTACTTCCATGTTAACTTGAATTGCACTTACCGTATTTGTGGCTTCTTGCATTGAGATGCACTACAAAATCTAATGCTGTACCTTGGCTAGAACACAGAGATATATTTTGGTAGATGAGATTTTGCTACATGTCCAGTGATTTTAATTTTCAAATGCATATAATAAAGTGCATAAGAAAGTTTGTAGGAAGCTCATGTGCCCTTGACTCACACTATTTTGAGAGTTGAGTTTTGCAAGTGAACCTGCCTAGGTAATAAGCTTGATCTGAGCCAACCAGATGCATGATACTCCTGAACCTGAGACCTGAGAAAATCACACAGAAAGAATCTGCAGTCTAACCCTGAATTAATCTTTTCTGAGTCACCACCCCTCAGAAATGGGCACATTTGTAAGCAGCTCTGCATTATCCACTTATATCTACATCTAGCAGCTTAATTGTGTAGGACAGAATTCTTTTTTGTGTCCTTGCGTAATTAGTTTTGTTGTTAAGCATTAATATGTGTGAACACGTTTCAGAACAATGTGCCAGACTTTGACTATCGTTAATTTTTCAATGTCAATCAGTAATATTTTTTTTAATATCTAGGCATGTTTGAGAGCAGATTAACCACTACACCATCCAATTTGGTTAAGTTTCATTTAGACCTCTGTGATGTTTATTTAGATCTATATCAGCCTTTTCTTTTATCAAGGCGTATCAAAGATTGTCATGTCCAACAATAAAACATTGTGTGTGAGAGCCTGAAAAATTCATGAATATGCAACAGAAATACTTTTCTACAGGATTGAGATAGTCACAGTAAAATTAGCATTTAATGGTCAAGAAGAAAAAAAAAATCACTATATAGAAGAACAGGCTATGCATAGTATCCCTGTAAGAAATTCAATAGAACAGTTGAATTGTTCAGTAAATTATTTCATTAAAAGTATTTATTTATTGGAACATAAAACTGCTTCTTCTGTACCATAAATGAGCATGTATATAGCTTATGACTTCAAAGTACACTCATTGATTATTCTTAAAAGAAAGTTGATGATTAGGGTAGATGGCAGATCAAAGACTTCCAGTGATGTTTTAGGATTACTTACAGAGGATGGTTAAGATGAGAAAAACTTCCCTGGGTCATACCAAACATCTCTCTAGTCCAGCAGCAGATTTTTGCTTAAAAAGTAGAGGAAGACCTTTTTGAGGAAAGGGTCATTTTATATTCTTTCAAGATGTGACAATCCATAGTTTAAAGACTTCAAAGTGAGAAGTTTGGATATAGCTTTCATATCACCAGGAATTCATCTAAATCTTTTCCTAGGCATGTCATTTACCTTTGCAACACCTGTGGCACAGGTGCAATTTTTCATAGTGCAGTTATGTGTTGTATGAAGAACTATTTCTTATGGTATATTCTCTGCTTACTACCTCATAATATAGCTACAAAGTCCTGTTCACACTTTTGGTACTCATTTCCTTGTGCTATATCAGCGTTAACCAACCTGTCACCTGAGGGAGAAACACCTGTGGGTGTAGCTACTGATCTAGCAGTGACTTCCATTTAAGTCTGACTTTCAGCACTGAGAAATCTCACTGAGCAACATTTCTCATTCTTAGTAGATAAAACTCTTACTACTGGATTGTGACATCACTCTTCAACAAAATTATTAAAGATGGAGATCTGAGCATTCAGATAAATTTTGAGAGCAAGTTCTATGATTTACGTGTGTAACTATTAAAAACAATAACCTCTCTATTTGAACAGTAAACATTCTGTGATGGTTGTCTCCTGAGTCACTCCATCCCTATGGCCTATAGAATAATTTTGACCAGACAGACATTCCTCTTAAGCATTTTTTCTTGCATGTGTGTGACTTTTGCCACCTGAGATGAAGTGACCTGTGAGAGTACCATACCAGGAATATGTGGTAAATGCTCCAGTTGACCAAACAGCATTTATCATCATAATTTTTTCCATACGTTTCTTCCCCATTTTTGTGACATAAAATATGACCTTGCTTCTAATTAAAAAAAAAAATAAAATTCTATTATTGTTTGGATAATAACTGATCTGAGTTGCATCCAGGCACTGGGTTTTGGCACATATGGTTTAAAATTTCAGTTTCATCATGTTATCTGAGTATTGTTTGGAGTTTCAGTTTTGGTTTTGTATGTGTGTATCTTGGTTTTTTTAGGGTTTTTGGTTGGTTGGTTTTTTTGATTGATTTGTTTGTATTTTCTGTTTGTTGTTGTTTTTCAGTTCCCTAAATTAATTGGGAATCCAGGCAAGTTGAGACATAGTTAAAGTTAACATAAACTTTACTGTTTGGAAAACAACAGATAGCAACTGTATAGTGCTATTGTGGCAGCATGGAACAAGCAGTGAGTTAAAAAGCCTGAATTTAAAAATAAATTACAGTTTCAGTATCTAAGCTTTTCTAGTGGGTCATTTGAAACATTGCTTATTTATTGCCATAATTTATTCATTAAAATGTTATTTATTTATGATGTATTCATCCATGTGCTAGACAAGTCATAAGATAAGGCTGATATTTACCAAGAAAAGCTTACAAGATTAGATGTGATGAAATCTCATGGTGATAAATGTCAAAATACCACCTGCAAGTCCAGGATTTTGATGACAGAAAACTGTTAGAAAATGTAAGAAAAATGTAATTTTAGTCTCGACCAATCTAATGAAATTTTGTTCATTTACTTTTGGAATTCTGCTTCCTCACTCTCTTTTTCTACTACTTCTGCTGAGTAGCAGCTGAGTGAACTGGCATTGGTTATTCTGGAGAAGAGAAGGTTGAGGGTAGACCTCATTGCTCTCTGACTGACACCCACTTTTCTACAAGCTCTGAAAGGAAGTTGTAGTGAAGTGGGTGTCGGTTTCTTATTATCAGGTGGTAGGATGAGAGGAAATGGCCTGAAACTGTGATAGGGGAGATTTAGATTGGATATTAGAAAAAAAATTCTTTACAGAAAGAGATGTGAGGGATTGAAATAGGTTGGCCAGGGAGGTGTTGGAATCACAGTCCCTGGAGGTGGTCAAGGCATTTTGGGATATGTTTTAATGGCCAGAGTGGTCTTCAGTGGACTCGGTGATCTCAGAGGTCTTTTCCAGCTGAAACAAGTCTATGATTCTTATTTAATTTCTACCAATACTTTTCCTAATACAGCACTCGACTGTCATCTTTACAGTGTGCATTGTGTGTGTGTGTGTGCTTATGAAAGCAGTCACTTTTGTGTTTGAGGTTAGAAATGCCTTTGAAAATTGCTACATATTTTGATGACAATTCAATTAAACTGATATTATCCAATACTTTCAAAACTTAACACAAAAACTTAAGAGAAAATATATTGCTATTCTTTCTGGGAAAAAAATATTTAAAAGCTGTCAGTTTTTTCCTTTTTTGTGTCTGTGCTATTTCTTTGGGCAAAGGACTAGAGGAGTGAAATTAAATGCATATGATGTTGATTGTTTTGTATTTCAGTAAATACAGTTTTTTTTAAGCCATCTTTTGTTCAGTGACACAAATGCTGTGGGAATATACTTGAACTTTACATATCTGTTTTCAACCGATAAGAACACTAAGACTGCTAAAATCAGACTTCTCTTCTTGCAGATCAATCTTTAGCTGATCACATTTTTATGTTAAAAAAAATCCTATTAGGAAATGCTGTTTATTTCAAACTAAGGTTCTTTAGTAAGAATGCAAGGGGTTTTTTTAGGAGAGTTCTTTAAAACCACAGTGCAACCTTTTGTGAAAAGCAAGAGAGAAATGGTAGACCACAATACACAGATAGTCAGTAGCTTTCCAGTTAGGATTCTAATATACAAACTCTAAGATCAAAGTGTATTATTTCTGCCTTATTTAAAAATGCTTAACCCAAGTCTTGGCATTCCAGGTAGGTCCTACAAGTCTGGGGCTATAAGGTTAGTTTCTGTGTTTATAGGTGCATTGAAGGAATGATTCATTTGATGTACTCTAAATGTTTACTTTAGGATGAGATGAATTACTAGACTCCATTGACTTTTAACTAGATTTCTATTGATTATGAAGGGAGCCTAGGGTGAATAAGTCTATAGCCTGTAACAGAATATTAAAGACGTTCTTAGATAGCTTTAATATATGACTTGTAAGTCACAAACTGTGAGTTTTACTACGGAAGAAACATAGTGTATTTTTAATCATATAAATCTGCCATTTCCTTAGGTAGGCAACTACACAACTATCCAGGGATTTATTGTATTATTGAAGCAGTTTTAATTATGAAGTGGCCACCTAAAGGCATATTCACTGAATCAAACCTTACTGTTTCATCCTGCCCATGACCTGCTTCTCAGTATCCTCTAGTCCTGCAATCCACTTTCGTAAGGTAAATAAAATCAAGGTTTTCGTGACATGATCACAACTATATGCTGGTAATATAACTGGAAAGCCTGTGTACCTTCAATTCAGGGGTAACACAGTACTTACTTGTTCCACATTTAGTCACATAATAGCATGGTGAATTGATGTGGCAACTTCATTTTATTCAGGAGAGTTGATGGGAGACTTTGACTAGACCTGGTAGGGAAACAGTTGCCATGGTAGGCTTAAACAGGCTTATATATGTCCTGGCTTGCTCAGAGATGTTTTTATGCTCTCCCTCTTTCTCTTCTGGGGAAAAGCAACTGCAGGAAAGAATCAAAAAGGTACAGAATCAAGTGCAGCCTTACTCTAAATGCTTTTGCAAGTAAATATTTGTCTCCATGACCAAAGTGGTTGCCTGAAGCCCAAGCTAATCATGATCTGAAAGAGCAGTTAGTTACTTTCTTGCTGAGATAGGAATTAACACTATTAATAGACTTTACTGCCTACTAACCTTACTCTAAAATAAAACTCTTTTAAGTGAATTCCGTAACCTGTGAATGCATGACACAGTCTGACTTTAAAGGCATTTTAGTGCATGAAAGTTCTTCTTCACTGAACTATGACTTGTGAACAAGTGACTATACTAAACTGATGTACGACTTTAAATATCTGTACCATTTTGAAATAAGTTAGAACCCAAACAATGGAGAAAACAGTGTTAAGAGGTAGGAAAAGTAAAGAATCGCCAGTGTCAGAGATGGAATAAATATTCATTTGGTGCAGCTTTCTTAATATTTGACATAGATTTTGATTGCTTTCTGACACATATACAGCTTCTAGCCACCTCACATTATTTCAAATGTAACACTTGTTATAGAATTTGTGTAATAAATGCAATTCATTTAATCATTGACTATACTAACATCAAAATATCCACCTTACAGCTCTGAATCACAGATCCACTGGGATGTATCAATCTATCTCTGTCACAAATGCTCACAGAAAAGATGGCCTTTGCCAAGTGCCTTGAATGTTAATGATTCAAGTCCTGGATTTTACAAAGCCAGAGCAAATGGAAACAAACATCATCCTTGAGTGACATTAATCTGTTCAGCTTTAGAAGTCTGTTCTCACCAAATGTGAATTTGACTCCCAGAACATGGTTTATGACCTAGCATATCATCTGCTGCATAGAAGCAAGAGTGCTTGCTCTCCTTGTGTATCTTTTCCTGACATAATTCCAGTCTTCAAATATTTATAGGCAGGCCCAGATAATCACAGCTGGTCTGAAAACGTGGTGGAATCCTTCCCTGGCAACTGCCAAAACCCATACTTGTTCTGGTACTAAAGAGCACCAAGGAAGTTAAATAGAAAGAATAGGGTTCACTGGTCTACTGTGCTAGATCTGGGCTACTGCTACTATGTGCTTCAGGTGAGGCTTTGGTGTAGAAGGAAAAGAGAGGAAAAACTGCAGATGCACAAATGTTTCAGTGCTTTAAGGTACCAAAGAACAGCAAATGGAAAAGTACCTAAGAGATTTCTGCTTCATCCTTGTCAGATGTAAAAACCATTAAACGGCAACATGATTCAAAATTCTGTGTTATCAAAGAATTCTTCACTTTCCTGGTGCCTCTGTGAACAGAAGTGTTCATTAATGCCAAAATGACAACGGTACTTCAGACATAGCAGGGCTATGTGATGAGCTTGACTGGGTATGCACAGAGTGAAGGAAACTATCTCTCATTACACACTGAATTTCACATTGCAGAGTTGTTTCCTGATGATTTCTGTCTTTCTTCCTATAATCACCATAGTGTCATAAGGTTGATTTTAGAGGTAGCAGTTTGTGAGTATTCGTCTTAATCTTAGAAGCATTTATCTATATTTTAAACCATCTGGTTTGATGATAGTATATAACTCATTGTTTGATAGTAGTATAGAACTTAATGGTGGTTTTCTTTAGTTGTTCATTTTTACATTAAAATGACAGCTCTGTCTGAGATTTAAATTAGATGCAAAGGAAGTAAAACATAATTTCTGGATTTCTGACTGGGTAGAAGAGCAATAACACAGAAGGTAAAGAAGTTTCAAGGGTTGTGACATTGATAACACTGTGAGGTACTCACATAGGCCCCAGAAGACTTTCAAACAAGAATGCAAATGTCATTGTCTTAGCCTTATGGTTCAGAGTGTGGACAGACTGGCTGTTGCAGGAAAATAAAAAACAGCCATCTTCTTTGTGGATAGGTCACAGTAGAATTGAGTAATCTTTGATCTTCCTGCTCTGTGTAGGGTTTTATATTGCATTCACTTGTGTTCAGCCTGAGTGCAGAGAGGACATGTACTCATGCAGAGCAAAGACTCTGATCATGGATGACAGAAGTGACTGATGAGAACTTCTGTACTATGAAAATGCAAGGCATAATTAAAATAAAGTAACACAAGTGCAAAATAAAATCTGCTGATGTAAACATTTGCTTTTTTGAAATTATTCATTCATGACCACAGGCTAACTGTAGCAGAACTAGGGATAAGGACAGACGTACAGGAAGGTTGGATGTTAACAAAGACACTGCAAAAGGCTTTTTTTCCCCTCCCTCCTTCATTTTTCACAGTGAGACAAGAAGTATGTACTTTGTATTGTTTTTAGGTAGGTAGACTGTTCTAACAAGATCATTCTACCTCAAGGCACTCAGAGATCCCAGTAACAAACACCAGCATAACTCCTGTGAAGGTAGCTTCTACTTTTTAGGCCTCATACAAGGACAGAAAAGCAAACTAAGAACTGCTCGTCTTTGCTTTCTCACAAGAATGAATGAATGAATGATGAATGACACCTATAATGTGAGCAGGAAAGGCAAGGCTAAAATTATGACAATTAATCAGTCATTCAATTAATACTGAAGGAGAGAAGACAGTTTAGAGGAAGATGGAGAAAACAGAATGTGTGCCTAGAATTAAGGTTCATTGAACTTAGCAAAGAATCGTGTGTGTGTGTGTGTGTGTATATATATATATATATATATGAAATTTGTGCTACTGCATGAGAGGCAATATCTGAAATTTTCCTCATCTGTATGTAGTTCAATACATAAAGCTGCAACTGTTACTGCTTTTCTGTAATCCTTCAGCTTTCCAGCTTTGCTGTTTAGCTTTAATCTTTTATACTATCGAGAGGCCTGAATCAGAATGCAGTTACAGTAGACACTTATACCAACACACAAACACTCCCATTCTTTTATGTGGGAAGTGCTTACCATTACAATGAAATATATGAAAGGACTGGAAGGAATGTCCTATAAGGAGCAGCAAAGGACTTTGGGCTTATCTGGTCTGGAGAAAAGGAGGCTGAGGAGTGACCTCATTGCTTTACAACTTTCTGAGTAGGACTAAGTGGAGAGAGAGATGCAGAGTTCTCCCTGGTATTCAACAGTGACGTGGGGATGGTCCAAAGCTGCATTAGGAGAGAATTAAACTGGATGTTAGGAAGCATTTCTTTATTGAGAGAGTGGTCAAACACTGGAACAAAACTTCTAAAGAGGTGACTGATGCCCCATGGCTGTTGGCATTTAAGAGACATCTGGACAATGCCCTTAACACGTTTTAAACTGGTCAGTCCTGAATTAGTCAGGCAGTAGAACTGGATGATACTCTCAACTGAAATAGTCAAGCCTAATCCTATTCTACTCTATTCTGGTGAGTGTTTGTTTTTTGTAGAGAAAGGTGATATTTTAGTGTGTGAAATGCTGGAGAAAGAGTTCCACTAAGAAGATGAGCAGGAAAAATAGATCCTGTTCATGTAATGTGGAAATAATCTGCAAGAGTGTCAAGTACCAAACAGTTGTGTTATTTCATGAAAGATTTTCCGGGCTGAATGAATTCCCACTAAAGTCAGTAGAATATCTTCATTTGGCCATTTCTGTGTCTCAGAGCAACAAAACATTGTAGTTGCAATCAGCATTGCAACTAAAAGTAATCAGCCAGCTCCCCCTGCTATTACTGCAAAATCATTTATCACTTGTGCCTATCCTCCTGGCCAAATTCTTTGATTTGGTTTTGCTGTTACTGCAGCAAAACCATTTGCAGTAGAATGCAACATACTGCAATTGAATCTTTATTTATCAAGCGTAATGCAGAACTTTCCAGTTAGGATTATCCACAAACAACAGCATACTATCTTCTTTCCTAAGAAGATAGTATTTTCTCCTTTTTGCATTTTTTTTTCAAGTTTTCTGATTATCCATGCTCCATCAGAAGTGGAATTCTTTGATTTATGAGCTTTATGTGAGTTGATCAGCAAACAAACCTTATGGCATCCTTTAGTTTATTTTATTTCCTGTGATGTGCTTCCTCCCTGACTAATCTGATATCACAGAGTCACTCTGCTACTGTCACAGGACAGCTTGGAACTTACAAGTAAAAATCTGTAGTGGGAATTGTTGCCAGTTCAGAGTACTATTGTACTATCACAGCTCCTTTTGGTCTGAGTGGAGTTTTTGTGGAATTTTTTTGGTGTTTGTTGTGGGAGAAGGGTTGTTGGTTTATTTTTTTTGTTTGGTTTGCTTGCTTGTTTGGTTTTGGTTGTTGTTTTGTGTAAACTTAAAAAGAATTGGTTTGACATAGAATATGTTTATATCAAGTTGATGCTTTCAATTTGTGTGGATTCCCATGAGATCTGTCTGTGCAGTTTTCTAGAAGGTTACTGGTTTTATTTGAATTCCTTTGCACTTGACATATCCTAAGGGCACTCGCTGTCTCTGTAGGAAAGGAACATCCTACAGCATCTAAATGAGATTGCCATTTGCCACCAATTCTTGGATTATTTCCAATATTGCTTACTTAACTGGATAGAATCACTCTAGGCCCTGAATCCTGAAACTAAAGTGCCTAGGTTACAGTTTCTTTCAGGATACTGAAATAATAGCTTAATTTGAATTTAAACTCTGAGTCAAGCAGTAAAATTCTACGTCTAGATAAATATTTCTTGTACTGCTTTTTTTTCAGCAGAAGCCTAAATTCTGAGGTGTACTGGCAATTTGCTTTATGACTGCTACACGTCTTGCTAATCTACCTGCTCATGTCATGTGCTCTGGTTTAAGGCCAGCCAGTGGCTGAGCCCCACATGGCTGTCCTCTCACTGCCCTGGTAGAATAGGGAGGAGAATCAGAAGAAAAAGTTAAAACCTTGTTTTGAAGTTGAGATAAAGAATGGTTAAGTAGGGCAACACATGAAGAGGAGAAGTAACAATAACAATAAAAGTAATAAAAGACTGTATAGAACAAGTGTTACACAATGCAGTTGATCACCATTTAGTACCCAGTGGTCAGCCCATTCCCAGGCTGAAGTATTCCCTGCCCCCCCAGCCAGTTACTGCAGTTAACATAGTGAGCATGAAGTTAGTAAGGTATCAAATATTCCCCTAGTTAGTTCAAATTGGCTGTCCTGGCTCTGGCCTCTCCCAACTTCTTGTGAAAGCCAAAACTAGGACACTTTTTTCTCGTGCTCATACTCACTCTCCTTCCCACCCTTTTATCCACCCTGCTGGAGTGGGTACAATATTAAGAATCTTCAGAACCACTCCAACAAAAGCTCCATGTAAATCTAGATGTCAAATTTATGAAGCTAGTTTCTGCATTCCACATTATCATAGGTTTCTTCCCTCAGCTGCTTGGAGGTTGCATGATCTGTGCCACAAATTGTCTTACACCCTGATAATTTTATTGGTGAGCATCAAACTTAAGTCTTTTCTGGATGCAAGACACTTTCTATGCAGTACTTGGTAACATGAAATCAGCTCAAAGCTTTTCTGCAGAAACCACTATATGGATTTATCATTGTTTTTATGAATACAATTTAGAGGAAGAGTTTGTAATGCGTGATGTATGTTTTGGAGCATAGTTCTCTGGCCACGTGAGTGGGTTTCCTAGATAATTCTAGAATTATGTAATCAGGGTTTGGGGATGCCCTGCAAAAAACTGTGTCAACAGATGTAAGCTTAAGCTTGTTTAAATTTCATCAGAATCCTAGTAGCTACAGACAAAGAAAGAATCTTAGATACAACCACGAGAAGCCAAACTGAGGCGCTGAGAAGCAAAAACTGAGGCGCTGAGAAGCAAAAACTGAGGCGCTGAGAAGCAAAAACTGAGGCGCTGAGAAGCAAAATGACCTTGTTGAGGGGAAAGGGAGGAAGGCAAAGGAAGATGAGTGGATTTCTTAGTTTACCAGCTGCACCCTGGTGGAGATGATAATCTCTCCAGCAGATGAGAAGAAAAAAAAAAAAAAGAATCATAAAGATTAGACAAAGAATGCTCAAATAAGGAGAATAAATGCAACCAACACCACCACCAACAACAAAAAAATGCAAAATCCAAGCCGAAACAAACCAACCAACCAACCCCCAAAATTTCATATCCGAAAAATCATTGCAATTAACTTTTTAATATAAAACACTGAAGGGCAAATGTTAAAGGGTAATTTCAAAAAGGACTGCTCCTGAACTTCAAATTCTTTATGCAAAAGATAGTGCTAAAAGGTAATAATTAATAACTTCCATTTAAATCTTCCAGGCTTTGTATGAATAAAATTTAACTGCGTAACTCCTGTGGCTAAATCCCATGTGATGGTGAAAATGTAGATGATAATATCTCCATCAAAAACCTCAGTGCCATGGCAGCTATATTGCAGACAGTCTCTGTGGGAAAATACTCGTCATCTAATGGTTGTCAAATGCTATGTGATATCATTCTCATTTTCGTGGCCTTACATTACTCTCAGGTTTTGGCTACTGTGCAACATGGTTCATGCTTCTGTACTGAGTAGCACTCAGTCACACAGGAAAAAGAAAGTACACTAGTGAAGATGTGATGAACCTTTGTTTGACCACCCTGTCATGAGGTGGGGACAATCCCCTGCAATTTATACATTTAGTCTTTTAAATTGTATTATTGCATCACCAAATTAGCTGGAAAAGATTATACTACTTAAACAACAGTTCACACAGTTAATGGATATAAAGGCTGAACTTTGAGTCCAGAGGATCTTACAATCCCTATGAAATGTCAGCTTAATGTTAGTGTCTGACTGCTAATTGCTTATTTAGTATTGAAGTATAACCTTGATTATGGATTTCATTACTTAAAATTACATAAATGCAAGAGAAATAATGATGAGGCTAGAAAGGGTGAATAGACCAGATAATACAGGAAGGGTAAACTCTTTATCTTAGTGGGGCAGTTGAAATGACAACAAATTTCTTCACCACACTTCCCAAACCCTTCATTCCTCTTTGAAACAATTATTAGCTTTGTTTCCAGCTGTCATTACATTTCTAGATGTATATTGCTCTCTTATTTGACATAATGCAACTCATTTTTGTGGAGGAAATAAATACATAATAAAGATTATTTTTGCATGGTTACTAAGTGTGCTTTTATGTTTGACCCTAATGTGTTTTTCTGCCTCAGCGCTTACTTCAATTGTAGCATGTTTGAGCTTGAAGTGATGGAGGGGTCTGGTTTGAATTGCATTTGATTGTAGTGCACTACAGTTAATTGATTCTCTGTGTTGCTGTCCTTAGTGAGCATGGACAGGTGAGAGTCACATTAAGAAATTACTGCCACATACAGTATTGTCATGGTTCCTTAACTGCCTTCAGACAAAGTTTCTCATCATATAAAGACTGACTGGCTTCACAGCTGTGTGTCCTTTTCTGCTTGGGATGCTGGTAATAGTATTTTTTACTCTGCTGCTTAAAACTGGTGGACAGCCAGAATTGGTCCATTTGCCATTGTGTGGTTTTGGAGCTGGCACACACCTGACATTGCTTCATAAGTTGTATTTTTCATTTACCAACCACCCAGGGTCTTACTGAAATTCTGGAAGGCTTAGAAATGAAAGAGTGAAGGAAAGGTGTTCTAGAAGCTGCTAGAATGAGTACAGCCCCACTCAGTGGGGCTGAGATTCTTGTACAAGAAAGCAAAGCTGGACCTCTAGCACTGAGGTAGTTGGTGACATTCCATCATATCCCTCATCTGCTTCTGCCCTCATCTGCATGCCGCCCTTGACATGAAGCAGATCGCAGGGTACACAGAAGTTGGACCAAGCTTCAAAGCTTTGCCCTGAACAGATATGTATTTTCTTCTGAAGTGGAACATGAAATCTGCTAAGTTACATTCATTCATTTTTACAGATTTCTGGTCTGCAGTCTCTAAAGAAGTGTCGTGCGCTGTGGTGATTGCTGGCACAGAAAGAGAAGAGACAGTTCAAATAGAAATCAAGTAAAAGAAAACAAGGTAGTAGAAAACCTTTAATGGCACTTTTTAATTCATGAGAAAGAAAACACTGTGTCAGCACCTCAAAAATCGTATTTTTGAAAGTACGGCAGGAAACCCTTCAGTGTTACTTCTGCAGGTTCTTTCAGAGTAAATAACAGACTTTGAGCAGATGAAAGAAAAATATCTCCATAGTCTAAATATGGAGTTTAAATTCTGCAGTCAATTTGCCATGCTTTGTACAGATAGAAAGCATGTGACAGTAAAGGTAGCATGCTTGGTTAGGACTTCAAACCTTGATCACCTGACAGACTGGTTAAAATAGCCCTCATGGAGCTTTACAGGAAGATCTTGTCTGTCCATTTGGTACCTCCTCCTGTTTTTTCCCTTTAGGCTCTTGAAAGACATCAGCTGAATCTAAGATACTCTCTATTTATGAATTATTTAAAAATACAGACATATGTATGCAATGGGAATAATGTACTCTGAATCTTCATACCCAGAACATTGTCAGGTCTTCTGTTTGATGCTTTTCCATACTCTGTTTCAGAATATGGTGTGGGGTCTGGCTAAGCTCCTAGTCTGGTGAAATGCTGCTCCAGAAGGGAGAATCTTGGTTTTAAACACCTTAGGACTTTGCAAGCTCTATCTCTTCTTACCACTGTCATCCATGGTCTAGTCTTGAGGTCTGAGGTAATGGGTTGGACTTGATGATCTTTGAGATCTCTTCCAACCTTGGTGATATTGTGATACTGTGATAAATGAGAAACATTTCACTCTATTGCTCAACCGAAGCAAGTTCAGGCTTTCTGAAAATTCAAGGGTCATGTTTTCCCATGATAGGTGGGTACCTCATTCTCATTTATGCATCTGAAAACCTCCTAGAAGGGCCCTACATAATTTTCAGTTAGGCTGTTCTGATATGTTACTTCTGTTTAGAGTAGCAGATTCAGATAATGAAGGTTGTAAAACCCATGCAGAGATACACTATGGTAATTTCAACATGCTCACTGGTGATTTGAGATTGCATCTATCTTTACCTGTGTACTCAGCCTTGTGTCTTAAAAAAAAAAAAAAAAGGCTGAAGATTCCAAATTTGTAGTAACTAAAATGACCAGCTTCTGTAAACTAACAAGAATTTCACTGGAAATCATTTAGTTGAAGATTTTTGGTTGTCAGTTGGTTTGGGGCAAAGTTTATCAGTGCCTAGAAGACTAATGAAATATATGATTGAGACTTTAGAATCACAGATTCTTTTGAAAAGAGTTGAACTAAAAACCAGACTGTGGATTTGCCGAAGCACTTCAGTTATTCAGAAAATCCTGGCATTGCTATCATTAAGAGTGCAAAAGCACTCAGGACCATATTGATTTAAAAGATTATATCCAATAGAATGGTACATGGGTCTGAGTGATCTGTACTGCATAGGTTATTTTAAGCATGTGTCTTCTGTAGATGAGTACCTCAATAAATTGGATGGCAAACATTAGAAAGTTTCAGTATTGCAAAGCAGTGATTTCTGTCCTAAATGACTAGGACCATTTCTGTTGTTTTCAGTGAAATTTTTACTTCTGAATTTCATTGTCCTGCATCGAGAATGCCTGAAACTGCGGAGGCAAATGCATTGAAATAAATGTTGTTAAAGCACATTTTGAGCTTCTAGTAAACTGATTTACATACAGCAGCTTGGGGTAAACTGAAACAGTAATTGACCCCATTGGCCTTTTCTGGTTATTAAAGGCAGGGTAATCTCAGGGGGACCTGTTCATCTCTGTACCATCGTGCTAGATGACTGCAGAGTAATTATAAGGAATTCAGGTTTAGACTTACAAAGATTTATCACTAGCCAGTGGATATCATTTGGCTCAATAAAATCAACAAGCTTGTAATTAGTCTGAACTATCTAACAGTAACCTAATTTTAAAATGCAAACAATAAAAAATGTCTACCATAACATTAAAAATCTAAAAATACTACAGATTCCAGTCACAGAAGAGAGTACTGATCTTGAAAAGCTCAATGCCAATTATGTGCTTCACTGAATTAAAATGAACTCATGTTATTAATAAAGACTCAAATGATCTACTCTGCAAGTCCAACCTTTCACCACCTCACGCTTTCATTAGAAATGAAGTTTTCAATTAAGAACTAACTTCCAAAACTTAGAACTGAGTTCTAAAATTGTTTTCCAGGCTGTGATTCAGTCACATGAACCTAAGTAATATAGAACAATCTTGTGAAATTTGATGCTGTGACATGTCATTCTCTTCTACTGCTTCGCGGGTCCTTTAACATTAAGTGATCATCTTGTTCAGGACATTTGGCAGTGAAAACTAGATCCAGATGAGCTGTGACTTTTAGAATAAGGCTCAGAAACAAGCCAGGTGTATACAAAGAATAAGAGCTATCAAAGGCAATAATTGAAATTTGAAAATTGAAATGCAGTTGTCGGAATTCTTCTGGTAAATGCCAGAAGCAATGGATGGAATGAAAATACTAATATTGTGCTAATGTTTTTTATAGTTCAGAGAACTTCTTCCATTGGAACCTTTTACTCTAATAATCCTTGAGGAAATCCAATTGATTAACTTGTGAAAATTTGACACCTGAGACATTGTTTGACTTAGTGGAATGCTGATGGTGTGACTATCAAGGTCAAATATCAGGAGGTTATGATTCTGTGGCTAATTTTGTTGAACAAAATCTCCAGTGATTTATGGATATTCAGGTTACATGCTACACTGCTTGTTACTTTTAATCACTGGGGGTTTGTCAGAGTGCTTTGATAATGCATACACAAGTTGGTAGGTTTGGGTGGGGTTGGACACTATTGGTCTGAGAGTTGCATCTGTTGTAAACCATCTAAAGAAAGAATGAAAATTTTAAAAAGTCATTAGCTAGCAGTCACATATAGTTATCCCTCTGTTCACTATGAAGCTTAAGGAGTTGTAAAAATAGAATGAAAATGATGTAGTGTTTTGAAAATGAGGTTTTTTTCTTCTGGCTCTGGTGTGTTACTGGAAATGCCTTTGATCCGAGTTGGTTTCACATACACTCTTAGAAGTAAAACTTTGTTTTTAAAAAAGAAATCCTCTTTTTATTAAAAAAAGATTCAAACATTCGTAACATCAGAAAAAAAACCAAACCAAATAAATGCTTCACTAAATACTGAAATAACTATTTTCTTTAAAGGTAAGACAAAAATACAAATGCTGTCAGTGTTGGCACGATGCCACTTTGTCACTTTGTAAATCATTCTTTGGACTTAGCCTCGGTTATGTATTAATCATGTCTGTTCCTCTGAAGGATTTATAGTTGAGTTTGAGATCTACCTCTTCTGTATTGCTTGGGCCTAGTAAGGAGAATCTTAAAACAACAGCAAAGACCTCTAGCCTTAGTTCAGATTGCTAGACAAATTTGGCACTAAGTGGCAATTGCAGAGAAAGACTTTCTCAGGCTGCTTGAACGTGTTCAGTAAAGACAGAAAGTGGGGAAGTACAGGAGCTGAAGTCTAGGAAGACTGCACAAACTACAAGGCTTGCAAGTTGAGTGTTTTTGAGTGCAAGAGGCACAAGAACTCTGCCAACTTGCAAGTCTTTATTCTAAAGCATGGGGTTTCTTAAAGAAAGGTCCTAAAAATCTCCTAACATTCTAAAATAAGGCTATTTCCACCAGCCTGTAGTATTTTGATGGAATTTTTCCAAGAATATTCAGGCACATGACATATATCAGAGCTTTTTCACTGCTTTGATTAGTGGAGACACTCTTTCAACCTTAACTGAATAACATTCTGTCAGGAAATTTTTTTGTCTTTCTCTGCAGATGTATAATTCTTAATGCTTTTAATGCTTGTTCCTTGAAGCTTTTAACTTTTTCCTCTACATTATTGTTTTATTTCTTGCCCAGGGAGGTTGTGGATGCTCCCTCCCTGGAGGTGTTCAAGGCCAGGTTGGAGGAGGCCTTGATTGACCTGTACTAGTGGGAGGTGTCCTTCCCTATGGCAGGGGGTTGGAACTAGATGATCCTTGAGGTCCCTTTCAACCTTACCATTCTATGATTCTTCAGTGAGCAAACAGTGACATAAGACAACATCTGCAGTGGAGCTGGATCATAGCTACATACTCCACTGCGTGTAACACATTCTTGCTAATGTTTTATGCTATTCTTATGTAAAAGAACTAAAAACTCAAGTACAGGTGAGTATGTCGTTAGAATAACTTTAATAAATTAGAAGAATACCATTGTGAATTCTTTGCATTGGAAGTGGAACATTGAGCAAAGAAGGAAATAAGTTTATCTTTCCTGGCATCAGATAAGGGAAGTGAGAAGATGAAGCCCTTTTTCCCCCTCTTGATTTTTCACAGATGTTTTAGCTCCAAGCTGTAGTTCTTGAATTCATGTCCTCTGAAGGCATTAAACCAATCTCAGAACATTCGTAAAAACTCCGTAACAGTAGGCACTAGGTCAGAGACTCCTCACTAAGAACGTGAATTTAAGAACTTGCATTCGAAGGTGTTTTTACAAAGTCATGCTGATCCAATTCATACTCATCATTGTGTCACAAATCAAATTATTGCATTCTTCTCATGATTCCATTTGAAACTCAGCAGGTAAAACTTAGTTATCTGAGTCTCTTTGATTAAAAGTTGTCGTTACACAGGAAGAACTCAACTTGATTCGTGGATTGCTGAGCTTTGTAGAAAAAATGTTTGTGTTTGAAAAGAAGTAAAATTTATGTGGAGCTTTGACATATTTAACCAAGAACTGATTTTCCCCCAGTCTTTCAGCAAAGAATTTTGCTGTTGTATATTTTTCAGTAAAAACTGAATGACAGCCAATATTTTTCAGTTATTTCAGAAAAATGTAAAATCTGATATTGGAGAACTTTTTGATGTGAATTTTAGGTTTCTTTATAGCACTGTACCTCAGAATTGAATTTCCATTTTCATGCTCAGCAAGGTAGGTTTTTAAAAATTATGGTAGAAATATTTCTAATAGAATTTTAATCTACTAAATATACATGGAGCAATGGAATTCTTATTAGAATCATAGAATCATAGAATGGTAAGGTTGGAAGGGACCTCAAGGATCATCTAGTTCCAACTCCCTGCCATAGGCAGGGTCACCTCCCACTAGTACAGCTTACTCAAGGCCTTGTCCAACCTGGCCTTGAACACCTCCAGGGAGGGAGCAGCCACAACCTCCCTGGGCAGGTTGTGCCAGTGCCTCACCACCCTCACACTGTAAAGAACTTCCTCCTAACATCTAGTCTAAATCTTCCCTCTGCTAGTTTAAACTCATTGCCCCTTGTGCTGTCATTGCAAGACCTTGTAAATAATCCCTCCCCAGCCTTCCTGTAGGCCCCCTTCAGATACTGGAAGGCTACTATCAAGTCCCCTCGAAGCCTTCTCTTCTCCAGGCTGAAGAGCCCCAACTCCCTCAGCCTGTCCTCATAGCAGAGCTGCTCCAGCCCTCTGATCATCTTTGTGGCCCTCCTCTGGACCTGCTCCAACAATTCCATGTCTTTCCTGTGCTGAGGGCTCCAGAACTGCACACAGTACTCCAGGTGGGGTCTGACGAGAGCAGAGTAAAGTGGCAGAATCCCCTCCCTTGCCCTACTGGCCACACTCCTCTTGATGCAGCCCAGGACTCGGTTGGCTGTCTGGGCTGAGTGTGCACACTGCAATTATACATGGAATTTTTTAAAAAGAGATCCTGGCTCTCTGTTAGGCATTTAGAACACACTGTACAATACTGTCCATTGTTTCTGAGATATTTGGAATACTTGAAATCACTCTTGGGTATGGAAAACACACACATACTGGTATAGCTGAATTGAACTTTCCTTAAGGGATGGAGCAGTGTGTTTAAAACCCAATTGTATTCAATAAGGTATTTACCTTAGGTATTCTGTAGGCTGACCTGCACTCTGCTGAAATCACCTTGATGTGGACAACAAAGTTTAGTGCAGGTGGCTGAGCATTTCATCACCTTATAATCTGGCAAGGTGGCGATGGACTGTATGAATTAAGTATTCTTTTAGCAACAAAGAAATTGTTTTCCTAACTTAACTTCCTTCTTAGAGTACAGGTATGACTATTATAAGACATTAAGTACATCTGTGCTATTTTTAAATCATTGCTATCCATACAGCAAGGCAAATATTTTTAATTGAATCATCTCTGGGAAGAAATGTATATTTATAGCTTCTACTTCTTTCCTTTCCCATATTTTTGGTGAAAGAAGAAAATGGTTCTAAACTCATGCGAGTGGTTTTGTCCCCTAACTTTGCAAGTGTTCTGTGAGGCTGTAGAAAGCTAGCATGTTTGTTTCTACTGTGACAAACACAACAGTGTACAGCAAGCTGGTGTGGCATGTGTTGTTTCCATGTGTGGCTGTGCAAAACACTCAGTGCTGTTCTACCAATGTGAAATATGTGAAAAACTTCTAGGGAGAGATATTAAGTGTAACAGGTGTCTGATTCTCAGTTATAAAGCTTGGATTTTAAATATTATTTATTTATTTATCCTACATAACTTTACTTGGCTTCACCTTGGCTTGGAATAACAAGAAGGACTGAACAAGTGTGAAGAATTTGGAGGCACAAGAAAGATTGAACGATCTCTGCTTTTAGAAGGTTTGGAAGTGGGATGTGGGTTTCTGTGCCCAGACACAGCCTTGGGTTTAGGCAGGGCTGATAGTGATTAAGATAGGTAATACTTCTTGTCCTCAGTTTGTGCAAAACCATCTAAGGAAGACCAGATCACCTGGTGTTCATTGAGACAGAAGGTTTAACTGAAAAATCTGGGAATGAATGGATTGGGAAGCTGACTGATTTCCCCAGAGAGCCTTTAGAGTTTAGAGTTTTAGAGCTTTTTCTAAGTTGCTTTGTATGTTGAAGACAGTATGCTTCCTAAGGTGCTAAATTAAATTTTTTCTTCTCTACACCTGTCATAAATTAGAAGTATTTCCTTTGTTTGCCCAGTTATTAACAAGAGTTTATTCTTTTGCTTTATTAGTTGTTGTGTTACAAGGAATGTTCCAGAAAAGGGGATCTGTCTTATCATCTCCACACATTTGGTTTTCCTATTATCAAAGGGTAACATTTTAAACACCATTTTAAATGGGAGATAAAGACTGAAATGAAAGCATTGTCTGATCTAGTTTTTCCAATATTTTAGTGTGTTTTTGTAAATTGCTGAAGGCATTTGGTGATATTTATAGCATGTAGAAGTTTGAAATGGGGAATGATGCTAACAGGGTGGGGAGCACATGTGCAATGCAAACTGTGTCATAATTCAGTATTTGTTAGGCAGCCTGTAATGGTGAAAATGCTACAGTTTTCTTCATTAAAGTGTTTGAGCATTAGTAGCAAGTATCTGTAGCTACAAGTTCTAGATCTCCTGGGAGACTGTAGTATGATTCAGTAGTTTGTCACTCAAAGCAGTTTTGCTTGTGATCTGTTTTTAATTCTGTAGAAATAGTACTTGTCTGAGATTGTCCTTAAGAAAGGACCTGGGATGTATTCTATCATTTATTTGCAATTGTAGTAAAAACACTTATTGCAGCATTTACAATATCAAAACCACTAAATGGAATTATCTGGGGGAAAGTTCATTAGGCACAAAATCTGCTTTTGGAGAAGGTTATGGTCAGACACTCTTTGCCTTTTTTCCTACATCAGTTTAATTAAAAATGAAGTTTAAGTGTAAATATTCAAGACCTGTCATTTTTTTTTCTGTCTGTGGCCTTTAATAACTGTTTGGCTCTAAAATGACATCTTTATTTCTGTTTCTCAGTACATGCCTGAAAGATACAATGTCATGTAAATTGATGACTTTCAGTACTGTAAAAAGGAGCATGTAAGGATTGTTGCATCCCCTCTGTCTCCATAGGGAACTACATCTGCATATTTAGCTTTTCATTCTTGACTCATAACCCTGAACTGCCAGACTGATTATTCAAATTTTAACTGCCTGTTGATGGGCAGAGGAAAGGAAATTTGTGTCCATATGAATAATTAAGTATCATACCAAGATGTCACCCCGTAGCATTTTGTTTAAATGTTGGATATTCTAAACAGTTACCTGAAAAACATGTTGACAACGGATTTGTTTGCAAGCCTGTAGACTTCTATTAATGGTTATTGCTGATAAATTACATAGAATAATTCACTCAATGAGTTGTGATGTCTTTCTTAGTGAAATATTTTCCAAGACTTAACTTTCTCAGGTTAAGATTGTTTGTTTGTTTAGTAGGTGTTAATGTGATGTGACGGTTTGGGAGTTCCCTGCCCCCTCACACTTTGTAGAATGACCCAGACTAGAACTCAGCCGGCTGGAAATTTAGGACTGAAGCTCTGTTTACAGCTCAGCACAATGTACAAGCAGAGATATACACTATAGACAGGGATATTTACAGAAATATGCAGGTTAAAGGTAATACAGCAACACAACTCCCCTCCCAGAAATCAGAGACCCCAGGAGGGGCTCCCAACCACCCTCCCACCTTCTCCCCACCCTTGTACCTCACCCCAAGGTTTGCCTTAAGCGCAAGGTGAATTAGGAAGATCAGCCAGGGGAGGTTAGAAGAAAAGTGGTTAGTGAAGATTAATCTGCAAAGAGGAGCCAGAAGCTAGACCACCCGAGATGCTGTGCCCCCAGAGAGAGACAGACAGAGACTGACTTACCTAATGTTTTGAGTTATTTTTCCCAAACAATCTCAGCAAGCCTATGAGTGAAATAGACATCACCATGTTTTCCATTCACAGCCCGTAGTGTAATTTTCTCTATTAAAATTCCAATTAGCCTCAAACCAGCACAAGTGACTTGAAATGAGTAAGGATGCTTCCTTACTGTGGTTTCTGTACTGAGACTGGATATTTATAAGATGAGTTTAAGCTGCTGTGTTGTGTAGGACAGGAAAGCCTTAGCCCATGAGCACAAAGGCCAAGTCATTATGAGATAGTTTTCAGCTGGTTTGCTGTGCGGGAAACATCCTTGTGCATGCCCATACCCTGGGATACCCAGGAGAAAAGATAAGATAAATTACGTTTTTTTCACTGAGGGATAAGAAACCTCACCCTCAATGAGCTGAAATTGCACAATGACCATGAAATATTTGGTGAAACAGCTTTCTCTGCAGTCTGCACCTGTTGATTGTCTCTCTGGTGAACTTACTTCAGAATGTAGTACCATCAAGCACTTATGGAACTCATACGGGAAGGAAAAGTTTCTTTTTAATATTTGTCAGATTTTATTTATGGACCTAAGGGTTATCAGTTATGGATTTATTTTTCTAATGCCTTGGAAAGTGAGGATGATTTTTTTTTTTTCTTTTCAGTTTGCACTAATAAAGTTGTCTTTCTCCTCATTATCTATAGTTATCTAATTGTCTAGTTTCTGGTATCAATACTTAAAAGAAGCAAATAAAAATTAACTTTCTGTGTTCATTCCTGCTGAAGAAACTCAATTAAATTAATATTCATGGGAAGCAAATACAAGAAAGAGGTTAATGTAGTCAAGAAAAATGTATTTAAATTTTCAAACATTTTTTTTCTTTTTTTTTGTTTTCAGTATTTGCTGTCTCTTTGAGAAATCCCAAAAAGAAATAGGAGTGATCAGAAGGTGGATGAATAAGTGCCCTCCAGAAGACAAGTTCAGCAGGACGAAACTCCAAGAAAGGGAGAACAAGTATCAGTGAACATAAACAATACTCCTGTGCAGAGAAGAAAGTTGTGATTTCTCAGGGCTCACATAAATACACAGGGTAAGTACAGTCTGAAAGTTACAGGGTCTCCTTTGGTCAGAAAGTCTTTGAATACTGTAGCTTTAAGCAAAGTCATTTTCATAAATATTAAATCTGAATCTCAAAGCAAACCTCATTTACATAATGCAGCCAGAGAATCTCCTAATAAGTTCAAAGCAAAGTTTAATGGAACTGTGCCTTACCAAACCCTTGGCATTTTTGTGGCTAAGAGGTTTTTAGGAGCTATATGGAATTTAAATAGAATCACAGTGAAGGAAATGAGCAATGTGAATTGTGGAATTCTTTGTTATTTGGCAGCACTGAAAAGTAGGTGTGAAAAACATACCTGAGTTAAGCTGAGACAGGCATTACCCACTGTTCTGGTGGGATTTTTTTGATTCAAATACAAATAAATTAATCGTTTGGGGCTGACATACTTTTGCAGTTAAATCACTGTCCAATGAGTGATTTAATGTGTCCAATGAATGAGTCCAATGAGTGAGGTTTTTTCCAAACTGGTTCAAGTTTGAATTTACAGTTAAATTCACAAATCTGTATGATGTGAACTCAAGTTTCTGTAGCTAAAGACATTTGTGGGTTTTGTTGACTGGAGTATAGAGGGACAGGTGTATAAACTTTATTACTTAATAGAGTTGTTATTCATGATCCAGAGTACAGATCTATGTCTTTTGGTTCAAAAAGCAGAGACCTATAATCTTGTACTTGGACAGCTTTGTGGTCTACTGTGGTAGTTTGAAGGTCTCAGGTCCATAGGGACAGAGGCCCATCCCAGGGGGATGGACCTGCTCATCCCAGGATACTGTAATGTTGTTACTTTCTTCCCTTTCTGGTATCACAGCTTAAAAGATAATACTTGACTGCACTTCTCCCCCTTCCTTTCCCTGCCTTCCTTGCTTCCACCCATCCTCTCTCTGAGCAGTGTGCATTCCTCTTATCCTATGGTTCGTGGGGGAGTTGGCAAGCAGGGAGTTGAGCCACTGAGGTCTTGTAGGCTCAGCTTGGAGGGGGTGGGGGGATGGGGGTGGCTTCAGCCTACCTTACAGCTCAACTGAGGGTGGAAGATGTGGAGGATTCTAGAAGCCAAGTTGGGACCTAGTGGATTTTATACTTACTCTACCTCATTGCCTTATACATATGTGCTCTTGTAAATAGAATTTCTCTCTAAACTTCCAGTCAGTGTACAGTGCACTCATTCTTACTCTTGAAGAGGAGTAAGAGTCAGTTCTGTTCTCCAGAACGGGGTATGCTTGTGCCCCAAACTGGGACATCTATGATCTTTAAAGCTTTTATTTACTTTAAACTCTGGTGAGACAAACAGCTATCTTCAGCCTCTTGAACAGTGACCTCCATCTCTGCTCTCCTTAACTGATCCACATCAGAGTTGTTGTGACATCAAACCAGTGAGAGCTCAATGAGAAGTGATAATATACTGATGCTAAAGCTGCTGAGAAGNCCACATCAGAGTTGTTGTGACATCAAACCAGTGAGAGCATATACTGATGCTAAAGCTGCTGAGAGCAGAAAGTGCTAGATTATTTGATTTCTTGCAGTATTTTACATTACAACTGTCATTTGAAGGTCTAAGGGAATATGAATATTTGTTTTCCATAGATGCTCATGTTCTATTTGTTTCCTATGGGGATACCTATTTGGTTGGGTTTTTTTTTAATAATCTGTTTGCATCTGTTATAAAGTGATTATGTATGTAGGGCTTGATTCATGCCAGAATAAATCAATAATTATTCTAAAGGTGTCATTGCCACTCTGCCAGTGTTAAAGTGTCATATGAGAAGAATACCAAAAGACCTGTTCTGATGTATTTTTGTTACTGAAGCATTTCAAGACGTCTATATTTGCTTTGTAACAATCATATATGTTCGGGAAATGTGGTGGTTTTTTTGGTTTTTTTCTCCTCAGAATTAGCTGTTATAAAGACAGAGGTAACAATGCAGAATATATCTCCTGTGCATGTTTTCCTGTGCAACTGCTGCATTTTTACCCTGTTAGATCCCTCTGACATAGAAGCATAGGGTGCTGCTGGTACAAAACAAATTTACCTTACAATGTCCATTAACAATTTGCAGAGCAGCCCTTTCTTATGTGATGCCAGAGATACTGACCAGTTACCCTGTAAGTTAAATGGTCGCAGCTTAGTCCTGTAAATGTCTACTTTTCCTGAGGATTGTGCGTTGTGAGAAGGCAGAGACCCTTCCTACTGCTATGCATATTATCTACACAGATGATCTATCTATAGATTTCTGAGGAAAAGTCAAATGACAACATGTCAGCTTCTCAGTTTGGGGGAAATTATCCCACATTACCATGGCAGTGATAATAGTTTACAACATTCGTGGTCTGTAATGGTCTGTTTGCCTTAAAGGGCTTTGACAGTTTTGCTGAACTTAACATGTACTCAGCTAAGAGATGATCTTTCTTCACTACATCACTTGCCATTTGAATAGGTCACATTTTGCTAAGACTTGTTTAATTTGCTGATTGTGAAACTGCTGTGTAAATCTTCCTTTGTGCTTACGCATTTCTCAGCAGATCCTCTGTGTTATTCTGAGAGCAAATACCTAATTATTTGCTGCTGAAAGCCACATCTCTATATTTCTGAAATCCTTTGATGACATCTGCCACAGCAGGTTAACATCCAAAATGAACGATGCAGCAATGGGAAGTGACTCCATTCCTTGGTCTGGTTGAACTGGATACTGTCTTTGTGATAACTGGATAGTCGCTTGTGCCACTGGAATAAGCTGCCCAGGGAGGTGGTGGAATTACCGTCCCTGGAGGTGTTCAAGAAGAGACTGGATGAGCCACTTAGTGCCATGGTCTAGTTGGTTGAATAGGGCTGGGTGATAGGTTGGACTGGATGATACTGGAGATCCCTTCCAACCTGGTCGATTCTATGATAAATAAGGGCAGAGTGGCTAGAGAGGGGGGTGAGTGGGTGTGGAGTATCTTCAGTGAGTGTTTTGAGCTTAGGCAATACTGGCTGAGAAAGTGACAATCTAGTCAATGCATTGGCTTGTGTGACAGAATAATATCCAGATCTGGAACTGAGCACTCATTGATGTCATCATCAGGTCAAGCTGTACAGGTAGTTCTGCATCTGTTGAGCAGACCTCCTGACTGATTGTCTCTGGGATTGGTTCTTCTTACAGAGTTATGTCTTCCAATTACATATTGGAGGAAACAATAATCACAAGGAAAAAACACTTCTGGTGTGATTGTAATATCTGTAGTATCAATAGTATCTGTAGGACTGTGTGGGAAAAAAGTTCTTGGTAGATCCTGCAGTGCAGAATGATCTGCTTACTGCAAGATTTAAATGTCTCTTACAGCTGTCTTCAGATAGTAGGTGTTGGTAATGATGGTGCAGGCCAGCACAATCAGGTGATGAATCATCAGCATCACAGCATCTGTTAGTTTAATGCCTCTGCACCTGTACTGGAATCCCTGTACAGTGTTCAAGGCCTGTAAAATTTCATGCAAAGAGAAAAAAAAATAAGAAACTATGATTAAGAACAATTACTATCAAGTAAAATGGGAGATAAAAGGTTAATATGAGGCTGGCTTTCCACTCACAGAAGCATTTGAAGGCTCCTCTGGGGCTGCAGCAGAATTGCCTGAAGCTGTCATGAGAACGCTATGCTGCAGAGTAGTTCACTTTCTGTTTGCCATTTTGAAGATTATTTTAGCTGGATGCCACAATACTGTGAATGTGCATGATCAAAAATAATACGGCATGAATGTACCGCAGAAAGAAAAGTAATGATTATTTTAATGCTTAATGAAAGGTTAATGAAGAAGGTAATGGAAAAGTTCTACAACAGAGAGGAAACTGTCTCTGAGTTGGTATCTGAATTCCATGCATAGCTCTTTGTGTCTTTGGCCATCCTCCACCTGACAAAGCTACTTGCGAATTGCAGTTGTTTGTGTTTCAAAAGCATGTGAAGTCCGTATTCAAACTCCTGTATATGTAAGCAGGGCAGCCGTGCATATCAGCCCTATGGTCTGAACCTCTGACAATGCCCATAATGTGTCTTATGAACTTGATGCAAATTCTATTCAGCTTCCTATTTAGATCTATGAAAAGGAATTTTCTTAAACTGGGCCTTCAGCCACCAATGCTCATGTTTCAAAAATGTTAGCAGACATTCTGTTTATCACTTGTAATACTTGTCCATATGCCATGTGTTAGGCATCAGGTGGAAGCATTCTTACTACTCTGTGTCATGGGAAGAAGTACTGTGAATTTCAACCTGTCTGTATTCAGAACCCACTGAGTACATTCATTTGGCCAGAGGGCATCTTATTAAGCAACATAAGGAAATCTCTTGCAATCACTACAGACTTTTCCTGATGTAATCCCTGCTGATCCTGGGAATCTGAGGTGGGAAGTGAAGCCAGATCTTTTTCTGGCTTTGCACACTTCTGTAACAATGCCTCCAGGGCTGCTGATGTATTAGGGAAAAATTCTGCCAAGCTTTTCACTAAATAACATTTTCTTTCATAAATATACCATCTGGTTTTAATGACATTTGTGAGATACTCTTACAGAAAGTCAGGGTGGCAGAATCTTACTTTGTTAATGAGTGGCAGCTCAATAGCTTTAGTTCCAGCTGCTTACAAAAGAACCAGAAATGTCTAAAACTAAAAATGTTTTTACAGATAAAGTGCCTGACGTTCCCTTCTGCTTTCTTCCTTGACATCTTTAATGATCTGATATTTGCCATACCAGTCAAATCATCCCTGTGAGCTGATGGGTGAATTATTTATCCATAGGCCCATTCTCACTTGTACACCTGTGTCAGCTTTGGTACATACCTAGCCTTGGTAGTGTCAGGTTATATTTGCCCTCTTGTTGGTATGTCTTATCCCATATCAGTCTAGCATTTCTGTAGTTATCAGGAGAATCTGTAACCTTGGAGAGAGGCCATTTAGCTGTTCCTTGATAAATAATTAACGAATAATACATCAAATGCTGGCACCCTGCTTTACCCTGTTAAATTACATAGGGAAAAAATTAAATGTAGCACATATTAATTCATGGCTGACTCTGTTTGCTTATGTGTTGCAGTCCTGCATCTAAGTGAATGGAATATTTCCATTCTGAAAATGACTGGTGACATTTATGTGTTCACTTGCATCTTTCTGTGTTTCTGCCACTGCTCACCATTCTTTCCTAATAAAGCTGCCCCCCAGTTTGCTTTATCATGTATGAGGTAATATAAAGGTGATGGCATTCAACAGATAGATAATATATTTGTTTGTTTTTCGGTTTACTGAATATATCTTCCAACACCTCAAGGTGCATAAATTTCAGTAAGTGAAAAAGATAATATAGAATATTGTGCTTATCAGGAAGAGTGTTACAACAACACTTGCGCTGTGGCTAATGGATGCCCTCTCAAATGTGCTGACAAAAGGGCTACTTAAGTTCTGTGCTGGTTGTGGTACCACAAGCTACGATGACTGTGAGGTGGCAACCTCCATAAACTCTGCAGGCAAATGCTCAAAGTGCAAGGGCCAGCTGTAGTTACCTACTGCAGTGACTTGCAGCTGCATCCATTGATTTCCTACTGCACAAATGAGAGATGACATGAGATGAGCTTTGTTCTAGAGACTTGATTAAACTGGATGCTGCCCCAGACAGAATGGATTACAATGATGCTTCAGGTTCTAAGAAAACATGTAACACAAAAGACTAAACTGTGCCCCTGTCAGCTGAACCTGACAACATTGCTTTGTGAGAAAAACCTTTGAAGGTAAACACTCTAGTCTGGTGTGTTTTGTTTACATCAAGCTTATGGTTGTTTAAAACCTGGTTTTGGTGCTGCATAGGTTTGGATAAAACCGTATGGCTGATTTTTTACTATTTCAGATCTTACATTGATTGAGCATCCTATTCTACATGCACAATAGACCAGTGCACTTTCTTTTCTGGGTACTGTAAATTAGCTACAGTATATGAATCTCAGTGTGTAATATGATAGCATTTTATTCATGTTGGAAGTAATGATTATATTATGTATTTTGTACCCAAAGAGAAATAGTGTGACTTCAGGCAACAGAAATTAACAGTATGAAACATTATTGTTTGTGATGTTGTTGATGTTTTAATTGCTGATCATTAATCTGTGTTCTTCAACTCCAGTGTTGGTGGAATTATAATTAGTCCAGTGTGTTTTGCTGAAATGTAGAAAATGATCAGCCTGCCACTAATGATAGGGCATATGGGAGTCCAAAACCGAGTATCAAGTCAGTACTTCTATTCCGCAGTGCATGTAATTTTTAAAAAAATATTGATATTTCTGGAGAAAATGGTACTTATCAGGAGAAAAAAAAATAAAGAAGACCTAAAGAACTTAAAATTTTGAAATAAAACCTCAGATATTTTGCTGAATTTTGCGTTTGAATGCTAAGTGCATAATGATGTGATTCCTGTATCATAGCACAGTGAAAGAAACATTGGACATACATTTCTGGAAGTGCGAATAATGACATTACAGTTGATCCTAAGTGTAGGATCATACTCTAATATCTATGTTTGCCTCATGAGTTAGAGGTACCTATACTCCATTTATGGTGGTGTTTTTTTTATTCAGGCAAAGATCATCATAAACTGGAACCCATGGTAATGTGTGTGCACATGCACAGTCATGAAATTTAAAAGCTATGTATGTGTTTCAGGGTTATTTCTGGGTTTGATCCAAATCAATCTCTGCTATTGGACCAAGCTCCCTTGTTTAAGAATAAATTTAATTCATTTTTCAACCTTTTGTCTCAGGAAATGGATGCCTGATAGTGCCAGTCCAAAAAAAAAAAAAAAAACAAAAAACCCAAAACCAAACAAACCTAAAAAAACCTGAACCAACAAAACCACCCCAAAAAAACCCCAAAACCCGACCAAAAACCGACAACCAAAATACCAAAACTCCAAACCAAACCAAACAAAATCAAAATCACACAAACAAACCAATCCCCCAGCCAAAACCCCTCAAAAGCTGCAGACAGCATGCTATCACATTCTGTTACATCAGTGCAAAATGAGTTGAAGAACTGCAGGTTAATTGTATGCTTGTACAGTTTGTTCAATATAGCAGATGTTTGCTGGAGGAAGTACCTAAGAGTTATAAAGCTGCTTTTACAATTTTGCATTGTCTGCAGTGGCAGAGCTTTTCCTGTGTGGAAAACATCCCACATCAAACCAAAACATGACTGTAAAGTTCCAAAAAAGAGTTGATGTAAACCCAAATATGGAAGATCCTTGATCTATCAGTTTAGCTAAAATGAATTGGAAACAAATTTTAGTTAAACAAAAAGAAGAGCCTTTCAGAAGCGACTGGTGATTGACCTTCCAAGGGTTTTACACACTGCAAATACTGTGGCTTCAAATGCATTTAGGTCACACTAATACATTCAATTTTTAAAGCATTTGTAATCTGATCTGGCTCCAGATGAAGGCAGTGAGGTACTACTACTTAATACAAGAGAAAGGACTCAATCACTCTTTTAACAAGGCAGGCACCAGCTCTCTTTTGGTGTAAATCGGTGCATGAATACTTGATCCTGGTTAAGAATCCATCCCCTTCTGTTTAAGGAACGATTTTTTTCCTAGGTAACCCCAATTCTGTAAAATATCCTTAACCTACTTTTCTCACCACAAGCAAGCAAACAGACAAACCCCTTGCCAGCAGATAGCTGAATGTCAATGGATGAATTTTCAACAAGTCTTCATTTCGGGTCAGTTTCATATGTAGTGGTACAACAAAATTCTGGGAGTTTGGTGGCTGACTGAAGTACATATCTCACTATGCCTTTAATGGGGGACAAAATTTTGCATTGAATGTCATTTCGCTTTGACTATCAATCTAGCTATACTAACAGTAATATCTGATGAATAACCTGCATGTGTATGAAATTAAGAAATAGATGATTTAAATTGAATGTGAATTAACTTTTATAACATAGTTTAACTGCTAAGCTTTAAGTTATGTCAGTTTATGATTAGCATTCAGTTGTATCAGTTTGTAGTAACATATCCTAAGAGGGAGCACCTGCTTGGCTAGTGGAATGTACCCAACTTTTAAACATGAAAGAGAACAAAGACAGCCTATGCATCTATGCACAAAGAGATGCAATAAATAATAAATACATACCCCCCAATAATTATGTATTACAGAGGTTCGAAGCACTTCCAGAATATGGTAAATTTTAGAACTAACACTTAGCTTCGCTATTCTCTGTTGCTGAGCAGTGAAAATTTTATAGTCAAAGTAAGATGTGATGAATGAATCCAGTGAATGCTTCACAACCTTCAAAAGAAATAAAGGGAAATCCTGCCACCTCAGAACCAGCTGTGTGATGAATTTGTGTAATACTTACAGCCCAGAGAAGCTCCCAGAAGCGATTTTGTTACAGACAAAGAACTTTATGCATGAATTTGGTCAGACAAATTCTTCTTTGCTCTGTTTTGAGGTGTCAGAAGTGGGGAATAAATTGCATTGGTTACCATGTGACATAGGAGTTGCTAAAAGTTGCCTGCCATTGCTGTTAGTCCTTCCTCAACTGTAAAGCAGATTGAGGCTGGGTAGCACTTGAAAATTGATGTTGAAACAAACCTCGACAGCTGTATTACTTTTGCTGTTATTAAGACAACAATCATTTCATTGATTCATTCAGCATTACCATGGTGATTATAGGGACTGCAGAACATCTACACAACCTCATCAATCTTTCCTTCATTGCTGAGTACATTTGTTGTGTTTGTGTGAGATTTCCCAGTTCCCTGAGTGCTGAGCAGTGGCATATCATGGCAGAACGTGCCATTGCTTGTTAGCAAGTTGCACTTCAAAGCATTGTGGCACACTGCACCAAACTACACTCTAGACTAGTATAAATCCTTTAAATTTCATCTCTTTGCTTTCCATTCTTTACACCTTATCTTGGAAGCATTAAAGACAACCAGCTTTTTGGCTTTCATGCCTGTCTGAAGGTGTAAGCACAACAGTACTAGTGCCAGAATGACTGAAGAATCTGAATGAGAAATTCCATGAATAGAGATAAGGTGGGAGGAAAGCAGGAAAATGAGCAGAGAAGATGAAAGAAGAGCACTGAGGAGAAAAACTATTTCTTAATTACACTACGAACTTTCTCTTGCAAGTCTTGGATCTCACCCTAATTAAAGTAATTGGCATGTAGCAGTGTGATACAGATGGAATTCAGACACATTCTGCACTGGGCAAAGAAGTTTTAAATTTGCTTTTGATAGCAAGCTTGCAAAAGAGCTGTGTGTTGGTTTTTTTTTTTTTCTTTTCTTTTTTTTTTCTTTTCTTTTTCATTGTGTGCAAAAAGAAGACTGAAATTACATGGCTGTTAAAAAAGAGGAGGCACGTGAATGCAAATAGCTGTGTTCTTCTTCATGCTTGTTATGCTCACCTTGCATTCAGAAGTTCAAACTCCTGCAGGGATGTCCCTATGATAAATCCTCAGAATATCCTAGAGGCTAGTTAGCTGTTTGGGGGAGATTTTAGTCTAGTCTGAAAGCAGGCAGAAGCTATAGCCATCAGGGACTAAACTAAATCCTTTAGGATGACAGGAGTGACACTGGATGAAAACTTAGCTTCTTACCCTGCTTCTTTCTACTTAGTGAGTTCTCATCAGTTTTGAAATTTAAAATGTGAGAGCATGGTAAAGGATAAAGGGTCTGCAAGAGGAAATTTAGCTTCTCTTGATGGAGAAAAAAGGGCCATGTGCTAATCAAATGGATCACAAAGGCAAAGGACTTGCTCACTGCTTCCCTATGGATCATAGCTTTATAAGTCTGATCTTCCGAATCTGGAGATTCTCTTCACAGATGTCTTGATCATCAACTAGTAGGCTGTGGTGGCTTTCAATCTATGTTCTGTATCATGCTCTTGAGTTTTAAGGTTTGAATTTTCTGTATGTCCCAGAGAACAGCTGATGTATGTCTTGAACACTTGAAACAGGGGTGTTTGTGTTCTAGTAACAAGTGCCTGTCTTCTGCACTTTAGTCTGTCTATCTGCGCTTGCACGGCATTTCAGTCCCTTAAGGTTTCCTCTGTCATTGCTGCAGTCTGCCACAAATAGGTCAAAGAGGACATTATGCTGTTACTTGATGAAAAAGGTGTTTGAAGACCTTTTTCTGCCCTCAATGTTTTTGATTTATCTTCAATTCCTATGGGCTTCAGGGGCAAACAAGTACTCAGGACATCCCTGCCTGAACCTGTAGTGAGATCAAATGTAGGAGTCAACAGATGGGAGAGCTGCTACAGTACAAGCTCAACAATGGAGAAAAAGCACAGCAGTATCATTTCCTTGCTCTCAGCAACACATCTGCTAGAGGTCAGATCAAAAACCTGAGACATCCGTGGATGTACAAAGCCAAAGTGAGATCTTGCTTTGGAGTGCCCCTAATGGGGCTCAGCTCTCAACCCTTCTCATTTGCAGCAGTCGCTCTGTTGGAACCCAGTGTGGTTAACCAGATGCTTTAAATTAATCTACATTAATTTGATAAACTACAAGCTGATTAAGACGCAAAAGGTTATATGTAAATAATTATTGTCTTAGACACTATTCCTTATTGAATGCTTTCTAGACTTCTACAGTGAAACAGAAACAATGGTGACTAATGGTGGTGGTCATACATGCTTTGCATAAGGTTAGCATATTTCATAGGTCTGTCTGTTTATTAGAACTGCAAATAAGCCTAAACTTAGTTTGAGTCAGTGAGACTTGGACTCAGGTATACTCTTAAGTGTTTTTCTGGATTGGATCTGCTTATGCACCTGAGGTTTTTCTTCTGGCCATGCTACACTTATTTGCCTTAAAGACATCTTGGGCTGGCACTGAAAGTTTTCATTTTAATGCTTGAACTGAATTGAATAGTTATTACTAGAACGCTCAGTGATGCTTACAGGGAGTAGTTAGTGACATGTTTGTGAAGTGTTGCTGCTTTGTGCCTTTTTCCATTGGGCATCTACAGGTGTAAGCAAAACCATGATATTTAAAATTAATGATCTCTTCTTATGTGGAAATAACATGTTATAGGATAAATTCATTAGATTTTGGGGCTTTGTTTTGCTTTTATTTGTTTGTTTGTGTTTTTTTTTTGTTTTAAAAATATACTAGTTTTATACCACTTGTAGTTCTGCGTATATATGCAGTAAACTGAGAGGAATAGATGGTACTCTCTGTCCTTAGAGCTGCATTTCTTGTCATCCTTTTGTGTGTTTCACACATCTACTATTTTATGGGGGGGAAAGTTATATATATATTTTTTTTTTAAGTTAGGAAAATAAGTCCAATGAATTCTACTAAAAGGCAGTCTCATGCTGTTGTCATTAATGGCTTCCCCTGAGAAACTGGCAAATTGATAAATTATGCTTTCCCTCTGTGACAGCCTTTCATACACTCAAGACATAGTCCTACTTCAGTCTTCAGCAGCATTAAATCAATCTACTATAGAAATACTTTGCCTTGCAAACTAGATTCAAAATAGATCTAGGGACTCGGTGCTTCAGTTCACCGTTTAGCACTTGAGGCAATCACAAGAGGTTTAAATTTTGTGTTTATGTTGAAATGCATCCCTGATTGAGGTGTCTATACTGCTTCAAGCCTCTTTTCTTGAAAACCAATTAATACATAGCACAGTAGAAGAGGTTTTTTTTTTTTTTTTTATTATGACTCAATTAAGGAAGATATAATGAAGCCAAACTAGGTGAAGCTTTGGTGTGCATTATACAAGGCAGATCTTGATGGATGCAAAGTCAAATCTAACTTTGAACCTGCTTTCATCTAGTAGCAGTAATAAAAACCCCTACATGGTGCCTGTGCTAACAAGAAGCTGATAAATAAAAGAAAAAAAACTAAGCAAAGTGGAACACCCTTCCATAAGTAGGAAATGGATTTTAGTTATGTGCTCTGTGAACATGGGAAACTGGTACTTTTGTTTCAAACTTTTTTAGGAAGACTGATAGCTTACTTCAATCATCACCAAATGCTACTCGATCGTCTCTATCATTTACCTGCATCTCCTTTTGGTTTTTTGTTTAATCTCCTCCAGCTGAGAAGAGCTGGCTCCAGGGAGACCTTAAAACAACCCCCTAGTGTTTGAGGGGGACTACAGGATAGCTGGAAAGGGACTTTTTACAAAGGCGCATCCTGATAGGATGAGGGGAGAGTTCGAAAAGGTTTTAGTCAGTACAACTAAGTGAGTTCTGTTGATAAATACTTCAAAGGCTGTAGAAAGAGTGAAAAATCCATCACATCTTCCTGGCAATATCTGTTAATCTATTTAGCAAGATTTGAAAGAAAGCACTTTGGCCAGGTTCTTAGCCCTCTATTTTCTGGTTGCTCAGACCCCAATTTGATATTGACTTACTGTTAGAACTCTTAATAACATACTTCCTAGTATCATAAAATTTTGGATCATTTTCAGACAGGTGGACCCAAGCTATCTGTATTTTGAAGACAGGATTTTGGAGCTTATCATTATATGATTTTTCAGTTTTCAAGTATAGCTCCATATTTTTGTTTGACTTGGACTGTGGTTCACAAAAAAAAGGTCATTAGGCCATCATCCAGTATGGTACTTAAACACATTTTTAACTTTAAATACATGAGTAACTGGATTCAAATGAAGATCATGTTTTATTTGACTGGGAATCCGTTGATTGCTTTTTGGCACCAAAATGCTTTTTCTTTAAATGAAGTGAATCAAGAAGTTAGAAACCTTAGTTCACTTCCTTGTTCAGAGAACACCACCACATACTAGGCTCCACTGATGGAGCTTTGAAAGGCTGAGCAAAACCTTTTTAACACTGAAGAAAACAATACTGTACATTATTTCTTCTAATTAGTGCCTAGTCTGAAAATCCTTATGGCTCTCCCAGAGTGATGCCGATCACTTTTTGTAAGTATGAATGCAAGTCTTAATATTTTCTTTGGTAACAGGAGCCGGGAAATCATTTTAAGGCACTGAGTG
This sequence comes from Eubucco bourcierii, assembly GCA_013396675.1. Taxonomy (NCBI): domain Eukaryota; kingdom Metazoa; phylum Chordata; class Aves; order Piciformes; family Ramphastidae; genus Eubucco; species Eubucco bourcierii. Next base: position 110,138 of record VWZE01009742.1, on the reverse strand, counting down.
GTTCTTTACGTTCATAAAAATAATAGCAAAACCAGACAATTCTGTCCAAGAGAGTGCCATCCTGCCTCAGCTGCGGTCCATGCTGGGGGAGCTGTGATGATGACTTGTCTCAGCTCATACAAAGCAGAGCTTCATGGGAGATGAGAAGCAATCTCCTGTGTTACATGTAAATTATGTAGTCTTCCCTCTGTTCCAGAGCTCACCCTAGTGTTGAAATTGTAGGTTTCTTTTAGCCCCTGTGCTCCACCCAGCTTCTACTCTGATCATCATTCCCATAATGTCTCCTTTGGTGATTGTGGGAGGCGTGATGTAGCTGCTACAGAAAATTTGCTTGGCTTCTTTTTCTGGTATTCCCTCTTTACCTTTCTTTAAACAACTTTAGTTAATTACCTAAACAGCCCATGTGAATCAGATTAGAGAATTTGAGAATCTTTCCATATGGCAGAACGTCTGGGTTTGTTTCCCAGTAAGAGAAGCCAGTTTTTCTCAGAATGTATCATTTTCTGAAAAATAAAAACACCAAATCCAAACCAACCCAAAAAACAAACTAACCCAAAGCAACAAAAAGCGGTGCAGTGTCTAGCTGGATGCCTGTAGCTAGTGGGTGTTCCTCAGGGGTCAGTACTTGGTCCTGTCTTGTTCAACATCTTCGTCAATGACTTGGATGAAGGGGCAGGGTTTACTGGTGACACAAAGCTGGGAGGAATGGCTGGCACATCAGAAGGCTGTGCTGCAGTTCAGCGAGGTCAGGACCCTTGTGGGAAATATACCCCAGAGGAAATATGGAAATGCTGTGGCAGCCAATCTCTCTTGCAGGTTTCCTGATGAGAATCTTTTCCAATTAGACAGGAAAGAAACTTTCATTAGACTGATGAAGAGTGATCGTAAAGAAAGTTTCCCCTGAGAAGGTCACATTTACCTCTTTAAAATTAAACACATCATTAAATGGTCTTGGCTGAATCAAGGCTAAGAGAACCCAGATCACTGATTCCACTTTCACACCTGAATACTTATGAAGGAAAATGTGTGAGGCTTCTGAAGCTTTATTCTAAATTTCTCCATTCGATGGACTGTTTTACAGAAAACTGAGTTCTCTCCTCTGTCAAGACTATTATTTTGTAAAATGTGGTAGCATCCTAACTGGGGGGGGGGGGGGGGGGGNCCCAAACAATTCTCCAGCAAGCGTATGAGTGAAGTAGACATCATGATGTTTTCCTTTCACAGCCTATAGTGTAATTTTGTCTATTAAAATATTCCAATTAGCCTCAAACCAGCACAAGAGAAGAATGGGAGGGCCCAAATAATCTGTGGTAACTCTATGTATTTGATAAATGAGGAATCAGTGTATTACTGGGATCACTGGAGGCTTATACAGACAATAATTGCAGACTGTAAAAAACAGGAGGTAGAGAGCATTGGAACTTTATTATACAGTTTGGTAAGTTCAGTGGCTAAAATCCTATGGATTTCAGTCGAACTCTTTGTATATTTACCTGCTTCATCAAGATTTTTTTCGGAAGGATTATACACATCTGCCTAAACTGAAACAGTTTGATTTTGACTGAATGCAAGGAAAAACCTTTTCACTTTGAGGATAGTCAAACAATGGAACAGATTACCTGGGAGATTGTATAGCCCCAGACAGGATTCCTGGGGTGGGGAGGGTTAAAACCTGACTGGAAAAGGGCCTAAGAAACCTGGTCTGATCTCATAGGTGACCCTGTTTTCGGCAGGAGATTGGACTACAGCCCTTCAGATGAGGCCCTTTCTAGCCTCAATAAACTTGTGATCCTTGTTTTGTTTGTGCTAATGGTGAAGAAATTCTCAGTTATAGATGCTTTTCATGAAAAAAGTTAAGGTCAAAAAAGAAACACCAAAATCCTGACAACATCATCTAACTGCATGTAGAGAGATTAACTAGTGTTGGTTTTTTGTTGTGTTGGTTTTTTTTTTAATGTGTTCTTCCATGCTGTTGGATTTGTTGAAATGTAGCCTATAAAATAATTGCTGAAACTACCTCAACAGCAGAGCTAGAAAACTCAAGAACTCAAGATAGATTTTACTATTTGCTAAGAAACATTTAAACTGAAGAGATTACCTCTGGTACAGAGATCTTCAGATATTCACAGAGAGTCCACTCTCCAACTGCTTGCTTCCATTTGAACAGACAGAATCCCTACTCTGTGTGGGAAATTGGCTTGGTGAAAAGAAAAAAAAAAAAGAAAAGAAATATAGTCACACCTCCCCCATCCTTGGATAGGTTTGATATTAATGAAAAATTGACTTTCATGTATTGTTTGATCAGTTGTGGGGGTGGAATGTAATTGCAGACATTTCAACAATAAGTTGCCATTTAGATTCTGGGCACTAGATCAGCAGTTCAGTCCCACTTTTGCACATCAAATTTGTGCTAGAAGGGGGCACTCAATGTTATAAGCCACTCTGGACTCTTATGTGGAAGAAACGACAATTGAAAATATTTTTCCTTTTACCCCCTACTCCTCTTCCCTTCATGCTGACTGCTGAGAGGTTTTTGAAAGCCTATTGCCATCAGGAGCACATGGTTGGGTTTTACCTTTGTCAAGCACAGAGGAGGCAGGCCAGCCTTTTGAAATTTCTCAGCAGTCAGCAAGAATAAAGTGGGCATCCTAGTGGCAGGAGTAATTTTCAGCTTCCTGACAACAATTGGGAGTATGCTGGGAAAAGCTATTAAAAATGAAGTTTGATCACCAAAGTCTATTCTGGCTTATATTTAATGAGATGTGTCAGGTAGAATTTACAGTAAGTGGCTAATTGTTAATAGTAGGCCTGTCTAAGACACTCTGTGACTTCAGCAGGGCTGCACAATACAATCCCCATGTGCTTGCTAGGTTTTTCTTTACTGGGTGTCACAGGTCAGCTCGTCACTATAGTGAAGGAACAGGATGTGAAAGGAACAAAGGCATGATTAACTTTATAAAAGTTTATTTATTATATATTATTGAATGTGTTATACCAGTAAATTACAAGAAATAAAAATTAAAAATGAAGATGTGCCCTCCATAAAGCAATGGCATTTCATCTCCCTACCTACCTGTGCTCAGGATCAGGGCAACAGGTCTGTGGAGGAGGGTATTTGTGTTTAAGGCACTGTGCAGCTGAGCTGTAAATTTGGGTTTTTGTTGTTTTGATCAAGTTACTACATCTCTTTGTGATTGTTTTACATATGTAGAAGGGAGTGACACATCTGTGGACAGTATACACACACTGAAATGACTGATGGATATCCTACGAATCATTCAAAAAGGATTTACGACATAATGATTTAATATAACCAAATCTAAGCCTTGCTTAATTATTTGAATACCAAGATTTTGAAGTCACCTAAATTAAACCATGCTCAAACTTCAGAAGAAACCATGTAAGAACATTTTTTTGTCAACATGTTTGTAGCTTGATTGAAACTTTAGTTTCAAAGTATGACTCTGGCCCCCAGAGCACATTCTGCCAGTGCTAAAAGTTCTGTCATCTCACTCCAGCACATGGATGTGGATGCAGTCAGAACTACTGTACTAAAGCCCTCTCCTGGCTGTGTTGTATTCTCAGGGAAGTCACTGTCTGAGATATCTGTTTCAAATTTGCTTCTAGAAGGTATTAATAACTTTGTTTTAATTTCTTTCTGCTCTTATCTAGTTCAATATAGTTTTTAGGGAAGCATGATACCTTTCATTAAACCAACTGATGTTGTTGAAGAGAACATACAAAACTTTTAAGACATAAAAACATTTTTTGGGATATGAAACAAACCAAGCCTCATACGTAAATCCCTTCACCATCATATGAAAAATTGTTATTGTTACTGGCTTTGCTTTTTGACAATCATTTTCCTCTCATGAAAACAGAAACTACATAAAAATAACACCTTCTTTCCAATTTTCTTTATCAGACTTCTGCAATTTCTGGTAATGAACAAAACCTGTGAGACTGATTTCCTCATGTGTTTCAAAACTACATTCCTCCCTAGGGTCTGGTATAGCTTCTATAAGCAATATTGTACAATTTAAGGAATGTCCAAAAGTATAGTGCAAATTACCAAACACAACTAACAAGAATTGGCACAAATGATGCACTTTGTTTCATATTTAAAACTAACTAACTAACTAACTATATTGTCAGATCAGACCTGTTTCTTGAAATAATAGGAAAACTGGCAGAAAACGTAGACACCTTTCTAATGGTACTGACTGGAAACAAGGTTATTGGCAGGCACTAGTGTAGTATTGTGTATGTTGAATAGACACCCAGACATTAAGGATGCTAGAAAATCACCAAAGGGCTAATGGGGAGTGTGCATGTTAAATAAATTGCTTGAACTGGAAAGCGAGCTTGGGAGATTGGCAGCATGTCTGTATAGATCACTGGATGTTTTCAGTTGAGCATAAGCTTCAATATTTCATTTGTTCTATGTAGAGGTAATTTTTCTTGGTACATGGGGTAATTTCTGAGCAATAAGCTTTTATCTCTTCCTTCCACCTTCTCCATCTACCAGTTTCCTTATAAAGATGAACAGTTCATAAACCTATGAAATGCAGAAGAAAAGAGAAATCAGACTTAGAAATTGTAAATGAAAGGAAGATGTCCTGCCTTGGAGCCAGTCTTCCTAGGTCTCACTTGTCAGCATCTCTCACTGAGTCTAAATACTGTCTCCCTTTCTGTCTCAGAGCATAATGAGATAGGGCATGAACGGCCTAGTGTGGTCTACAGAATAAAGTAAGAGGCAGATCAGTGCTCCTTCTGTATCTGTTACTTTCACTGCATGTGATACATTCTTTATTTACTTCCTCGATTTTAATTCCTTATTTTCTTGTAGGATTCTTTGTGCACTTGCTGTGTGAGAAATGTCTGTGTGAAGCCTCTGACTGACTTAAGGCCTTCCCATCATAAATATCTTCTTGTGAATCTAATGAACCTCTTGACTTCATGAGTGGCCAAATGAAATAATTCCTACAAGGATAACAGTAGTCCTAAAGAGTTATGTTTCTGTAACCTAACAACTTCTAATGCAGATAGGCAGATGTTCTGCAAGCATCTCAGTTTTGGACCCTAATAACTAGATTTATTTTTTAGAAGACCTTTTGTTATGATAAAGTAGGAGTCAATACAGTGGTAGTGGAGTAAGCAAATGCATTTTAAATGCATTTAAATGATGCTGAAAAGAAGGAGTTATGTTGTTGTTACTAATTTCTGTGATTATATATTTTTATAAGTTTATCTCCTGCCAACTAGTGTTGTAGCATGTCCCTGCCTTGGTGACTAGGATCATAATTGGTTTTTTAACTAATTGGAAAAATATTGTAATGATGCATATGCAGGACATATCCATAGTGGCATTATGGCATAGAGTTGAGTCATGTATCATTAATATTAGGCAAAAATCTGAGCTTTGCTTGTCAATTTTTGTCTTTGCCTTGAAGGAGGCAGTAACATGTTACTATTTACATAGAAAAAAAAAAGGGAGTTAAGATGCTCTTTCTTTTTAATTATGGCCATTTTAGTGTGGAGGAAAATGTAAATGTCATCCATGTAAAGGAGAAGAGATTGATTCTCCCTGATAGTGATTTGAAAATATGTAACCCTTGTATTGCTATCCAGTCATGTGAAACTGGGGCACAGTTGTATTCTAAACTGCTGTGTAGTTTTGGTGTATATCTGGTTAATTTCTAAGTCAAGCATGATTACAATGCTGTTCCTTCAACAAATCTCACAGAACTAATTTAGCCTTCAAAGACATGAGAGGTTAAAGCTAGGTCAACTGACATCCTTCTTGCACAACAGCGTGTCTTCAGTTAATTATGTTGCATCTAAATGTGTGTTGTGTTTTGTCATACTAAGCCTAAAAATACTATAAAAGAAAAACAGTAATTGGTGGAGATGAATGCACAGACTGCCATCATGGCTTATTTAATAGCTTCTTCAGATGTACTGGTGAGGAGTTTCAGCTCTGAACCCATTGTCCAATGCTGCAACAGATCTGTCCTACAAGCAAAATCTTACCAAATGTTAATAAAGACAATTATGTTTTCAGGCTAAGCTCTACTGACACGTGTATGAAACCATTAGAATGTATCAATTCAGCTTGAGTTAGACTTCTAACACTAAGAAGTGTCTGCAGAATCACATATTCATTATTTTACTACATCAAATAGGCTATAGTGGGAATCATAGAGCTTTTTGTTAGTAATTAATCCAGTATATAGACAGTTCCAAACTATAACAATGTCACATCACTTACATGATACTGTAGAGCCCTCTAGATGTAGAAGGTAGTGTAACAAATAACATGTAGGTGATGCAGGGAAGGATGTACGGAAATGAGGTTATAGGCAATACCATAAAGGTACAGACAGAATCTATATAAAGAATTGTACTCTAGGCAGATCTCATGAAACTACTGGCTTCTTCTTTGTTTGAATCTTGTTCATGTGCATACTAGTCTGAAGATGCATAAACACAACAGTATCTGCTAAGAGCATCAAATTAACTGATGGCTCTACTCCTGTCTACTCCTTAGGAAATACGCTTGCAGCAATCATTAAGTGCGTGTTCAGATTTGTACATTATATGCTTTCATACCAATAAACTCAGCACGAACCTGCAAACCCTGCACAATTTCTGGTTGTGTGACTATGTTACTTCTCATCTGCTCTTCTACCTCATCGGTTTGCAACCTTACTGCAGCATAGCTGCACACTGTGAGACTCGATTACAGAATCTTTGCACAGCTAATTCTGTAACTCAGGGTTTCTATGTTTGCCAGCCTGTCTGTAGTTGTATATTACCTACTTCATTACCAGCAGTAGTCTTGCTATGAATTGTTATCCATCTTTGCTTTTCTATTCTTTGGTATCATCTCAATGCCAAGCAGATGAGCACAGCTGCTTCCTGGAGAAGTACCTGGAGCAAACACTGTAAGACATAAGATTCAGCATGTGCATCTTTTTCACCTGTAGACACACTAGATTATATTGCATTTGTAAGATTAATATGATCCAGAGGTCTGGTAATTTTCTAGATATATTTCACAGCTATGGATCTAGGCATTTCTTGTCAAGGCTTCAAATACTTCTGGTTAGAGTCCCCACTGTACAACTGCTTGCCTGCCACAATCCTAACTGCAAAGAAGGTGAATTTTTAGATGTGAGGAAATGGCAAGAAGTCCTAGTATATGACTACGATGCTGACCTTTCCAAAGACTGGGCTGTCATACAACTCTTCATGGAATGCTGTTCATCTGGGTATTCTGAGAATGAAATTCAAACGCCCTAATGACCTGTTTAGCAGTGGGTTTGGGAGTGGGTGGTATGTGGTTGGTTTGTTGTTTGTTTGTTTTTTTTTGTTTTTTTTGTTTTTTTTTTTAAGTAGGGGGAAAGAAGGCAAAATGCAAAGGCAGAATAAACAGTAGAAGGAAGGCACAATTGTGTCTTTCAGTTGTAGCATTGCTCAATGGTTTTGAGAAAGTGCGAAATCTGTGATCATGGCAGTTATTTAAACTGAAATAGAAGAAACACTCTTTGCCTTAACAGACAGGGAATTGATATTAAAACCTTCATATTTTGCAAGGTCCTTGGATTGATATCACTTTGTAATTTATTTGGCTACTACAATTTATGAGTGAAGCAGGAATATTTAGTCTCTTTTTCCTGATAAAATCTTTCCGGGCAGGGAAAAGGCTTTCATCCATCCAAATAAGGGATGTGATTTTATAAACAAACAGAAAATGTAACTATCAGAAAGTGTTTGCTTTGGTTTGTACATTGTAGTTTCTAATAAAAGACAAAGTAGTGGTTTCTTTTCAATACTGATACCTTGCCTCTTTACAGAGAAAATGGATTTTGCAGAAGAACAACATGTAGTGAAAAAAAAAAACTTAGAACAGTAGTGTATTTCACACTTTAAATAAGGAAATACAGTCAGATACCTGGGCAGGTTTTAACTTCGCTACTGATGTGGCCAAATGCACGGTTAGTCACCTCTTTTAGTTTGTTTTTAATTCATAAATGGGCAATGTTGTTACAAGGCACCAAATATTTTGGTATTTGTTAGATTAATGAGATCCACCTGACTAAATCAAAGATGGCAGAGTAGTACATGGCTCTGACAGACTGGAGCTGACTGAGCATCTCATAGGCAATGAACTACCCTAAGAATGTACCTTTTAATGAGAAAAGATTTTCTGTTTATTTCAGGACTATAGGACAGTTTGTCTCAGAGTATGTGAAACCAGCATAGCAAAATTCAGATTTTGTTGCAGAGGGAGAAGCCATATGAATGTATGCTTAGAAAGAGGCATGGCGATTAAAAAAACTCAGAATACCATCTCTGTAAACTATAATTTGGAAAGCTGCAAAATGTGTTCTGTAATCAGTGAAATTATAGGCATGCAATTACTGTTTTCTTTATCAAAGCTTATATTTCAATGTACTGTAGCAAATCCATCATCATCCAACCCATCAGAACAGTACTGTCAAGGTCCTGTGGCAGCTTCTCTGGAAAGATGTGAGGACACGAGCTGCTGTAAGGGAGTAATGAGTGAGTTTATGCTATTCTAGTATGGCAAGTGTACAGGACCACCTGAGAAGACACAGAGGAAGTGGGACAGTGCAGAAATGACAGTACAGTGTCAAGTGGTTAAAAATTCAAACCATCATGGTGGAATGTGCACATAAGGTTGTTCTCCAATTAGGCCTCCAGGCATGCCTGTTTGTGCAGGTCTGCCTGAAGTGATGGAATAAATTTGTTTTCATGACACATGTGGAGAAAGTTCCCCAATCTGCTGTAAGCAATGCCAGCTTCATTAGCTTAAAGCATTGTCAGTTGTGCGCTCATGGAACCACGTGGAGAATCAAGTTATTGCACCTGCCTGCTCTTCATAACCCTCTTCTGCTTCTTCAAAACTCATCTGCAAAATGTTGCTGGTTGTGCTCCATTCCCCCCAAAGGAGGATTAAGAGAGAAGAATCTTAACCTGTTTGGTAGACAGCCTGACCCATGCAAAGTGAATTATAAAATTGTTCCTGTGCAAACTGCAAGCAAGTTTAAGTGCTCCAAACACACCTGGAAAAGCAGTTCTGCTCAAAATCTGAACTGTATTCCTGAGAAAATTTCTTGGAGGATGAAAACTTCTAGTAAGTTTACTATTTTTATTGTCATACTGCACTCTAACTCCAAATAATTCTTTTCTCTTTCAAAAAAATATGACACAAATGGACTTAGGTGTTTGCAGTGCTAGCATGTACCAGTTGGTGTGCAACTGGGAGCTTCTAGCTTTTGAATGGCGGTGGTGACAATAGTTGGTGTTTCGTAAGAGTGCTTACTGAAGGACTGCTTTAGTATAAATGCAGAATTTTAAATAGAAAGAAGAAAGTGCAGCTGCAAGTTTGGAAAATGGAAAGGTCTGCTGCCCTATCAAGTTTTCTACTTGAAAAGTGCGTGTGGGCACACGTGGAAATTTTGGCTGTATAGGTCAGGTGCTAAGGTCTGTTAATTTGTTCCCAGTTTTGCCAGGGTATATTTATTTATTTGGAAAGTATCTTTATGTATTTGTATGTAAATTAGTCTTATTTGCAGTTCCTTGGTTAGCAGTGGTGGTTCTAAATAGGCTGGAGGATGATCTTAATGAGGCTTCAGAAGCAATTAGTTCAGAGCGTTTACTTTAGCTGTGGTGATAGCCTGATCCCAACTGTCCTATATCCTAATTTAAGACTGTTTCTCTAGAATGCTGCTTGGCTGCTTAAGGCTTTCCAAGCTGAGCTGTTATGAATAAAACCTGATACATCTTTAAGTTCATAACAATGCATTTACTAAGTTCTGACTTCCTGCTTTGAAATGAGTTTCCCTAGGTTCTTTTAAGTTTCTTTCATGATCTTTTTCAGATGGTGGTATTTGTAAAAGTCTGGGCCTGTTAAATGATCTTTTTCATTGGTATCAGAGCCATTTAAAAAAGATTAGTTTGTCAGTTGTTTTAGTTGCTTTGTGGTCAGGGCAAACATCTGTGTTTTGAGTGTCTGCAGAATCTCATTTGTTTGATCTTGAGGACATTCCCAAGAGCAAGCAAAATGTTGAATGCTAATTAGATTGTGGCCTTAATTTAATGTCCTTCTCAAGACCTGTCCTTAAAATTGGTTCTCAAGCTAGATTTGTTCCATTCTCTGGTTTGGTTCTTTCCTTCTCTCTGGTATTTCCTTTCTTTCTTTGTGAGTTTTCCCTTAGCTGTAGCTTATTTTCTGTTTGTCTTGTTCCTAATCAAGTGCCATTTTTATCTGACTTTATGAAACTGATTTCAGCTAGTCTCTGACATCTGAGGAACACATATTCCTATTCACTACATGTAAAATTAGGTGCATAGGCTGAGTGGCAAATAAAACTACTTCTCCTACAAACAGTACTACAAAATGTGCTCAGTTCTGGTGGTAATCAAAGGCTGTTGTAACAGATATGTTTCTCTTCAGTTATAACAATCATAGGAATGGAGAAAATACTCCACCCTGAGTGAATAATTATTTAATCCATCAGAAAATGGTGATGTGACTGAAAGCTAAGCTAGATAGATTCAGATTGGATGCTAAATATAAAACAAATACATAAGGGAAGAGGCTATTAAACACTGGATCAGGCATTTGAAGCACAGGTTGTGGTGAATGCTCTACTGCTGTTTCCAAAACAAGGCTGAAAAACTTGTTTTAATTCCATACAAGTTATTTGCCTCAGAGTGATGTTTAATGGTGTGTGATACAGGCTAACCTAGTGTGTATGATCTCATGTTTATTTTTGGCTTCAAATTCTGTGAATGAAAGTTGTAAAAATGAATTACTTCAAGTTCCTGTATATCAAAACAATGTAACTTCATTTTGTGTTTGGTTCAAATTTGAACTGCCTTTGCCTTCCCCCTCCTTTCCCCTACAAGGGCTGCACTGCTCTCAGATTTATATTTCTGTAAGATGAGTAATAAACACAGAATTACTCTAAGCCTGATAGCTTCTGATACTTCTTTTGGGCCCTGGTGGTCCATACAGAAGGCATGTGAGACCTTAATAGACTTAACAAGCTTGACCTAAGCGTGAAATGTAACTACTGGCACTAAATGCTTTATTAGCCTTGGATCATACCGTTACAAACCTTTTGGTCCACTGCTCATTAAGCTGTCTGTGTGATAACAAGCATTTGGGTTATTTTACTCCAATGCAGTCCCTCTGTTATCAGGAGGACTGACACTTTTACAAATATGGAGGAGGTCTTGGTAAATTAAATTAAAATTCAGTAACTGGTAAGGGTGGAAAGTGGAAAAGTGAAAATGGAAGTATACTCCTCCTTGCCAAATACAGTTGGTTTTGATTTTTGTTTTCCAATGTTACCCTGCTCTGAGTTAAGAAAAAGTAAGATATGAAATAACTTTTGAATTGTTCTATTTTCATAGTACTTTCTCGCTCATCAGCACAGCTTACTTGTAGAGCTGACTAGATAAGGCAACATTGGCATTGCTTTATTATTATGGCTGTATTGCTATTGTAATGCTACTACAGCTCACATGAACACACTCTTCTGAATTATGAAGATGAATTCTGAACTTGTCCTCAATAGAAATTTAGTAATTTGCTGTTAGATGATGCCCATTTCATTGTGAAAGTAAGCTCTGCTGTGTGATAAGTTTTACTATACCTTTAGTTTTGCTGGACATCCTCATCATTTCTGGGCAGGTATCTTGTGCAAGCAAAGCACGAGGATCTATTCTAATTTGTTTATGGTTTCTAGGCATTTATTCAAAGACCATATTTTTTTTTTGGAGCTAATGCACAGGAGCAGGACAGCAGCAGTGCAACGACCTAATGCATATTAGGTAGTTTAATTTTGATGTTCATATGCTACATTATTAAATATTAGGATCAGATATCCCTGCCTGGGAAAAAAACGTAGGAAACTGAAAAGCAAGTTAATTCTTCTACAGAGTGTAGATGGGAGGCTATTGTGTTTGTGTGTACTGGGCACAGGAGGCTAATGGTGCTCTAAGGACACTCACCACATTCATTCTCCAAAGCAGCTTTGATTTTCAGCACTGCTTTGATCTGAAGATCTTAAACTAAAAGGTGAGAATCCTGTATGAAGATGTAGCCTGAGTTAGAGTTAAATTCAGTCATACAATGAAGATATCATAAATGTTTTTTTTTTCTTATGAGCAGAGGGGAGATTTAAACTGGATGTTAGGAGGAAGTTCTTTACAGTGAGGGTGGTGAGACACTGGAACAGGTTGCCCAGGGAGGTTGTGGCTGCCCCCTCCCTGGAGGTGTTCAAGGCCAGGTTGGACGAGGCCTTGAGTAAGCTGTACTAGTGGGAGGTGTCCCTGCCTATGGCAGGGGGTTGGAACTAGATGATCCTTGAGGTCTCTTCCAAACTTACCATTCTGTGATTCTCTAATTACATATGCAGTCTGATTGGGAGAATGAGCTCCATCTGCAACCTGCTGCATGGTTTCCCAAAGGGTTACCTTAAGGCTTGGGGAGAAATAATATAATCTGCCAACAATTAATAATTACAGTGATGCTTTTTTGAAAAGGACATATGAACACTAGAGAATCTGGCCTATGTACCGGTGTCATAAAAGCTACCATAAAATACCTGCTGGTATTTATTTCTGTGGTTAGTATCAGATGTGGATTTGAACTAGTAATCTGGGGAGGAAATTCTTCCTACATACTTGGCAAATTCTTGAACAATTGAGTCACCCCTTAGTAAAATGGTCTTCAACCACTTTTAGGTATGTTTGTTTGTTTGTGGGTTTGTTTGTTTTTTTGGGTTTTTTTTTTTTTTTTGCTAGCTTTATCACTTCGAATGGAACAGGTGTTCTGACAAAATAATTGGTAGTAATTGTTGTACTGGTGTCAGTTTTAATAAACCATTCAAGTAGAAAATATTTTATGGATCCAGCCATTTTCTATGTGTCATCAGATAAAACTTTCACATCCTTCAGCACTTGGATCTTAAAACTAACACTTGTATCTTTCTTTCATGCTGTATTTTTTTTTTTCTTGTTAATAATAGACCTGTCATTTCTAATAAAATATGAAACAACCATCCAGGGAAATAACACCAGTGATAGATAGAGCATGCTGAAACATTAGACTGAGTGAACACAACTGCTCAATAGCTTGGAATATAATTCTGTCATTAAACTGAACCTGTGGAGGGACTAGGACAGAATGCACTTCGGTGAAACAGCTTCTGTTGGGACTGTTCAGGTCATTGGTGTCAGATCAAGCTTCTGAGGTTTGAAGGAAGTTCTACAGGGAAGGAAGAAGTACTGTCAAAAATCAGGCAGCCTTTGGCTGACCAGAGAGAGCTCATGCAAGCATGCATGAAAGATGGAGTTCTTTTGTCATCCTCCCTGCCAAAAGATTCCCTTTATTTGTCACTTACTTCATTGAAGAAAAGGATGTTGAGTCTTATCAGAAAACTTGCACAAAAGGAGTCACAGGGAGCTGCAGATCTTATTTTTTTTTTTGTTATGAATAAGTGGGAATCAAGGCAGAAGGAGCAGTGCAGTAGAGAGACTTCTATCTTCCTCTTCTGCTTGAAACAGATGTGACCTATGTAGGAAAGGTTTCTTTTGCACGTGATCTGTAAACTGTGCTTTCACTCTCTTACGGCTGTCCTTGGTAAGGTTTCTCCAGTAACTCAAGATATACGCTGTCAGCCACCTGGCAGAGTATTTCTCCTCTCTGTCTGTTTCCTCCTTGCCAAAAATGGAAATGAATGGATCTCTATCTTTATAAAACACGGTGGCAGTTGTGGATGGACAGTGAATTAGAAGGCTTCAGCGTTATTGTAAACAGTGTTGGTTTTTTGTCTCCAAATACTGAAGACAAGTAATTGGTGGGGGAGGGGAAGGTTCCAAGTGGATAAGAAAACTAAAACTGCCTATTTAAATGATAATTATGTTCTTCTCACCCTCCAAATAACAACTACATTGTCTGTGTTTTTCTCATTGAGCAGTCTGGTTGGCTAATGGACGATGTCTATTTGCAGTTAAAGCTATTGCAATGTTGACAATTAAGCATATACGTGGAACAGGGTAATCAGTATGAATGCAGTTTTATCACCGATGTTAATTATCTAATATTTTCCAGCTTACAATAATGTGAAAATTCCTTAGGCATAAATGAAAATGAACCCATCAATTACAATTTTTCTCAAGATAATGGCTGACAGAACATTTGCTGCCCCACAAAAAATAGAAGCAAGAGAAAAATTAACAAAATTAACAACTTAGTTGTTCAGGCTCTATAGTATATAAATGTAGTCATATATTACATGATGTGCATTCTTATTTCCTTGGAGGGGGAAATTTCCAAATTGGTGATTAGAATTACTCATACAAATCTTTCTTTCCAAGAGTTTGTATGTGCAACCACTTCTAAAAAAAAATTCTAAAGAAAACAGTTTTAAAAGTGTCTTGAATGTGAATTGTGAATAAGAACGGTATTGATCTAAAAGCTGTTGTTTACTATTATAATTCTCAGAGATTCACTACTTCAGTGCCTAGGAGAGTATGAGCTGCTTTATGCAGAAACAAGGCAAATACTCTTGGTATGTCTCCTTTTTATTCCTGAACAACTTGCCCTTTTCATTTTATTTCTCATCTGCTGAGGACTAATCTCAGTTACAATCATTCCAATCAGACATTCTCAAATGACCTTTAAGTACTGAGAAGAGCCACTGAAGATTATTTGTTAACCTCCATTCTACAGACTCGAATAAGCACACAAAGTTAACAGGGAGTGAGGGAAACTAGCAATAATTTTCAGCAGAAATAATCTTGGCAGTCTTACAAGCTTTGTGATCAATTTCAATTTTGAAGTTTATCTTCAAATGAAAACTGGACACTAAATTACTCTCATTTATAAGAAAATAAGGTTAGCAGTAGAAATTTCTTTTTGAAAGCATTCCAGAAATGTGAACACATAGCTATGGGCTTGCTGAGCTCCAAAGGGAAGTGCATCCACTATGTTGTATGATATAAATGTTTGGATTTTAATTTTCTGTCTATAGCTCATCTTTCTTAAGTGTTTAGGTTCCTCAAAGTGCAGGAAATGGGTTTGCTCTCAATAAGATCCTTTCAGGTAGTGAGCTCTTTCTGTTCCTAAAACCTGTGGTTAGCTTACCACAGGTGTAGATCTTGCATTCACTTTGTGATGCAAGTTGAACTACATGAAATATGTTCCTTCGGTTTTAGAAGAGGGAATTAAATGACACAAAACTTGTGGCATAAGAGAAGTACTCTTTTGCATGTGGCCAAACTAAGGAATTGTATTTGTTGTGTTTACTTTGAGACACTTAATGGTTGTGGCTATGACATTAATTGACAGAGCAGGCTGTTCATACGTTGTTTCTCCAATAGGCATCATGTATGGTTTTTACTGGCAGTTGAGCAAATCTGTTTTTGAAAGTAAATTCTCAAGAAGGGTGTATATGTACAGAAGCAATATACCCATTCATAGATGGTTTGATTAATTTCCTCTTCACTCTCACAGAAAGCATGTTACTGATTTATATTCTATGGCCTCCTTTATCTTTGTCTGGATTGTGTTCTCTGACTTCTAGGTTGAGTTCAGGTATATTGAAAAGCTTCTTTATATTGACCTTGTACTTTAAAAAATAATACCAGTTTCTACTCTTTCCCTGCTCAACATCAAGAGATCTTCTCTCTGCCTGATTTTTCTCCAACTCATTTTGTTCTAACACAGTCTGTAGTGATCTATAAAAAAAGGGTAGCTATTTTTCCTCTGAGCAATCAGTAATTAACTAATCAACTTGCAATGTTTATTCATGCACTTTACCAGAAGCCCATTTAAGATTTAGAGGTTTAGGATTTCAAAGTGGTCTATGTCTGGTTCATAAGCACAGTAACTTCTTGCCCAAATGCTGAACTAGTAGCGTGGTAGAGATCTGTATTCAATATAGTAGCAAAATTAAAATGGAGGAATTATGTTTTAATTAATACATTTGTGACTGTAAGTGCTAGCAAGTAAGTCCCTATAAAGTAGAAGAAGGACAGGGGGTTTATGCATTGTCACCAATCTCGGTCTCTGGAAGATTACATATTACTGTCGCTAGAGGAACACCAGCATGTACTAAAACTCACCAAGGAAATCTCATTTCCTTACTATGGAAAGGGATGCTTCTGCTTAACACAGGATGAGGATCCTAGTTTTAGTGGAGATACAGTTGGTGTGTAATAGAACTGCATGGTCTTGGCAGAGCTCTGGTGCTAAGGTTGTCCTGCACATGGAAATGGAGGTGTGATGAAGATGTTCCTTGCAGTGCCTCTCATCATAAAGCTTGATTGTTGTAATTTGTTTCATCAAAGCTTTAATCAAGTTATGTGACCATGCTGTGGCTGTAATTGCATGTATGGATTTATGTGCAACACATTAAATCTTGCAACTAAACCAATTAAAAAAAAATAATCTTACTTTTGATAGAAGAGTAGTCTTCTAGCTTTTTCCTGTTACACAATTGGGTGTAGCTGCTTGGCAGTAGATAAATGCTTAGGAAACGTTGCTCTGATTCTAGAGAAAGAAAGAGGAAGTAAGTGAGGCAGAAGTCTGACTTTACAACTTGCAAGTTTGACATGTTTTAACGAGACTGCTTACATGGAGTATGTCAAAGCTTTAATTACACTGTGTGATAAAAATACAGTATGTTGTGCTTATATTTCATCCTGACAACAGGAGTTCTTTTTGGTACGTTCTAGATCTTAATAGGTGTTTCTGTAGCATAACGTCATTAATACCTGCATGTTTCACAAGATAGTGTTAATTTTCTCTCGTGTTAAATACAATTGTATGTGTATCTATGTGATAATTAGGTTTGTTAGACTCTTTTTGGAGACTTTTTTTGGATACTTTTTAAGTGTCTGCTAGTACTAAATATTGCCTTTCAAGAAGGGTAAGTTTTGGCCCACAAGGTTTTCCTTTCCCATACCTGATTCCACATAATATAAAAGAAATTCAATACAGTCTTCCTAATATTGATTCCATTTTCTGTTTTTTTTTTTTAACAAACAAAAAAACAAAAAGAAAAAAACACAAAACCCAACAATTCTCCAAAACTTGTTTCAGCTCTAAAACAGCATTGAGAGTTCAGCAGAAACAAAAAAATCTCTAAGATTGAGTAAACTTTTCTTGGTTTTTAACTTTCATATAAATTGATTTACCCACTGGACATGAAACAGCCATAACAGGTAATGTAGCTAATGTTCCTCTAAACATAGGCTTACTACGTACAGAATATTTTCTTGGTTTATGCACATTACCTTTTAAGTATTTCAAATGCTGGTCCATGCTTCCCTAGAGACTAGTTTACAGGTTTTAATATTTAGTAAACAAGTAATTTTTTAATATTAATGATTCTTAGTATTATTTGCATGGTGATAGGCAATAGGGCTTGTTGTGCTACTCAGTGTGAAAAAGTTCCACAAGGAGATAGCTCTTTCTTTCCCTGAGACATGTGACCTCTTGTACCGGGTTAGGGCAGATCCCTCCCCCGGTAGAATAAACTCACCACAGATCCCTCCCCCGGTAGAATAAACTCACCACAGCATGGATTTTTTTCTGTAAAGTCAGAAAAAAAGAGAGAAGTTGTATTTCTTATAGTTTAAATATAACAGTATAGGGAGAATATAACTACTACAAAAATATAATAACCTGAAGGAAGACAGGGAAGGAGGGGTCAAGTGGTGGTGAAGAAGCAAAAGCAGCAACAGTCAAAACGGTGGCAGGGGAAGATAGCAGTGGGTGCAGGTGAAGCAGGAAAAGCAGCAAGGGGAAGGTCCAAGCTTCCAGACAAAGCTCTTGATGCTCCAATGAAATTATATTAACTTATCCATTGTTGCCATTATATGGCCTGTCCCTAGAATGTTCACCTCTCCACTCAGAGCTTCTAAGTTTCTCTGTTCTGATTTTTTTTTTTTTTTGTCTGAGGTAGGAATCTAACACGAACAACCACACCTCTGTAAATCATAAACATTTTCAGATGTGTGACTGATGCTGAGAAGTGGAAGTGTTATACTGGAAAGACCGTAACAGACTTGGCTGTCTATCTTGCTATTGTGTGTAAAGAAGCGCTGTATTTGTTGCATCAGGTACTGTCTGCAGATGCTCTATTTTGCATCATCTTTGCATATAATAAAGTTACAATTGGGAAGCTCTATGCAGAAAAGTGCAAACCTTTCAGACTTCTACCACCCTTCAGAATAGCAATATATTACATTGTCCTTTCCCTGTCTCTTACAGAGTCATAGAATGGTAAGGTTGGAAGAGACCTCAAGGATCATCTAGTTCCAACCCCCTGCCATAGGCAGGGACACCTCCCACTAGTACAGCTTACTCAAGGCCTCGTCCAACCTGGCCTTGAACACCTCCAGGGAGGGAGCAGCCACAACCTCCCTGGGCGACCTGTTCCAGTCTCACCACCTTCACTGTAAAGAACTTCCTCCTAACATCCAGTCTAAATCTCCCCTCTGCCAGTTTAAACCCATTGCCCCTTGTCCTGTCATTGCAGGACCTTGTAAATAGTCCCTCCCCAGCCTTCCTCTAGGCCCCCTTCAGATACTGGAAGGCTACTATCCGGTCCCCTTGAAACCTTCTCTTCCATTTCTTTTCTGAAATATTGCTAGGTAACATGCCCGTGGCTACCAAGTTAAAAACCTTCAAACTTTTGACTAAGCCAAAGGGATATTTCCAGCTAATTTCTTGCCTTTATTGCTCTGGAAGCTACATTGACTAATATCACAGGCATTAATGATCAAAAATATTCCTTGAAACTTTAAAAAAAAAAAAAAAAAAAATTGAGTGGGGCCAGGTACCTTACAGCACCATTTCTGGTGGTGGCCTCTGGACAAGGGCATTGTATAAATCTTCTCGGTACTGAAGAAAATTAAGCTTGGAGAGGTTCTGATTTCCATCAAATAATGTCACTTGGTTAATTACAAGATGTGATGGCCAAATGAAGGTAAATAAAATATGATTTGTAGTGATAAAATTAATGTGATTTTGTGGAGAGAAATAATAAACCATTGATGTTGTAAAGTGAGTTGCAGTTTGCATCAGAAGTCGCAAAGTTCAAATTACTTTAATCCACGCTGATTTGTTTGTAGACAGATTGATGTTTTTCTATAGAGATCTGTCCCTTGAAGTGAAGAAATTTTCATTACACCAGAGCAAAAAAACATTGAGCAAAAGTAGTTTGGGCGGTGTTCCTTGAAACACAGTTCTGTAATCCCTTTTTGAGTTTGCAGCCCATGTTTTAGTCAGCAAAACAAATACACCAGTCAATGTTGCAGGCAATGATAACGCCAGGGTAAACAGAGGACATGCTAATATTAATATGATCTAAGCATTTAATTGCCTTCCTTGTAGTTTAATCTTATCTTTACACATTGAAACGGTGCGTATTGTATATCCCTGATCCTCAAAGGATAGCTTTGCGTATGGCATTGTAGAATAAGATGTTATCGCCACAAATCTGACAGGCCTGTAATGTTGCTTGTCAGCCAAAGGGCTAGAAAGTTTGTTATAATTACAAAAGATGTACAAAAGATCATGGTTTGCAAAAGGCAATGCCGAATATCATTTTATAATTAAAGAGAAGGGATGAAGTCAAGATGTGCCATGAGTGCCGAGTTCTTATGAGAAATTAAGTGTCACTGTTCAATAAGCCCCAAAGCAGAGAGCTCAGTCTCCAGATGATACATTCACAATCAGATTAAAAGTAAAGAAACAGAGCTTTAAATTGAGTGATAAAAGGGCTATAATTAAGAAACTTAATCCCACATTTGGGGAGCCATGTTTATGATAAACCAATTAGCTAAAACAACAGTTTTTGTGTTGTTCAGTTTAAACTTACTTTTCCAGATTACAGCCATGTCTTTCTTTCTACTTGCATAAGTAAAGAAACATAAACTGAATTTAAAAGTGAAGTTTGGGTTTACCACAAGCTATTTTAGTTTCCTTTCTTAAAGCCTGGAGCCTCCTCTTTGCTCCATTTGTAGGAGAGATTAGTCTTGCTTAAATCTGGCTGGCTAGATATGCAATCTGTCTAGATTTCAGATCCAGTTTCACTAGGTTTGGTATGCCAATCTCAATATCTATATTGGGAATATACCTCCTAATATATTTTAAAACTACACTTGCAGGGTGTGGTGGTTTGTGGGTGGGGTTTTTTTTGTGTTTGTTTTTTTTGGTTTTGTTTTTTTTTGTGGTAACACCACAGTGATGTTTAAATTTCAAATAATCTTTGTGGAAGCCTGGAGTTGAATGTCTCCCATAATTACAGAATCCATTCCCTTTAACATAGAATCCATTGGGGATTCCTGTCATCAGTATGATCTATTTTCATAAATATGCCCAGCATTTTGTCTCATTTTCCCTTTATTTATTTTTACTACTTCTATTCCTTCTTTTTAAATGTGCTATAAAGCACTGTATGCTGTAGAGGGCCCAGAAAAAAAGCAGCTGAAAATATGAGTAGGCATAAATTATCACACTGCCATTAGGCTATATAGCTTGCCTTGAGATGTGCTGCCATTTAGACTGCTAAAGCCAAGAAGCCAGGCTGCACCTCAGAAGACTTTTTCTGTTTCAATCTACATGGCAAATATGATAACATAGTAGGCAATATGAATATGGCTACATCATATGTTCCAAATTAATATGCCATTATTAATATAAACACTTAACTTATTTCATCACAGTTTGAAGGAGATATATATATATATATATATATGTATGTTTATATATATATGTATATGCATTAATTTCAGTTTCTTTCAAATCGCAATACCTTTCTCATTGCTCTAAGCATAATTTTTTGGTCTGATTTAGAAATACTGTGCTAGGCAGCTAAAAAGAATCTTTTAACACAACATGAATTATGTATGTGTTGACCTCTTCATCCATAATTTTCTTGCAGAGTTATATCATGCATTTGTTTGAGCTAAAATCTGCTATAGGGTTATATCCTAAATTTAGACCACTGACATAGTGTATTTTGTTCATCTGTGACTAATTCATTTGGTGTAACAATAAACTTGCATTGTAGACATTTCTGACCTGTACTGAGACAATGCTTTTGATGTGTGACACTAACTTACAGAGGAAATCTTGCTTTATCCTATTACAATTTTTTACAAATAGTTGAGAATTGGGATCCTCCATTTCCACCTTGAATTTCCCAGGGCTTTAAAAGCCAATATAGCCAAGCACACAGAAATCCTTTAACTACTATACTGTTTCCTTGTAGCTGTTGAAGCTGGCAATGAGTTTTCGCATGCCATTTGTAAAACCAACAATTTATCAGTGTATTTGGACTATTGTCTGAATGGTATTCTATGTTAATTTTTGCCAGCAATTCTGCAATTGGCCTCTCATGAGCTTTCGTAAAACCAGACCATATGAAAGAATGTAGTTTTAGTACCCTAGAGGCATATTTAACTTTCCCGAGGCCAGGAGCCTGGTGTCTCCTTTTTCAGTGTGATGTGAGCATGGCACTGCTACTTTGAGTCAAATCACTTCTCGTTTACAGTAGTTGAAACCAGGCTTTAGGGTAGAATAATTGACTTGGTAACAATGTAAAACAATAAGTATCTGCCCCAATCCCTTTTGTATTGATTTATATATGATATGGGTAAGCACTTGGGAAAGGTGAAGACAGCATTAATATTATTGTGTGTGCTTTTCTATATCCCTTTTACTTGGTTTTTGAACTTGAAGGGTCTATTGGGAAATTTAAGGACTCTTATCAATTACTCTAATAATAAATTCGTCAAGACATAGCTCTTGTAATATTTTGTGCATGGTTTTGATTCAATTATGTTGACATTACTGAAATGAACCTGGAAATGTTTCTCCATTGGGGAATACAAAGGCAAAAAGAATAACATAATATGTCATGAAGAAAGATTTGTGAAAAGCAGAGTGATTCAAGAAACAGACAGGTGAAATGTTTCTCATTTCCTGCTGTCCTATCTCAATATATTTCAACAAGTGAACCATATTTTACCACCAGGGTCTCCCAACCAGCTGCAGCAATTTTGCTCTGATCAGTGATCCTTTGCCTTTTACTGACCTGAGTGTAAAGGATTTTGAAAAGGTAGTGGGGGAAAGAAAAGTTCAGGATTTCTTCAGAGACAAATCATGTCCAAAACACCTGTAGCTTATAGGGGTTACTGGAAAGGTCTGTTTGCTTATATCTGCTTTCCCTGCTGTTTGCTAGAATGCTAAGAAATGAAATTATACTGGAATGAAATACAGATGATAAAAACACTGTGAGGATGTAAATGGTTGGTCACTTCTGAATTTAGGACTGAAATTGTAGCCTTTCACGTTATTAATGAAACTATATTGTATTGATGCAGTTGTGGTCATGTATCAGTTCCTTGTATCCTGTCTTTTATATCACAGCTTTAGTTCACATCCTGAACACGTTCATTTAACAGACAGTTGACACTCATATGGAAATTAATCGGCATAATAAAATAACTGTCTGTACTTGTTCTGTCTCAGTGGAGATCTCTGAAGCTTTCTCTGATCTGAATAGCTGTGTGGATGTTCAGATCACAGTCTAATCTTATTGTGCGTGGCCCATTACAGCTTGGCCTTTTGGAGGAAGGAAAGTTTCTGCTCTAGCTCATCTGCATTTTCCATCTTTAGACTGTGTGATAAGAGAGTATGATGATGCTCAGTTATTGTATAATGGTACTGTAATTGTCATGGGCTTTTATTGTATTAGTGTCAGGATTGCATGCAGTAGGTTTGGCTTGGGTTATATGGCCTGTGATTTCAAGTGTCTTTTGTTGACTTCATTAATTAGTTCTCACACACAGACCTGGGCTTCTCTGGGCAAAGCTACTGCTAGCTCACTTGGGTATGTCTTCTTTCTCAATGTAAGAAAATCTACTAGCATGGGGGTTTCAATCTTGATGGTATTTGATCAGGATCTCTGAGAATCTTGCACCATGGTCCTTACTGGTTTTCTGTGGCTTAGTCAGGGGAAACCTGGAAATCTTGGAGTTGTCTAGCTCCAGCTTGTCTCTGGATGACATTCAACAACTGATCTGCTCTGGGCACACTCTGCAGACCTACCATCTGCTTTGGTGCAACTACACACAGCAAAGCTGTTACTGTTGAATAGAATCACAGAATGGTAAGGTTGGAAGGGACCTCAAGGATCATCTAGTTCCAACCCCCTGCCATAGGTAGGGACACCTCCCACTAGTACAGGTTACTCAAGGCCTCATCCAATCTGGACTTGAACACCTCCAGGGAGGGGGCAGCCACAACCTCCCTGGGCAACCTGTGCCAGTGTCTCACCACTCTCACTGTAAAGAACTTCCTCCTAACATCCAGTCTAAATCTCCCCTCTGCCAGTTTAAACCCATTGCCCCTTGTCCTGTCATTGCAGGACCTTGTAAATAATCCTTCCCCAGCCTTCCTCTAGGCCCCCTTCAGATACTGGAAGGCTACTATCAGGTCCCCTCGAAGCCTTCTCTTCTCCAGGCTGCAGAGTCCCAACTCTCTCAGCCTGTCCTCATAGCAGAGCTGCTGCAGCCCTCTGAGCATCTTTGCGGCCCTCCTCTGGACCCGCTCCAACACTTCCATGTCCTTCCTGTGCTGAGGGCTCCAGAACTGCACACAGTACTCCAGGTGGGGTCTGACAAGAGCAGAGTAAAGTGGCAGAATCCCCTCCCTTGCTCTGCTGGCCACGCTGCTCTTGATGCAGCCTAGGACTCGGTTGGCTGTCTGGGCTGCATGTGCACACTGCAGACTCATGTTGAGCTTTTCATCAACCCAGACTCCAAGGTCCTTTTCCTCAGGGCTGCTCTCCAGCCATTCACCACCCAGTCTGTATTTGTGCTTGGGATTTTGCCTACCCAGGTGCAGGACCTTACTCTTGGCCTTGTTCCAAGTGGCTTACCTGACCTGTGTGCACATGGTAGCTCTGGCACATCCTAAAGTCACCGGTTTCACTGAACCAATACTGTGTAGTGGATAAGCATGAGTTGGTCTAAGGCAACTTGAGTTGTTTTATTAACAGTGATGCTAGGTTCTAATGAGCTTTTAAGTGCACAGTCTCACATACCATATGAAGGCAGTGATTAGCAGGATCTGGGTGACGGGAAAGGCAACTCTTCTCAGGTCTGCTGTTATACTTACATTAGGCTATCCAATATAGTTATTTTATGCCTGCAGGTAAACTATATTTTTTAATTTTAATTTACATATTTTTAATTTTGGTTTTTCAAATTCATATAATGCTTTTGAGTCAGAACTACTATATCAATAAGATATTTTACTGACCTTGTATCAAAAAAGTTGGGCCTTATAAAGCTTTATGAATTGTTTACTATTGCAGATCTGTAGTTCGTCCTCATCATCTTTTGCAAAGAGCATCCCTGTTTGTGTTCCTTGACATTAAGAAAAAACTGGTCTTGCGTGTTCGTGTAGCGTCACAATGAAACTGTATTCTGGATTTTTAAGCAGGACACTGAGATTTGTTAGGCTATTTTGTTTGGGTCTAGAGAGTGGGTAAGATGAAACAGAGATAAGCAATTCTGTCTGCTGTTGAATTCAGTCTTGCAAGAATGCATTTTGGTAGCAAGCACACCCTAATCTGACATTGCATGTGCACTGAACAGAGGACTGGCAATTTTCCTGTGTATCTCACCTCAAGTTCACAGAGTGCTTTGTAGATGATCCTCATAACAGCTCTGTAAAACAGGAAATCAAAGGCAATGTTAGTCACATGTCAAGTGGTGAAGTAGGGCCCTGGGGCACTGATGCTGCAGCTGAGTTTCATCTAAAGCAGGCTGGCTGCTGTCGTATCTGTTGAGATTTCTAGAAAGGTGTGGGGGTGTGTTGCTGGTGATTTTTTTTTTTTTTTTTTTTTCCTTCCCTTCCCACCCCTTTGGTACTTATTCTCTAGTAGTGGTTTACTATTAATTTAGTATTCTTTCTCGAGGGTTGGAGGCACTGAAGACAGACAGAAATTAAAAGCTAATTAAAAGAGAAGGAAGCAAATTGCCCAAACTTTCTTTAGTGACTCTTCTGAGGATGAAATATATTTGAGGTGTCTCAGGGCTGTAGGGAGAAGAACTATGCTTTAAAATCCAGTTTTGAAATAATTAGCATTATTCCAGCAGACTCTTGTGCTCCAAGCAGTAGGATGCAATCTGTCTTTCCAGGGACATCTAGTAGCTGCCATCTGAGACTGCACTGGTGAGGCTGTGAGCTCAGTCAATAAGCATCGCTGAAGACTGGGCTGCTGCATGGTTCAGTAAACGGAATTTGCTCAAGTAAAAGGAACAGAGCTTTGTTCTGTGTGTCCAGGACATGATGAGACCAGTAGAATGCTGGTATCTCTTAACACTGGCCTAAGGCTCCTTTTTGTCATCCTTTCTTCCTGTAATAGGTACTGAAGAGGTAAATGAACATAAGCAAATCTGTCTGAATATGTTGTGGAATTAGGTGGGATGTCTATAGAAAGATTTTTCCTATTCTCTTTCTTCTTCAAATTTCTGAGAGATTCAGGAAATCTGCAGTTAAAGCAAACTGTGTTCATGCTTTAGGTGTTAACTTTAATATGCATGTCATGTTCAAAAATGTCAGCAGAAAAGACTGAATAATACTTGTTGCATATAAATCTGAAGTACATAATTGCTCCAGCTGACATGTATGAATGAACTTTCATTATCGTGTCAAGAGGACACTTTGTGCTTGCAAATGAACAATGTTTGGGGTTGGCAATAAAAAGGGAAGCACTTGCTTAAATAAAGTTTATTACAGCTTTTTAGAAAAACGTAATTATGAAGTTTTCATACTGAATGAGAACAGTTTTTGAAGTGTTAACTTTAAACCACAACTCCATTTTCATATTAAAGGGGAAGACTGTTTGGAGTTCAGGGTTTACTACAGAGAGCACAATACCACAGTGAAATAATGTGATTTGATTTGCATGCCCGTGCAATATTGGGTGAGTGCATGAGCTGGCTCCAAAAATTAGCCAAAGACTGGCACTACCGGCCACTACACTTTCTTAAATCAGTCCACTTAATTTAGGAAGGACAGGTGGAAAGTGCATGTCTAAATGTAGAGATCCTACCAGAGAACCTAAGTTAATGCAAT
The DNA here is from genome assembly GCA_013396675.1 of Eubucco bourcierii. Lineage (NCBI taxonomy): Eukaryota > Metazoa > Chordata > Aves > Piciformes > Ramphastidae > Eubucco > Eubucco bourcierii. Next base: position 83,929 of record VWZE01009742.1, on the reverse strand, counting down.
AGTTCGAGCTGCAGCTCGATCTAACCAGTAATACTACCTTTTACTTCCAGAAAAGATTCTCTGTTTTAGAACTGAAAAAAACCCAAACAACAACCAGTCAAAGGATCAAACAAAAATATCCCAAAGCACCAAAATATGTTTAGTGCATAACAATGAAATGCATTAGTACAAAAAGTTTCATTCACTATCTGTACGCTGCCTTCTCCCAGACAAGGAAACTGAAGAAGGAGCAGCAAGGCAGACAATGTTACGCTGGGATGTTCATTAAAAGGTCTTTGGAAACTTCAAATGCCCACTGGTGCTAATGGACCTCTGGCCTGCTGTGTGGCTCTTTGTAGATAGGACATGTCACAGAGAACTAAGTTGGGATTTGTGTCTAACATAATCCAACAAACAATTAATTGAGTCTAAACATAGCTTTCCAACTTGCATGGGGTTAACTCATCCAATACTTATGTAAATTCCAAGACATTGAGGGTGGAACTCAAATTTATGAGCTACCAGGTTTGTGCCTGGTCCATTTATTAAACAGCACAGATAAGTTAGGCTATGAATATGACTCAGGTGTTGTTCTTGATTTAAGTGAAGGACTACTGAATTATGAGTTGCAATCACTGGAGATGCACTGGATGATTCTTCTGCGTAATCAGTTAATGTCACTTCTGCTGTTAGACAGTTTAGGGAAGTGCAGGCAACAGCTGCATGAAGGAAGCAACAGAGGAACCAAAAGGTGTAGGCTCTGCTGGTGGTGGACACAGCAGCCAACAGCAGCTGGCAGGACACCTGGAGGTACACCGATTTGGGAGCTGGAGACAGGGTTTAGTCTGGGAAGCTAGAAATACATTGATTCACCACCTACACAAGGCACTCTCATTTGATTTCAGAGGCTCCATCACAGTCTTGCTGGCAGAAAGCTGAAGCCCTGAGGGAGCACAGATGGTAGTATTGTTTTTTGCTGTGGTGAGTTCTCTCTACTGCTAGCAAGAGTGACTCTGATGCACACTGCGTACAGGAGTTAACGGGAACTTGTTTAATTCTCATGTCTCTTGCAGTTACTCAGTATTTCTATTGCTATGTAAAGATAAGATGCTACTCTTGTGAGAATGCTCTCCAAACAGGCTTCCTACTTCCACGTTTTCCTTTGTTGTGTAAAAGATTTTCAGAAACTCCAGCCATGCTGCTCTATTTAAGAGAATGGTGATCATTCCAGCAGTAAGGTAGACTTTGCATAGAGGAAGTAATAAGCCATATGAAAGCTTCACTGTCCATCTACAGAGTTTAGATTTATTCCCTGTAACTCCTATGTTTTGCCTTCAAAACCCAGGATAACTTCAGTCTGGCTACTACTTGTCCACAGATGTTTCTGCTGTTGGTTTTTCTTTTCTTTAGGGAATAAGAAAAATAAAAGTAATTTAAAGGTCTTCTCTTCTGGAACTTTTCAATGGAATTGTCTGCTTTGGAACTCTCCTCTAACATGCCTTCTCTAGTTTTAATAGCCTCTTGGAAGTTTACAGATGCTCATATTAAGTCTTTACAGGCAATCCTCATGCCGGCAAAGTGGCACTTGTAGTGTAAGTGCTGCCATTCAGTGAAGCTTCTAAGAAAAGATTTCTTATGATGTTCATAGAATCATATATCCTGCAGTAGCCTTCAATGTATTGGGTGTTGAGGTGAGATGCCACATATATCTGCGTGGGATCACCCTTTCATTTTCAAGCTGTTTAAAAACAATGAATTCTGGTTCCTATGTGCATTTCTTCATGTCCACTGTTTCTTTTGGGTCTGCCCAAATGTTGCTTTCTAGTGACAACTGATGGTAGCAAATCAGGAAAATTTGCTTTAATAACTTCAAAAAATTTATACTTCGCCCCGCTTCATACTTTAATTACCTTTGCAACCTACAAGAGGCAATCCTCTCGCAGCTAATTTTATTTCCCTTGATGAATCTTGAAGTAGATACAGAGATAGAAAATACAATAATCCCCTTAATGAAAACTGAGACTTGTTACTAAACATGTAATCTTTTTCAAGATTGTGTGTGTTAAATATCCAGCTTACATTGACTGAAGCAAGGCTGTGTGTTGCTGGAGGTCTTTCTCCATTCTTGACTTGCAATGTATATGTGCAGTACATTGGCTCTGAGATCTCAGTACTTGTACTGTGGGTTTTAAGCATAGTAATGAGAAGTAAAGATAGAGCCACACTTAGCCCTCAGAATTACAGCTGTTTTTTTGAGTTAGATAGCATTTCTGTAAACTGCTGTGTGTTTTGGGCTTTGCCAACTACTACATGTTCATTTAAATAAAAATACAAGATGGTAGAATGGGCTTCTCTTGATACAGCAATACCAGATGGGCTACTGTAAAGCTAAGGAGCTGGCAAGAAAAATTTTCATTGACCTTATGATATTCCTACAGTATTAAAGTAGAGCTACCTCTTGCCCCCAAAGCCTGGTTTTAAACTTCTGGACCTCTTCTGTCATTGGTTTGCTGTAGGGATTGTTTTTTTAAGTGGATGCTGTGGATACATCTATATAAATAATAACCTTCCATGTTCACACAGACACATGGAAATAGAAAAGTCACAGAGAAAGAACGATTGCAACACTAAGTATTAGCTTAATGATTGTTGTTTGTATTTATTTCATTATTAGACCCTACTCTAGTGTTTCCAAGAAGCAGGAGAGGTTTGTGCACGCAATCTTCCACTTCCCATGAAAACAGAAAGATTACATTTCCTTACAATGCAGTTTTCTGCACACAGAGGTGTGAACAATTAATGGTATCGCATACAATTCTCCATTGGCAGAAAAAAAGAGAATTCTGCTTTGGGACAGAAGAAACTGGAAATATGCAGTCTCCATAGACATAAAGAATCTGTTTCACCTGTGAGAATACATAGGAGTATTTTTTGAGTGTGTTTCAATAACTGAACTGTAAAAAGACAATAAGAAAGTGTTTTCCAGAATTCAGTACTGTGAGGAAAAAAAAAAAAAAAGCTGGGAGGAAACAGGTCTGCCTGACTGGGGGAAGGTATGTAAATGGGAGGGTTTCAATGTCCCGTTTAGTGACTGGCAATCTTATACACATCAGACTGATGAGCCAAGCAGGTAACATTTGAGAACAGAGTAGAAGAGGATGGTGCAATGTAGAAATATGGTATTAATGTAGAACATTCACTTTAAAACAGCTCCTTGCAACTGCTGTGCAGATTCACTCTGTTTTGTACTGCCTTTCTAAAACTGGTTCATCCTGGTTTGAAGATATACTTGCCTCATTTGACTGCTAACTGCTATACTATGTGTTTAGAACAGGATACTGCCAAATTTTAGGGAATCTGCTTTTTCCATACCTTGAAGTATCATCTGCCTAGAGGTTCAAATGGTAAAATCAAGGCTCGTTGACTGCAAGTATCACTGACAATAATTGTTGGTGATGATACGATAGTTCTTGATGCTAAAGATCTTGTAGCAGAAGTTAAGACTACATGCTGGAGTTCAGAAGTCAATGGAAATGATTTACTACTTTTTCTTCTCATTATGTTGTTAGTTCCTGTCACTGTCCATACACAGTAATTGTTAGGCCACCAGGCACACTGAGAAAGACGTGTCCTAAGATCCTTTACATTCTGAAATTGTGAGTGTTCTCTATTCATGGCAAGGATTATAATCTTTAGTGCAACTTATTCCCACTATGCCTTAGCTATTGGAAGATATCTTGACTTTATAAATCTGTTTTAAGGACTGTGAATTAGTAAATTATAAAGTATTTGCAGGTACTACTAGCAAGTAGAAACTTGATTTTCTGGCAACCTAATTAGAGAGAGAACAGTGGTCTAGGAAGACAAGAAGGCATAAGAAACTGGGAGGTGAATCTGAATGCTCCTTTGTGAGCATGAGCATTTTGTCATGATAATTTTTATGGAAAATATATATTATCAAAGTGCAATGTTAGATTCCACAGTAACCACTGATAAACTTTGAGGGCTTCATAATAAAGCAGTTTTTTTGCCTTAAAACACAGAACGTTTTATGTATAAGATCATGGAGAATGCTCAGTCCCTTTCTGATTTGCAATTTTGTGGCAAAAAATACTTTCATTAAAAACAGCAAATGATCAGAGCAAAGCAATTTTATAAACATATTGGAGGAGTTGAACAGTCTTGATACAGATCACTTTCTGCCAGAAATCTGTGTGGTTTTCTGTAGGGCCAAATAGTCCAGGAATGCTGCTACTTTTTTTTTTTTTTTTTTCTCCAATGGGATGAAAACCATTACCAGGAGGAAAATAAAAATTCAAGTAAGACTGCTCTTTCTGAAATGGAAAGAATTGTGGTTTATGACAAATGTCAGAAACATTGATTTCATATTCAACTAGCGTAAAATCAGATTCCAAATGTTGAATAATGTGAATCAGAAAATCATAGGTCAAGCTTTTCATCTTCTGGTTGTGTGTAGAAAAGATGACTTCTAAACTCCTAACATTGTTTCATGTGATAATTTCTGTGACATTTGGGCTTCTCACCTGTGTCTGCTGACTTAGAATGATGATTTAAATTTGGTATATTGTGTTTGGTATTTTTGATTAGCTGGGTTACAATCACTCCATGAACAAATCTTGTGGAGTGACTCAAGAGTGAGTTGCATTTAGCTTGAACAAATGGAGAATAAACCTGTATCTCTGACTTCATTCACCCATTTTGATTATCCCATTCACCTAAAATCAGCAGCAGCTTGCCATACCAAAGTATTCATTTATTTTTGAGTCAAAGGCTGCACAGCTCATCTGTGGTGAAGTAAGACTAGCAAAGTCTGAAGCATGCATGGGTAGGAATGCTGCACTTGTTCACCCCTGAAGCTGTAATTAGAAAAGCATTTACACTTGGTCAAAGTAATAATTTTTCCCTCATGTATGCATAGAAATCTGAAGCTGTAACTTCAGTCTCCCCTTAAATTAATACTGGGAATGAGGCCCCTGACTCTTTATATAAGCCTGATGCTTCTCTCTGCTTAGGGAGATGTCATTGGTTGAATTGAATCTGCTGCTGATATTCAATACCACACTGCTGTCATGCCAGCTTCAAAATGAAAGTGCTGGTTGGAGCAAAGTATCATGGAGCTTGAAGTTCAGCTGCTAACAGAAGATGTTTCCTGTTCCCATTGCTGCTTCTGTTTTCTGGGGTTTCGGGCATTGGCTTTTCTGCTGGGCTGGTGTAGGTTCAGGGAGGTGGGAAGTAGGTTGCTGGTTTCTGCTGCTCCTTCTGCATTTTGCTGTGCATTTCTGCAAAGTAGACTAAGATAATTGTGCATTATAGGATCTCATTTATATTAAACTCTTTTTATCTCAATTCTTTATCTCAACCTGGAGGTTTTGTTGGTATATTACTCTCCTTCGTTTCTGTATTGGACAGCAGCAGGCTGTGTTGAGACCAACACAGGAACTGTATTCAATCCTGTAAAGAAAACTTTATTTTCTAGTGTTGTATGCCCACTTAATGATATTTCCTTGTTGAGGTGTCATAGCCAAGCACATATTAGTAGTCATTATACTGGTGACTATGAGCACAAAAAGCAACTGAACAATGCCTGGTAAATTTGCCTTCCTTAGTACTTGATATTAATAATAGTACACAACAGCACAAACTTGTTAACATTTGACTCTCATCATTGGCTCTTTTCAGCACCGTGAAATTATTTCCCCATGTTGCATGAATTTGTTTTAGAAGCATTTTGAAGTTCGAAAGGGACAATGATGTGTATCTGTACTAAGGCTTTTGTATATGAGACTGATTTGTTCTCACTGAATGAATGAACAAACTTGTTCACAAAAGAAGATTTAGAGAGAGAGATACAGTGCTAGATTAGAAATAACACATTGGCTGTGAAGGATATTGAGTTACACAAGTTGACTCCCAGAGTGTATTCCTGCTTAACGATTTTACCCGTTACAATGAAATACTTTATTAAGGGAATAAAGGATTGTCAATAAGGTATTAAACTTCCACTGCTGAACCTAGAATGCTTATATTTTACCTTTTAATAGTGAATAACATACTTCACCTTATCAAACTGCAGTAGGTTAGGAAAAAACCCTCTGTTCCTTTAGGCTTGTATTTCAGCTTTAGGATGAAGGTGGGGTTAAATTCCCTTGCCTAATGGACATTTGTTCTCATTGCAAAGCTTATCTTGTAATTTCTCCCAAGACTGCCAGTCTCGGGAGAAATGAGCTTATATGGAGGTTAAACTACCTCTCACCCTAAAGGAAGCAAAGGATATACTTAGATGAACGGCTCAGCATGATATACATTATAGATAACTAAGATGTTGCATAATACAAACCTTGGCTTTTGGCTATGTAAGGCTCTGTAGTCTGGCTTCTAGTCACATAACTGTCTGAAAAATAACTCGAGGGTTTTTGGAATAATTCAGTTTTACTGAAAGTCTTTAAAATTAGACTGTCTCCTTTTATTTTGTCTACTACTATTGACTACTGATTTCTGAGTTTTCAAGTCATGGCTGGAGCCATTAATGCAATGACTTTCAAGCTGAGGAATATATAGTGTTGGCACTTTTGATAAAATGTGCATTATAGTAGAATTTACTGGGTTTCTATTTACACAAGTAATAAAATCCTCCCCCCACCTTTACTTACCAAAGCAACTGAACTAAAATGTTTAAAACTCTCACATGACTGCTTACAGCTTTAAAGACAAAAACCTCTGTAATGCTTTGAGTGATTACTTAAAGTATTAAAATAAATGAATTTAAGAAGTAGATAAAACACAGAAGTTTATTCACAACAGATTTTGCAGTTTCTTACTGTTTCTTGTAAACTTTTAAACAGACTAAATTGTAATAAAGTGTAGAGCCATAGAAGGATTTGAATGATAATTCCTGAGTAAGTTCTTCAATGCTGATTACACAATTACTTTTTCTTGCATTAGATCATTTTTCATTATTTTCAGTCTATATGAGAATAACAAAATAAATGCTATCTCAGCAGAAAGTAGGAGTATTAAAATATGAGTGCTTATTAAATGCCTGAAAGGTATTTCAAGAAAAAATTGGAATTGAAATAATTTACAGTGCTATTAAAATTATTATGATAACAAAACTGTAACTTGGAGTTCAAAAAGTTGAGTGTTAAATGAGAATGCAACATTACTTTATTTGCCAGTAGTGCAGAATTGCACCTGTACTAGTGGAAGGTGTCCCTGCCTATAGCAGGGGGTTGGAACTAGGTGATCCTTGAGGTCCCTTCCAATCTTACCATTCTATGATTAAGGGGAGAGATTGACTTTCCTCAGTGGTCTTTGATATATCTGTGGAAAAATCAGGTAAGTTCAGTGGGATTCCACTTGAGTATGCTTCAGTTGGAAGACACAGTGTTCAAAATGGTGGAGAATTTAATAGAGGCACAAGATGAGCATGATATTTAACCAGTGAAATGACACCTTTCTTACTAACCTACAGCCCATTTTATAAAGTCTTATGCTGTTGGCAGAGATATCAACAACTTTTGTACAAATGTATAGAAACGTTAATTAAAAATAATCGTTTGAAGGATCAGGTAAGTGAAGGAGCTGGAATATATGGATGTTGATTTTAATCTCTTGATTAGTTCTGAATAGCTTTTGGAAAGTCCTTACCTGTAAATGATATTTAAGTTGACAGCGTGATCTGCAGTTTTATGTTGCAGTGAGACTTGACACTTTATTTCAAGTTGTAGAAAAAGCAAATCCATTATAGAACAGTGTCGAGATGAACTTTGGGGCCAGTAAGTGACCATGTGAAAATAAGACTAATCGCAAACCGAGTTTCTATTGGTAACCAAATAATAATTGTAGTGAAATGGTAGCAGTTTCAGCGAACAAGATAAATAGAAGACACTTACTTGTGAGAAAACCAGTTGCCCAGAATAAAGATGGAAGGACTTATTTTAGACAAGAGCTCTCAGTATCAATTTTCAGCAGTAGGAAAGAAATGCTTTTAACAGAAAAATGTCCATTCAGTGTATGAGGAAAGTATCTCAATTGTTTTGGTTGGAAAAGGCCTTTAAGGTCATCAAGTCCAACCATGATGTAACTCTACTGAATCTGCTGCTGCATCATGTCCTTCTCAATCTTTTGAACACCTTCAGGGATAAGGATTCAACTGCCTCCCTGAGGAACCTATTCCAGTAGTAGGTGAAATACAAATGGAGAGTAAGGNGGAGGTGGGCAAAGACCAGCAGAAGCCAGGCAATGTAAAGATAACAATCGAATTGTTTCTTCTTTATTAATGTAATGACTGTGACAGACTTTTGTCCATTATTTATGTTAGAACCTACCTCATAATAGCAAACACTGCAATAGCAACTGTTAAATTCAAGCTGAAAAATATCACATTTCTGAAATAAGATCATCAGCACATAATTTTGTCACGGTATTCTGATACCATAGTAATCTGAGCTCAGAAATTCCAGTTCTTTTTTATTTTATTTTTGGAAACACTTTATTTTCATTAGTGCCCTTTCTTCTTGTATAGGAAAATGTTGGCTTCTGTTATAGGACAAACTATGGAATTTCATCCATTAATTTGGACAACTGGGCTTTGTAGATGGGGTGGGTCTTATCTCAGATAGGATCATTTAACTGCATTTCTTAATTGCTTCACCTAGATGAGAAGAGCTGTAGTAATAGGAATGGCTGATAATATATTGACAGAGATAAAAAGTCATAGTAGGTCTTAAACGTTCATGATGGTCTTTAACGTAATCATAGCAGTGATTGTAAATCTGGCAAAGTCAGGAAATTATTACCACCAACAGGAATAGCTCTTTTGGAGTTCCAGGCATCACTGTTTTCATTTTGTCTGTTGTTTGTATCATTATGTGCTGTTAATAGGAGGAAATAAAAGCTCCTTCAGTAGTGTCTGTGTTCTGTGTCTGTTACCCGGAGACGTAGGTGACAGATGCCCAAGTTTGAAATTTGCAAACTAATAATCGATTTCCTACTACTCAGTAAGGACCTTTCGATATGGTTTGCTGGCTTTGTCAAGGCACCCAAAATCCTTATCCTGCTGTTTGATAATTTGCGTGATGTTTCTGATTTCTTTTTTTGCCATCAGTGGAAGCAGCACTAGAAGTGCAGGGAAATGTTAGGGAACCCTGCTCACAGTGTTCATGTTTTCAGACAAAGGAAGGACCATTGTAATTAAAACTCCACACCTTTAGATCCACCGCCTCTTGAAATGCTTGATATGCTGATTATGTGGTCAGTCCTAATAGCTGCCTTACTCTATGAAAGCCAGAAGCCCCTTTTTCAGAGGAGTTGTTTTGAGAACAGTTTCACTTAGTCTGTGCAAATCTCTCTCCTGTACTCTAATTTTTAAGAGATTCTCTGTGTCAGTCACCTCCCTGCTACATGTAGATTGTGTGTCAGGGGGCTGACACACAAAAAGCCTCAATCTCTTAAACAGCTGCCACCAGAACACCTAATAGACTGTCAGTCTGAGTGTTTAAATGAGACATGGCAAGGGAGGGAATAATGCTTTTAACAAAAGGGTGGTGGGTAGACTGAAAAAACCCCACAGCTACATTGGCACAGTAACTGGAAATGCAGTACTTGCAGTGGGAGGGAGGTGTTGATGAAGGTATCAGCAACAATTGAAAAATGGTGAATATACTGGGCCTACTATCAGGAACTAGCGACAGCATTTACGGCAGTAGAGAGGAGCAGGCTAGGATTAGAATTACATTAGGCAGATTGTCTCCTTTGTAGGATGCAGTGTTGTCTCCTTTTGTGGTTGTTGCTGTTTGAGCTGTATTTTAAAGATACACCTATGTATGTAATACAGATCTGTGTATGACTAAGCCCTGAAAGTGGCTATTTGTGTGTCTTGTAGATGTTTTAGAGCACTACCAAGTAGGCATATCTTCAAAACTATACATGGCATTTTTTGGATTAGGGATTCAGAACCTCACATATCAGTGGCATCTCAGATTTCCTCACAAGTGAAATAGGGAAAGTTAGAAATCACAGGAAAAGTTTTGTTTTGCAAGTGATTTATTTGAATGTTGCCGCTATGAAAGCTCATTTACTTTGGCAGATGTTTCTTTTTCAATAAGACCTGCTTCTTTCAAACTGTGGAATTTGATTCTTATTTTACACTTGGCATGTGTCTCCCCTCTTCCTACCTGGGAATTATAAGCAAATATACTTTGGGTTTAGGACTGTATTTGTTTGTTTGTTTTAGTAGCTAACCATAATTAACTTGTGCTCTGGGAAAATACAGTTTCATGAAGTGAAAGACTTGTTTACTTGTTGACTCGTTTACTGGCACTAAGAGATCAGTTTGGGTGTTATTTCAGCTTTGCTACCTAACAGACAGCAGTCAACAGTTACAAGCAGTGGAAAAACATTTCTATTGTAACTAGAAAATAACTGTTTAATAGCAAATGAAAAATCTGTGAGAGGGAAAAGTTATCCTCCGTGATCTGTGAGTGTGGTCTTCTTTTCCTACATGTATAGAAAAGTGGATGAAAAAGAGCATATACAGGTCAGAACTACTTGACTGTCATGATGTTGAGATTGTGCCACAATTAAATCACATATTGCTTCCTCTTTATACTTATTTGTCTGATGTGCCTTAATATCAAGAAGGTTATTCAACTGTGATTGGGATGAGTGTTCTATATATAATTGCACAGAAATGGCAATGCTTAATTGTATAGAAAATGCAACAGTTGATCTGCTTCTTAAAACGAATATGCTAATGCAGAGAGATTTGTTTTAGAGGGTGGAAGCTCCAGAGTCGCAGCCTTTTGACAGTCTTCTGATATTTGTGGCACATTTCAAAGCCTAGTGAGTTTGAAAAGTCTATTAGCTCCCTTTTTAGAAAACTACTTTATGAAGTATTACTGAAAACTTATCTGAAGATTATTGTCTTTCTTTGCTGTTTGTTTTTCTTTTCCTTTCCATGTGCACGTGTGAAGGGGAGAAAACTCTGAAATAATTGGTTCTTTAGAGTAAGGACTAGCAAACTGTTCATATCTTGAAAATTCAATTTGATGGTATGCAGTAGTTCCAAAAAATACCTTCTTACAAAGCTGAAGACTTGTGTGAATTAGCTTTTTATTGTTTTTATGATTTCTTTTGGGTGACATTTTCTGTAATCCTTTACACTATGAATATAGTCATGACTGCATCTATACTTTTAAAATATACATGTGTGTGCTTAATATTGCAATCCAAGATACTTTACAGTATCTATGAAATAATAAGAGAAATTATTAGAAGTGGTTTGGGTTTTGATGAGTAAGAGAACATAAACAGGGTTGCTGTAACGTAACATGATATTTTTATTTATTTTAAATTTCTGAGACTGATTTCTATCTCATTACTATAAAGTCTTTAAGATAATTAGAATTTCAACACACTGAAAAATCCTGCAAGATAACAACTGAAACTTAGGTCTCTACAAACTGCCTCGTTATAGCAGCTTCTTCTCATTCCATCTTGAATATGTTCACTCATCAATAATACTACTACCTTTAACTCAGTTTAAATGTGCTATGTACTGTCGCAATTGCTATGATGGGCAGTGATCCTGGAAGCAGAAGGCAACTGTGAATCTCAGACTTAGTGCAGGATTAAAGAATCATGACAGCCATTAGTTAGAATTAGTATTAATATGTACATGTAAGGTCATCTGTAGAGAGTCTCCAGCATTTTTATCTGCTCTGAACTCTTAAACATTTTCTAGTATGGTGTTAATATTCAAAGTAAATATATCCAAAGTGATCTTTTTTTTTCCAATCATCTACTTCCCCATTGTGTGTTCAGAACAAGGTCTAAAGAGATTCCAGCATTTTAGTGTATTAGAGGGAACATGATGTGTAACTAAAATATAATGTAATGTCATATTTAAATAGACATGCAACTGATTTTCTTTTCTTCTATGCTTGTTCTGCTTCTGTAATGCCAGACATCAGTGATGCCTGACCTTACTTTGCAGTATCAAAGTAAGGTCCTGTCTACCACAGGAGCTAGAGGCTGTGATAGTAGAATAATTGTACTACACTTTACCAACACTGGGGGAGTCTGTGTTGACTTTATAGGAGGTTTTAGACTTCAAGAGTAAGTGTATTTCCTCAGCTGGAGTACTCTAGTGCATCTTTGTCCAAGCAGCAACTACAAGACTGTGGGGAAACGTGCTTTTTTGTAGTGAGGGGCTTACTGTTGGCACACAAGGCAGATAAGTCTGGATACAATATGTTGCCCTGCTTACTGCTGTTCATACAGTTTGCTTTTTGAGCTTAAAGACTGAAGTGGCACAGTGGGAATGCACACTGAAGCTGTTGGTCGGTGTGTTCTCTAATGACTTAAACCCTACTTAGGAATGTAACCTAAAATCCTCTAACTTGGTTGCAGACAGAATTTCTGTACAGATGCAGTGTGTGCTAGATCAGATGAAAAATCCAGCTCATGCTCTGTTCTGTGCTGTACTCCATTTCCTGGCAACCTAGTTCTTTAAAGAGATTTCTGTACTTGGAACTGTTTGAGCACAGAATGTGAATCAAACACTTGGAAAGATTGTTTTACTACAAGGTGGCCATTTCAGAAAATGTTTGGTCTCGCAGGAAATATTTCTAGGAAGTTAATTAGAATTCACATGCCATCTCATGGAGTTGCTCTAAATTGTGGAGCTTGTTTGAGTGTCTCTTTACATGGTGATAGACTGATGTGTGCTGGGAAGGAAGAGCTACCCACGTTCTCAATACATAGCATCACTGATCTTCAGAGCTTGCAGCAGGTCCAAGTTTGAGACTTTTTTCATGCATTCACTTTGGAAACTAATCAAAGATTCTTATGCTGTCTTCAAGAAAGAAGTATGTTTTGCATGAAGACAGAAGTCCATTTCTTGCTTTCCAGTGCTTGGATTCATTCTATGATGAGTTCCCGTAGAAATTGGACTGCATTTTTGAAAAACAAGTGTTCCAAAACAGAGTCCATTATAAACCAGTCACTGTCTTTCTTCCTCCCTAGCCCAAATGCTGTACCTACTTATGGCTTTGGCTACCTGTTCTGCTGCTGACTTCCCAGTTAACAGGTGGCAAGTCCCATGTTGCTGGATGTTATTAAATAACGAGTTTTCCAGATGGCTGTAATACTACATCTTTAAATAAAAATACACAAGTTTAGTGTCAGCATCTTATTTTTGGAATGCTTTTGGCTCCTGAACTGCTTGTTGAAATTGTTGTAAGCCATTTGGTCACTGAGAAGTAATTGTATATTACTGTAGACAACAAGCTGTTTGCATTAATTAGCAATCCAAGCATATTGCTGAACAGGGAATAACATGCCTTTGACATCTCTGCAGATCCTGGTAACTGAAGCACTGCAAAACCATGGATTTTCCTTTGCTGCATGTTTATAGTATGAACTACTAGTCCATCTGCCCATATAGCCACCTGCAAAATCACTAGGACAGCAGCTGGCAGAAATAAAATTGAAGGTTGGAGAAACAGCATGTGAAGGCACAAGGGAGTTTGAGGGGGGGAAAAAACCAAACCAACAAAACCACAATGTCTTTTGCAGGAAAAATAGCTTTTGTGAGCATTGCATACAGTTTCTATAACAGGAAAACTGTGAATGGCATCTTGTTTGTAAGCCTTTTTCACCCTTTAATGAAGAGATGTAGTGGGTGTGATTGTGAGTAACTTCAACCAACTCTAGGGAAACACAAGAAAGCATGACAGAAGGGCATACCTTCTGAAGACAGCACAGTAAGCTACCTTAGATGAGGCAATATACAGATCATGGATATTTCTAATCACATCAAAATAACCTCAAAGGATTAAAATCTTACCTGTCTCTGTTTCTCCCACTGTATTCCTGAAGGCATTGGAGTTGAAGCTGTTTGCCTCTGGACAGCAGCACATTGAGAGGAGTGTATTTGTACATTTAAGATGCCCTGAGCATGAACTCTGTTGCCCTGATGTGATGCCCCATTTTTGTTAAAAACAGTTGAAAGAACATTAAAGTTATGGGAAGAACTTTGCAAAAGATCAGGAACTTTGTCCCACATGGACAAAGAGTAAAAAAAAACACCAAGCAGAATTGACACTACAAATAATACTGTGTGTTTTCCTATTTAGCCAGTCACCTTTCCTCTTCCCCTGTAAAATACATTATGTGATATCGGGTGCTTTCTAAACAGCAATTGTATATATTGCACACTCAGAAAAAAAAAAAAAAAGAGATTCTGGACATTTCTTGCTTTTCTTCCTTAAGGACATTTTTCAAAAGCTCTGTTATGAGTAGAAAAGTTTCATGTGAAAAATTTGGCATAAAGAACTCAGAGTAGTCTGGGCCCAGTGGAGGGTGGTAGCTGTGGGTTTAAAAGCTTAGAGCCCCACACGCCTCCTTGCTTGGTAGTCCCAGCTACAATTTCTGGTCAGGTGTTCATGTTTGTATTTGTCATTGAAAAGACTTGTGTGTTTCTAAGAAAAAAAATACATACTACATCTGCTTGTCTTGTAAAATCATATTAATTGTATAAGCTTAAGGTGACTTCCAGAATTACCTTCCTAAACCTATGTAAAATGACTGAGTCTTAGGGAGCTGTTACATTGCTGTGGTGGACTGCGTTAATTTTTTGTATCATTTTTGTAGCTCAAGTGATAAGACCAGTTCTGACTCCAGTGCTTTGAAACAGTGTGGCATTTGAAATTACTGAATGAATGGGAAATGAGTGTTTAAAATAGTTTGGGGGCTGCATTTTGCTGCAGTAGCTACTAGAATAGAGCCAGAACAGCAGCACATGTATGTGCTTAGGCGTGTGCACTTGTACCTAGCTAGTAAATGGAGAGATTTGAAGCCCAGCTGTGCCTTTGTGGTTTCTGCCTATTCTGTTGTGTTGTGTAGAGAGTAAAGGCACAATGGGAGAGATGAAAGAAAAATACATTCAAGTGCAGATAATTTTTTTGCAATTTTTGAAGGAATACATGTACTGAGAAATGCATTTATTAATTTCTGCTATGCTTAAGAATTAAAAGTATTTGCTATTAAAATTAACAGGTTCTCTAAGTTATTAAGCACAGTATAACAAACCCTTTGCAGAAAATAACTAGAATGTGATCTGTCTGCAGAGAAAGCAAAGGAGCAAAACACGTTAAAAAAAAATCATGCAATGCAAAATAACCTTAGTTCCACTGCACAGAAATTTATAATTGCATGGATCTGTTAAGCTATTCTTCTGGAAGATGCTACACATTCTACCTAGCAGCACTGTGTAATGAGCATCGTTCAAAATTGGGATCTTTCAATATTCAAAGTGTTTTGCACATGCATTTAACATGTGCACATATGGACAATTCAATGAAGCAAGATCAAACACTCCCACCAGGGCTTTGAAGTTGTACAGGGTTTGGACTTTTCTTCTTTTTTATTTTCCTCTCAAAGTTGTGTTGCTCTTTTGTTTATTTCAATTTAGAGTCTTATTCTAAAGTCCTAGAGGTCAGGACTACATTCTTGGTTCTTAGTGCCTTGCAAGGGAGGAATATGACTGAACTGATTTTGCAATAATTAAAATTTCTTTGATAGGATAAGCAAAACTAAAGCATCTTCACCAAAATGTACAAACTCAGTGCATCTGGTCAATAAATAAATAATAAAATACCTCCCTTACTCTTAGAATCATAGAACCAGTTTGGCTGGACTTCAAGAGTCTCTTCCAACCATTAACCCGGAACTGCCACATCACCACTAAACCGTTTTCCTCAGCACCACATCTACACAACCTTTAAATCCCTCTAGGGTTGGTGATTACTCCATTTCCTTGGACAGCCTATTCCAGGGTTTGCAAACCTTTTGGGGAAGATTTCTTGATGTCCAACCTGCTAATGTAAACCTGCCCTGGCACAACCTGAGGTTGTTTCCTCTTTTCTAGTTGCTTGTTACTCAGAAGAGACCCGCACCTGGCTCAAACCTCCTTTCAGGTTGTTGTGGAGAGCAATTATGTCTCCCTTGAATCTCTTATTTTATTTAGTTATTTCTTTCTTCCCAGACTTAACAGCCCCAGTTCCTTCAGTTGCTCCTCACAAGACTTTTTCTCTAGACCCTTCACCAGCTTGGCTGCCCTTTTCTGGACATGCTCCAGAACCTCAATGTCCTTGTAGTGGGCAACCTAAAACTGAACCTTGTAGTCAAAGTGTAGCCTCACCAGTGCCAAGTACAGGGGGACAAATTGAACCAGGACAGCCTCTCTTCTAGAATGTTTGTCACAGCTTCAGAAAACTCACAGGCCTTAGTTGCATGTGACTTTAGTTACAGATTTAAGACTTGTTATTCTGTTAGACAACTTCTAGAGGAAACTGGTGTCCTGTGTACTCCCATAGGGAAAATGCAACTGAGAGCAGTGGAGCACTGTATGATAATGAAGAACAATTAAGAAAAAAATCACTTTGAGGACTTTCTGACAATAATACACAGACCTGAAAGATGTGGATTCAGCAGTGGTTTTGCCTGCTGAAGGAAATCTGTGAAGCCATGTATACACCTGTGAAGTTTGATTGAAAGACAACTGTGCATGTGAGAGAGACAGAGTAACTGATCACACCTTGGATGAAAAGTGATAGTTGTAGTTGACAAAAGTGGAAGGCACAAAGGAAAGAGACTGGAGAGGGAAGAATGAATGGCTTGGATCTCAGTGCCGGCTGGAACAGTTGTGTTTGGAGAGGCTGGCCTTGCATGTGAAACAGCACTAGGACCTTTGTTTCCATGTGTGAGTGGTCTAATCAAACTAGCAATCTTATCATGAAACTACCTCATTACTTAAAGATATATTGAAGAATGCCATAGTGCCTGGAAAAAGGCTTCAGTCTAGATCTTGAAAAAGGGAGGGGTCTAGAGATTTGTTTTGTCATTGCGTAAAGTTTTTATTTTTTCCTCTTGGTATTTTGGAAGACATATTGAACGTTTTCCCCATGACTTAACTTTGTTTGAACAATGACCTAAATGATAAGGGGGGAAAAAAAAGGGGATGGGGGAGAAGTGAAATCGATAGAGATGGTTGGTTTTTTAAATGCCCCCAAAATAAGAAAACTGCCTTTTCAATTTGGTCAAAGCCAAAGTTTTAAGCTTTTTTTTTTACTAAGTTTGTGACTGTGGCGTTTTTGTGTTTTGGTGTGGTTTGATTTTGTGTTGTTGGGGTGTGGGGTTGTTTGGTTTGTTTTGTTTGTTTAACACAATATTTATTTGCATGAATGCTGAGTTGTAAGGGAGGAAGATGCTTTCAGCTTGCCTAGCATTGGTTGCTCATCAGGAGCAACTGTTACTCTGAACCTGTGAAGTGTTTAATTGTTATGTGGTTCTGCTTTCCCTTTAAGAAGTCCATTAGATATATTTGGATAGTCTCTTGGATAAAAAGTGACAGAACTAGACAGAAGTGCCTCTTGTAGTTCTTTCACGGTGGAACAGGTACAAATTTACTTTCAAACCTCGTACAATATTTTAATCTTACGTTAGAGTAGTGCTTGATTTTATGCTAACCTTCTTGGCATGGTTCCTCAGACATGAAGACTTCAGCTTTAGCAATTCATTCAATAGTTGAGATTTCATAAACCAAATGCATGCTTTTGTTCTCCTCTAGCCTTTTTTCATGTCACACATCATTGCAGTGAAAATTTATTTGCTGCTCTTGCTAGGATACAATGGTCTGTCAGTGAAAATAAGATGTCATTTTCAATGTCTTATTTGATCATCAACAAAGACAGCCATCAACAAAATATTTACCTTTTTCAGTGATGATTATGGATGAGGATGCATAAATCAAGGATGCTTTACATTTTAGAAGCCAAACTGACAAAGAGGAATTGAATCTGAAGTTTTGTTAGGATAGGAAGTGCCAAAATGACTCTATCAATCTAAGCATGACAACAAACATTGGAAACAGTCAAAATCAAGACTTTTGTCAATGTGTGACCTTAAAAATCAGGACTCAAGTCTGTTCCTCAACCTCACATTTCAAAAGACTTCACCCTTCAAAAGAAAGTTTGTTTTGTTTTTTTGTTGTTTGTTTTTTTTTTTTTTTCCCCATAAGCTCACTACCTGTTTTGGAATACCTAAAAGGATTCTCTCAAGCTGTAGAATAGGATTGTTTATTGCACGTGCTGTTATCGAGCTTTTTCTTTGGCTAGTGTGGGAGTTAAAAATAGATGAGAAAGGGAGTTGTGGTCTTAAGTGTGTGAGAGGAGCCCTAGACTGTTTGTGCGGGAGCAGATGTCCAAACGCTTTGAGTCATACCCTATGAATATGTAACAGATTGGAGGAATAATTATGTTGGGCAGAGGTGACTTTTTAAATGAACTGTAAAGACATAACTGTAGAGTGGTTAAAATGCACATAACAAAAGAAACTGAATTACCATGTGTATTAATCTTAAATCACCCTTAAGGCTTACTCAGCTTCTGTCTATTATTCAGCAATCTCCTATGTGTAGAAATAAATCAACTGCCTCTCATAAGCCAGCTCAACTTTTTAATTATGATGATGGAAGTGCTTCCTCACAACAGAAAAGTTTTCAAGCATAGATGTTTAATTGTGGTACAGTACATACAGTACTCACAGACAGTATGGAGTTGTCACTAATCTGTTCTTGCAGGAGGTATGGGAAAAAAATCCCAACTAATCAATACCAAGAACCCCAAAACACCAAAAAAAAAAAAAAAAAAACCAACCCCAAAACAAAACAACAAAACCCCACATAAAACAAAAAACAAGCAAAACCCCAACCTGAATTAAAAAGAAACAAAACCAAAAAACTTTTGCACATTAGAAATGTAATTTTTTTAAAACGTTTTGCTGATATTTTTGTTTTTAACCTGCAGTTTGAACCCCAAGTTGAGCATTGCGCTAAGAAGTGGCTATAATGTAACATCTACTTGCTTCTCCTGATGGGAAAGCCCAACCAATGTAGTTCAGTCTGTGCTCAATGAGTCTTAGTACCTAAGCAATGTGTGGCATTGGTGCAATACAAGTTTTGTTCTAGTATGACTTTCCATAGTAATTCAGCTCAAATACTCTGTCAGTTCTACTTTATATACTTATGCAATGGGCTGAGGCTTGTATGGCTTTGGAACAGCTTTGTGGATACAGATGCCTAGCTGCATGAATGAATTCCAACTCTGTTTCCTTTAAGTGTTTTAGTGTTTCTCAGGAAAGAACATGGGCTGTATGCTCCAGATGCTCCAAAATTTATGCTTTAATGATTCTTCTGAACAGGCTTTCCTACACAATAAACTTCAAAAGCAGGTATGTGGGATCTGAATCTGGAATTTCCTGGATCCAAATAAACGGTAACACAGAATGAGCGTAAAACCACCACTTTGTGATGGTGACAGGCTTGCATAAGATGTAGTAGTAAACTTTTTTTCAGGCTGGTGACATTTTTTCACTGGGAGGAAAGGATGTAAAATCTGACCCTTTTTTTTTTTTTCTTTCTGACTACCTTTCAGAAGGAAAAAAACACCCACCAAAAAAGACTACTTTTTAATCTGTTATGGAGAATTTTTCTTCCTTTTTTGTTTTTTTTTTTTTTAAAAACAATCTACATTTGATTACATTTGCTACACAAACTTAGGAAAAAAATGCTACAGAACCAGACCACCAGGATTTCTCTGATATTATGCTGAATATGTTTCAATAGGTTTTAAAAAATAGATTCTATAAAGGTTTCACTGTCTTTAGGTAGAGGCAATGACTTCTCACCACTGGTAACTGTATCTGGTAATTACAGTCAGGGAGGTACAAAAACACCACCTGTGTCTTTTGGTCACAACTATGTCTTCCAATACGCCTCCTTGATGTTTCCTTTATTTATTTTTTTTCCTGGTTAGAGCTGTGTTTAGCATGGGAACACAATGCGCAGTATCAGCATGCCCTGCATGCATCTGTTTTCAAAAGTGTATCATTCATGATTCACATTGAAACCCAAATTGCCAAAGGATGTAAACACAGGGAGAACTGATATTCTTCAAGAAAAAAAAAAAAAATCTGATATGAGACAATCTCTGGCAGGCTACTTTCTGTCCTTCCCGCTGTAAAATAGTGGCACTTGTCACTTGTTTTTAATTTCAAATCAACAAGCTGAAAGGATCTATTTCAAAGATGAAGGAAAAGTAAGACAAAAGAGATTGTTACTTTCCCCAATCAGTTTGATTTCTGTCATGACAAAACAATACCTTTACAGAAGATGTCTTTGAAAACCAGCCAGCGCTATGACAAATAAGATATAGCTGGTCTGATTATTCATGCAGATATCAGCGGGTTATTCCAAAAGGGTTTTATTTCATATTGTTAAAGCTGTTCTCTAAAAGAAACAGTAATCTTTTTGACGAGCATGGGGAACAATTTCTTCAATAGTAATCCAATTTATTTGAACCCTCTGATTGGTGCTTTCAGCTGGATCTCTAAGCACAATATTAATTATTCATTAAGGTACTTGAAGGGAGAATATTTGCATAGCCATATTGTCAAAATTGATGAGGCTTTGCAAATCACCATAGGAATAGCTTTCAACCCAGTGCTAAAACTAGAGATGATACTAATAAAATTGTTTAAAAAAATTATCTAAAAACCCAAGAATAATTTGAACTTTCTTCTAACCATCACACATTTATTTTTATAGCACCCACACGTCCTATTGAGACATCATGAAAATATTCTTCCTACAGCTGGTCATGTGGGTACAGAATAAAAAAAAAAAACAACAAAAAAAAAAGAAACCACAAACCCAATCCTCAAGATCATTCATATAATAAAAGGTCATAATGGGGATAATAGATAATAAAAAAGAAGAAAGTGGTTTTCAGCGGGAGGAAAGAGTAAGCCTGGCATTTAATACACTTATATCCACTTTGAAACACAGGCTGGTTTTATGAGAAATGATAGTGTTCTGTCAATATATGCATAAGTGGAAAGAGGGTCCTCTGGCTGCTGCAAGACTGGGATACTTCTCTTTGTGTATGCATGTCAAGGGGCTGTTACTTCTAAAGAAAGGTAGAGTTGAATGACGAAAATAAGACCCAAACATTCTTGAAAAAGATAAAAAGATCTAAAAGATCCTGGTGATCAAGAAAGCTGCAGTCACTACAATATGACTTAGCTGCAGTTCTCACAGCTCTTTTTCGTATAAGGGAACCAGACTGGAAGCTGCTTGAGCTTTTAATCTTATTTCTTTTTCCCAGAGCTTTGTGTGTGCAGGGAAGCTCTTACTCCACACCACATAAAAGCAGAAAGAAGGATTTGAGGACCCATTACCTGAGTTTCCAAGAATTGTAATTCAAGCATTTAAATTCACATTCTTAGTTTCCAGGCACAGTAGCAATATTCAGTTGTGCTGTGTGATACACTGACTGGTTCATACTTGTAATATAGCATCCTCACTAGCAGAGAAGGAAAGAGTCTTCCAAGGTCTTAGCTTTGGGGAACAGTGTCATAAATTTTGGTAAATATTGAGTGAAAATTACTTGATTCTCTCTAAAGAGGCTTAGCAGCCTCGGAAGTAGCTCTCTGAAGCTGACACAAGAGATGAATTTTTACTCACAAGGATGTAATAGTATTTAGAGGATCATATTCTAGAAGATGCTGAAGGACACAGAAGAAAAAAATTGTCCCCTTAATAGCTACTGCTCAGATTACCTTCCTGAGATCCAGCACTGTGCAGATCTGTAATGTCAACAGTAGCCTGTAACCAGCAGGAGCAGTGTAATGAAGATGTCCCTTTCGTGGCTGGCTTGTGTGTGAAACTTTGTTTCAGAGCCTCTCTTTCCATGTTGACATGAGCAGCGGTGGAGGTGATGGGTGTGTGACATATCTGGGCTCCAGAGTTTGTATAGCTTCTATTGTTCAGAACTAAAACACTAGAAATGCCATCAGTGAAGCACTTACATGCAGTTCTATTGAGAGTTTCAAGGTGCTGTGCTTTTATTTAAAACTAAAACTCTGAACTACAACCATGTGAGTCTTTCTCAATTATTTGTAAACAAGCTGGATTTCAGGCCTTCATGATAAATTTCAGCCATGATTATTAGAACCAGAAGGCAGATTGTTTTAAAGCTTATAATTTTAAGCCAGTGTGGATAAATGCAGCTGGCTGTATCGCATTGCAAACTTAAAAGATTGTTTTACCTGCTTCTGTTCAAACTCACAATGTACCTCTAAGAAGCATAAACCTTTTTTACTGAAACACACAGTTGTATTGGTTTTTCATTAAATATAAGGGATGAGAAGTAAGGAAATATTTGTACAGTATCTTAGTGTTTATGCACAAGGAATTTATTTTTAATTCTATTTTTTAACCTTCAAGCCCTTTCATTATTAAAACCACCTGAAAACTAGAATATTGTGCCACAACAATCTCAGATCACCTTTTGGACAATTCTGTTGAATCTTGAAATGCGTGATTGCATCAGGAAGCCAATGTTAGTGCAGATCCATGAAAAAACCATTACAATATAAATTGAACTGTTGCCAAATCAATTACCCTTTCATTGTAAAACTGAAGTAAATTAAACAGAAAATAATATGCTTAGATAATAATAATATAGTTCAGAAATGAACCCAGAAATTAAAGTAATTCCTAGTTGACTGCCACAGGGTTTTTAGGCTCAGTTTTATCATGTCTCAGGAATTGCAGAGAAAATCTACTCGATGATGTAAGGTTTGAACATTTCTTAATGTGCCAAGATACAAAAGATCAGAGGCCAGATACAGCAGCTGGTCAACTTCAATTTCGAGTGTTTTACTTTTGTACGTTAACCTAAAGTTCTTCATCTCGTGGAAGGAATTTGGATGTTAAATTTGCTTTGTAACTAAGGGCAATCCAGCATCCTACTCTTTGAGAGTCTTTGAAAAGCATGATAATCTTATCTAAAAATCTCATTTATGTTGTTTTTATCTTTAACAGTTCTATACCCAACCTGGGGATTATTAAAATGCCCTTTAAAATGAGCATGGCAATATTGAGATTCCATTTTGAAACATGGGCTGCATTTAATTGAAGACATCAGGAAAGAGACTGGCTGTGATGAATGTTAGAAAAGGCATACATACAAGTCCTTGCTAGAATCATAATGCACCTAACAGTGGAATTGGAAAAATGCAGTTCTGCACTGTAAGAAAATATGAATTTCATCAGTATTCACAGCATATGCTGATAGTCTATCAGTGAAATGCTGCAGTCCATTTGCATGCAGAGCAATGCTCCCTTAAATAGGAAAATAAATGAGGAGTTAGTCCTGATAGGGGAAATGTTTCAGACTATTTCCTTACATTCAAAATTCAGCAACCTTGATATGATTGCTGATTTTCAGGGAGCTATCCATGAGATGAATTAAATGACTACAAATGACATTAAAATGAGTATTTCAAGGAAATTTTGATGATAATTCAAGATTTCACCTGAATGCAGTATTTAGACCTCAGAATTGTTACACTGCACCTCGTCTCCTTTTCTTTTGGGACTGGGTGGGAGTTAATACAGTTGTCTGCAGCTAGGTTAGTGTTTCCTTACATATTACTTATACTTCCAACACTACTCTCTTTTTTTCCTTTCTCTTGGGAGAAACTGAAGAAAACCACCCATTATATTCAACAGGACTGGATTGAGATCTTTTAGATGATTTCCATCATCAGAAGAATTAGACTGAGTTACATACTGAAAACAAGTTCCCCTGATAACTTTGTGTAATGGTGTGGGTCTGATGGTCTGTGATGATGTCTGAGACTATCTTGATGCTGTCTGGAAAGCCAGCATTTGGAACTTTCAGATAACATTTCCATGGCCAAATGACTTTATGCCATGACGCAGCATAAGTTTTGATATATTAATTTATTTTTTTTTTTAACTTTTATTGTTATTGCTAAACAATAAGTGCTTATCAGTATTTGAGCAGAAGGAATTTAAAATTCACAAATGCAGCTAGGAATCAAACTCCTTGTGGGAAGATGTGTGGGAAGAGTTCTCTTGTTTGTGGTACTCCCAAATAGCGTTTACCTAAAAAATACCTCTTAATGCTGCTGACTTGAGGACTGTCTGTTCAGTTTTGTAGACCTGCAGCATGATGGTATTTCAAGGGACTATTTCACTGGTTCTCCAGAATGGTTAAGACAGGGTCAGCACTTCTCTTACATATTTTTCCTCCTGTGCTTTCTGTACAAGCATACTATTAGGTAACAGAGCAGCCTTGCTCTGTCAGGATCGTTGTAACCTTCACAAGATTAGTGTTCTGTGCTTTCCTAGGTTACAGAACTGTCAGATTGTATGAATCTCTCAGGCTTCTAATGCTGCTAGGTTAAATTTTTAGCTGCCATAGAAGATTATTTCCTATTCCTTAAATCCATTTTATTCAAGCAAAATAGCTATGATTATGATCTTGCTGAGCTCTATAAATTAGAAGGCATTATGGAGGAACAGATAGAAATTAGGAACAGTTTTGAGTTTAAGAATATCAATTTACTGTTGAAATAGTAAAATCCATATGGGAACATGTGTGCTGTGCGCTTTGAAATGCATATATATTTCCTCTTAAAATTATATGTGAGTTGAAATTAATGAATAATTGCCAAAAAAGAGATTTAAACAAAAAAAAATTATGTACAAGTAGCTCAGTGGCATTTAGTTCATTATCATTTATCATTAGAAGTCTCCCCATAAAGTAATTCAAGGCTTATCTTTTCCAGTCTTTTTTGTTGAAGCTGTTTATTCTATGAATAATAATCTCTGGAGTTAGGTGTCTAGTCACCTACAACACAGCTGCACTCCCTAAAAACATACTACTTCTCTCTGTGGTCCTATAAATATCTCATTAACTGTATCCTTTGAGAGATGGGTGAACTGGATTTGGTTTCTCTCTGCAATGTCAAAAGAACTCACTTATTCCTTGAGTTTTGGAAACAGCACATACAGAAAGCATGTCCAAAACACCTGCCTGCCTAATGGATTTGGCCCTACAGGGAAGTTGGATGGTGGACAACCTAATATGTGGATACTGTCCTCATCCTTGGCATGAGAGGAAACAATAAGCAGCTTAGTACTGAGCAGCCTCAGGCACCCTGTGCTTGTTCAGTGGAAAATTTAAAGGACTTTAATGACAGAAAGTAAAGTGAGGTAAGTATGCCTCAAGGGTCTAACAAGGGTGGCAAGGGATTAAGTTCTACTTTTGCACCTAAGCACTAGAGATGATGGTACAGGATGTCTCTCCTGTCCTTTAATGTGATTAGCCAACAGACTGAAATATTTCTAGGTTTATTGTCAGGATTTGGTGACAACAATGCTGTCTGTTTTTTCTCTGCAACTTGTTCCAGTGCCTCACATTTGAACATGGTATCTGAAAATGTTGTTTTGATGCCAGCAAACATTTTATTTCCAGATTCTGTGCTAACATTTCTGGAAATAAATTCTACCAAAGGTGATAATTAACGTACTTGAGCAATCTTCTACATGCATCAACAAGCTGAAATAGTTTGCTGTATCTGTTTCCCTGATTTCGTGGGTCTGCCCCAAACCTTTGGAGGGTGGTTACAGTAGCTGCCTTTTGATTTTTAGCTCTCAGTACAACTCCTTAGCAGATACTGTGTATTGCCTCCTCTTGGATGATTTTATTCTGACATAGTGGAAAGGCACATGTATGAACAAATAACCTTGGGAGAAACCAATACGCTATTGTATGCGATACCACATCAGAGGATGTGCAATGAATTGCCTCTGTGTGAGAAGTGAGTCCAGCCTCTTTTTGCCCCTTTTTTGTTCACAGATCTGAAGTAGCAGATGTGTCAGGTCCAGCCAACATGGATTTAGGAAGGGCAGATCCTGCCTCTCCAACCTGATCTCCTTCTATGATCAGGTGACCCGCCTAGTGGATGTGGGAAGGAATGTGGATGTGGTCTGCCTGGACTTCAGCAGGGCCTTTGACACTGTCCCCCACAGCAAACTGCTGGCTAAGCTGTCAGCTCGTGGCTTGGATGCCAACACTCTGCGCTGGGTTAGGAACTCGCTGGAGGGCTGAGCCCAGAGAGTGGTGGTGAATGGTGCCACACCCAGCTGGAGGCCGGGCACTAGCTGTGTTCCCCAGGGATCAGTACTGGGCCCCATCCTCTTTAACATCTTCATTGATGATCTAGATGAGGGCATCGAGTCAGTCACCAGCAAATTTGCAGCTGACACCAAGCTGGGGGCTGATGTTGCTGGGTTGGAGGGCAGAAGGGCTCTGCAGCAGGACCTTGACCACCTGCACAGATGGGCAGAGTCCAAGGGGATGGCATTCAACAAATCCAAGTGCCGGGTGCTGCACTTTGGCCACAACAACCCCATGCAGAGCTACAGGCTGGGGTCGGAGTGGCTGGAGAGCAGCCAAACAGAGAGAGATCTGGGGGTGCTGATTGACACCCGCCTGAACATGAGCCAGCAGTGTGCCCAGGTGGCCAAGAAGGCCAATGGCATCCTGGCCTGCATCAGGAATAGTGTGGCCAACAGGAGCAGGGAGGTCATTCTCCCCCTGTACTCTGCACTGGTTAGGCCACACCTTGAGTACTGTGTCCAGTTCTGGGCACCTCAATTTAAGAAGGACATTGAGGTACTTGAATGTGTCCAGAGAAGGGCAATGAGGCTGGTGAGAGGCCTCGAGTGCAAGGCCTATGAAGAGAGGCTGAGGGAGCTGGGATTGTTTAACCTGGAGAAGAGGAGGCTCAGGGGGGACCTTACTGCTGTCTACAACTACCTGGAGGGTGGTTGTAGCCAGGGGGAGGTTGCTTTCTTCTCTCAGGCAGCCATCACCAGAACAAGAGGACACAGTCTCAAGCTGTGCCAGGGGAAGTTTAGGCTGGAGGGGAGGAGAAAATTCTTCACTGAGAGTCATTGGCTACTGGAATGGGCTGCCCAGGGAGGTGGTGGAGTCACCGTCCCTGGAGGTGTTCAAGGCGTGTTTGGACATGGCACTTGGTGCCATGGTCTAGTCTTGAGGTCTGTGGTAATGGGTTGGACTTGATGATCTTTGAGGTCTCTTCCAAGCTTGGCAATACTGTGATACATCTGGTTTTGGCTTCATTTGCGCTTTCTTGTCTGTACGTCCATACCAACAAGCGCATAGTGGTTAACAATGGTCTAAAAATTACACTGACAAAAGAAGTCATATTCTGTTTAACACAATCATCTTTAGAAAGTGAGTCTCTCTCCTCAAGCATAATGCATCCTGCATTGCAAATTCTCAGAAAAGTATACGGAATCTGAGCTGGATGCAGGAAACTTGGTTAGGTTTGTGTCTAAGAAGCAAAATAGTTAAAGCGTAGTAACCTGTTTCTGCTTAAAAGAAAAATGATTTCTCTTTATTTCTGGGTACTTGTCTCTTTAGCTTTACTAATGTGAAAAACGTGGAGGCACAGATGTCATATTTTCACATTAACCACTTACCTTACTGCTCCTTCTCTGCTACCACATTAGTCAGTTTAAGACTCTGTTGCCAGTGGGTGGGAAATCCTGTCCCGTCCTGCCCTCTCCACCATCTGCCTCTGACTGCGGGTTGCTGTCCTCTTCCCCTGTATTCACAGTAGTACTTGTATGGCTGCCCAGTGTGGGACCACTCTGATACATAGATGGGGGGTTTTCTTGTTTGATTTTTGGACTGACCACAGTTAGATAGAATGTTACACCCTGAATGATCTATATGTAAGTAAGAGCTAAAACTCCTAATTAAGGTACTACCATGATACTAGATCTTTTCCAGCTGAGTTTCAGGACAGAAGACTTAAAGCTGGAAGAGCAAGTATTACATCTGCTTGTTCTTAGAAAAAAACACAGGACCTGCAGATATTTTGCTACCTATGCCTGCTGCATTTGATACAGATAGCCATAGATTCCTGCTATCCTATTTCAGACTTATGACAAGAAAATACCTTCATTATGGTGAATATGCTTAGAGTAGACACTTACTGCTGGGGTATCTTAACACTTAGTCTTTAAGGCTTCTGCTCCTTTGGTTACAGAGAAAAGATTCAATGTTGTTTAACTTTCTTCTGTAGGATGCTCTGAGTTCCAGAATAATCCATTCTTCTAGTGCTTCAGTGTAGAATGAATTAAGAGAAGATGGAGAATTATCTTTTCATCCTGCAGCTAAATCTATGGCTTTTTGTTACTTTTGAAGTCTCCCTCCTGTAGGAAAACTGGTATTAGTGATAGACTGCTTACATCTTTGGCCATGTGAATGTAGGCAACACAGAGAAACAAACATTTTTTTAACAACATGGTAATAACTTTGAAGAATGCTGTTTACCATTAAGATATACAAACCTAAGATTTCCCTATAAATTAAAAAAAAAAAATCAATTTCTGAAGACTTTTTCTTGGCAATATTTGCATACAGACTGTTTTACCATTTACATGAAACCTATACTTATGAAATTGAAACATGCATCCCCAAACACTTTTTGTGTATTGGTTGATATATTTTCTTCATTTGTATTAAGGAGGTATTCCAGTTGTGTGATCAAAATTTGCTGAACTATGGTTTATAGCAGACAATTAAGAGCTGTTAAATAGGATTATTGCAGGCTGTTATCTTCATGCAGTATCAATTCAAATGCTAATTTCACTCAATTTGCTGCTCGCAAGGCCACCCTCCCGCCAGGTACTGTGTACTTGAGTGACAAGATACATCTGAAAAGAATGTAACCTGTTTAAAATACATATCAGTGCATTTTATGGCCTTGTTTGCATCTCCTTGATATGGGTCAGAATTCTACAGTGGAGTGTGTCCCATATGAGTAACAGCAGAGTCAGACCTAGCCAGCAGAACTGCAAAAACCTGACATATCCTGGTGCTCCTTTGGCAGTGATTATAAATATAGTTTTGATCATGAAAACATCATGTTTTTCACCTTTTGATTGTTTCACCTCTTGAAGATTGTCATTCATGCTGGGATATATGGTAGAATAAATCACCTCTAAGTGATGTGCTGTGGGTGCATGATGTACATCTGAAGAAATGCAGTTTATAATTCAAAGGATGCCTTTTTCCTGCAAAGTTGAGTATCGTTTCCTTCTCTCTATCAACCTTTTCTTCCTTTCATTTTTCACACATAGCTAACAGTAGGTCCTTCACTCCTTGCAGAGTCACTTCAAGATGTGATAATTTCCTAAGGCTTACTCTTGGGTTGATGTCAGGGGAAGGCACTTCCTACCCTATACTGTGTTTTTCTACTGTTAGTCTTTGGCTGGCAGTAGGAGTCATACATATTGATCTAATCTGACAGGAAAATAATACCCCAGGCATTTCTGGTGCTAGAGGTCCCTGCCTTAGGTCTCTGTACAGCCAGAAGGCAATCTACAAGAATGTATAGTGGTTGGACACTGGGATTGCCTGTTTGGAGCTGCACAGGTTTAGGCTGACCCCTCAGAACAGACTGGAAAGCTATGCCCTTAGGCTGTGATTTCTGATTGGCTTCTGTATCATCTTTACAGTCGATACATGTGGTCCCTTGCGACCCACACTAAGATCTTTGATTCTTGAGATCCTTTGTAACCTGGTATTCTATGAATCTTGGCAGTTGTTCTCTGAATGCTCATACAGAGAGGAATACTGGGTAATTTAAAAGAGAATTTACAAAGTTTATGTGGAAATATTAAATAGAAACAATTCTTGTTCTTAATGCTTATGAAGGGAACAAGATGCTTTTCTAAGGTATTGCTTTCAAGTTTGACTTCTGTGTTGTTAGCCCTGTTTAGGAACTTTCTGTATGGTATTTGGTTTGGCTGAGCTGGGGTTAATTCTCCTCAAAGCATCCTTCCAGTGCTGTGTTTTGCAGTACTCCAGCTGGGTGGTCATAGCACAGCAGAGCTTTAGCTACTTTTGAGTCGAGCACCCAGACTGAGCTTTTCCAACACTTCCCTGCCCTGAGACTATGCTGAGAGGTAGGCAAGATCTTGGGAAGGGACACAGCTGAGCCAGATGGCCCAAGCTGACCAAAGGCATATTTTATGCCATATGACATTAGCTCAGATATAAGAACAAAATGAAAGGAGGAAGTGTGGAGGATATTTGTTGATGGTGTCTGTCCTTCAGAGCAACCATTACACACAGAAGCCCTACTTCCCATGGCCAACCACCAACCTCTGATGGGAAGTGGAGAATTTGCTTTCTCTTCCATGTGTGTTCTGTTGCCTGTGCTTTTTAAATTGCTTCTATCTTGTAACTGGCTTCTGTTTTGTTTTCACCTGTCTATCTATGCAGGGGAGTGATAGAGCAGCTTTGGGCATTTGCCCCCCACCAAGACAGGGCCAAACCACTACATACATTTACAAGATAGTGCTGTCAAATTTTGCAGAATTTCAGCTACTCTGAATAGGAATGAAAGGAAGAAAGAAAAAAAAATTACCTTACACTTTCAGTTATATTGTTCTCAGTGTCTACCATAAAAAATCTTTCATATTTAGACAAAGAGTGTGTAAATAAGCTTTACTACTACAGTGAAAGACTATGTAGTGAAATGGGATATTATATATCCAGTCTAATTTTTCTTCTGATTAACAACTTCAAAGGTGTATATTAGATGTTTTTTACTTAAGACTTGTCAACGATTAAGTTAGAAAGACAATAGTTTAAGTGAAAATATTAAATAAAATTTTATTTTCAGTACTCCTTTATAGGCCAAATACCCACAAAACTACAGCAATATTATTTCCAGTAATGCTTCTCTGATTTTTCTTAAGCTTTGTTTGAGCAGGTCACACCAGTGGAAATAGAGAGCTTATCTCAAAGCATAAAACAGTAATAAAAACTGAATGAAGCATCACTGGAAAGTGTCAGATATCTCCAGTTTAAATAAACATAATCAATCACATCAGTATGACATTTTATTCACCACGTAGGGAACAAAGCTTTGTTCTTAATCACACCCAGGTCTGTAATATAGGAAAATTAATGACTAAGGGATTACAGTTGGTATTTAATACTCATAAAGTCTTATTAGGGTGTAAGATCTTCTTGTTTTCTTATGGGTCTTGATTTATTTTACACCAGTGTGTTTTATGCTTGTATTATAAACAATGTTCTTCCATTTTCCATGCAATGGTAAAGTTATATATATATATATAGAGTTTTGTGAACTGTCAATAATTAAGAGCAGAAATGTAACAAAGGCTGTATGTACGACTGATTCTAGTTATTTTTTAAAAATATATATTCTCTGTACAGTTTTGCAGAAACATTTTAATTCTCACTTGCTCTGCAGAGTGAGTGTGAGTTATGTTAAATAAAAATTAAGTAGCCCATGGCTTACAGGGCATAAATAGTTACATGTTTTAGGATTGTGCCACTCATTAGCCATAAGAGGTGAGTAAATCATCATCGATCTGATAAAGTTTGTTTTCTATTAATGAATTATCCAGAAGCAGACTTTGATTGTTCATAGTAATTTGAAAAACACCACCTTCCCTCTCTGGATTGATTGCTACATATTTGCCTCATTTAGAAGCAACTTTTATTTATGACCAGTTATGGTAAGGCATACCCTTATTAGTTATGGTAAGGTTTCTTCTGTTTGTGGAAGACAAACTTTTTGCAGAAACTATTGCTGATGACATGCATTACTCTGGAAGTTCTCCTTTCATGGATGAAATGCGAAATGAAAAATAGCTATTATCTAATATGTTTATCACAAAACCTCCCATTTGCACTCCTAATGAAAACAAATCAAAGTTCAGGTACAGCTGAATAAAAAATGGGAACTGACTAGAAGATTTGCAGATCGCTCCCTGTATTTATCTCTTGCTGTTGTCTCCACAGGACTTATTAATGTTCCAATTGAAGTAATCTGAGCACTCATTTAAGAGAAATCCTTGAAAAGAGAGCCTCCATGCGAGTGGCTCACAACCTGACAAAGTGGAGATGATGATAGTCCTGCAGAAGCCTTTGTGAAAGGCTGTGTTAACTCATCATGACACAAGCGAAAATAGCTGTCATGGAATAGAGTTTATAGTTTTGTGCCTTTTCGAGTGAAACCTTGTTGGGTTTGGAGCTCAGTGCCCTGTTCTAATGAAAATGTTGAGGGCTTAGAGCCTGCCTTTGGATATTTGTGCATAGACCCTGCTGACTCAGTAGTCTTTGAAATTGTGTCCTGCCTTAACATTCAAGATAGAATTTTTTTATTGGCGTAGGCAGATAATCTCAGGTAGCAAAGGCTTTTTAGAGAAAATACTGTGTGCTTTAACATCATAAACAGCTCTAAAACCTTTCTGAGCTAATGGTGAAAGTCATAAATACAGCTCCACAAAACTTGTCTGCCTCTTCAGTCTGCAAGCAAAACCACCTTTCACTCAAGTAATGCAGATACAGAGCAAATAAGCTTGTACTTGGTTCTGACTTCCATGACCGCTACGAGCTATGCTACAGGCAAAGCAGGTATGGTGTGAAGAAGCCAATGTTTGATCTTGGTACTGATGGGAACTGCAGCAGTATGATTCTGTCAACATTAACTATGTGGGATCAAAATGTTACATTGCATGTGTTTGCATTTGGTGGTGTGTGGCACAGTATTTTGTGAAAAAAGCAACTGAAAATATTGCAAGGGAATAGAGGCAGAGTGGAGGAACAATGCTGGCAGCCAGAGCATGAGACAAAACTGGAAGTCTGGGTTCATGCTTGTTTCTTTGGCCCATGTAATCTAAAGAAAAAAGCAAACTAATTTTAAAATATGTGATTAATGGGAATGATTACTGTTTTTCCTCTGCTGGGAGACATGTGTTTGAAACTTGTCAGAAGAGTGATAATTTCCATTACATGGTTTTACAGATCTGAGAAAAGATAAGGTCACGCTATGGTAATTTCAAAATTAGAAGATGTTCTTTGTTAGAGATGCTAAACGTAACCCTGGAAAGAATGTCTATTGCATGTTACAGTGATAGCTGGCAGGGTAAAGACTAAGGATGAAATTCTAACACAGTTCATTGTCAAAGCTCCCAATGATTTCATGGTGGCCAAGATAAGAGTCTGCATGTTTCAGAAGTGTCCTGAATAACACCCCAGATAGTTATCATAAAATGAACAATTGCGCTCTCATGTCTTATTGGTGAAGGAAGGCCACAGACACCATCACTACTATCTGCACTTCTGTGGTAAAAGCACATACTGTATAGTTAATTACTATGGTTAATCAGTTTGTCTTTGTTTCCTCTACAAGTGTTTGTGGTGGTGTTTTTTTTTTTCTGTGCATGGGAGTGCAGAATTTGAAATAGATGCAGAATTAAATTAAAAAAGGGCACAGTATGACTGTAATCATGGATAAAAGCACATTAATTTATGAGAAACACATCTCTGTGCCAAGTTTTGGACCATTTGTATCGATATGAATAAAGTGCAATCGATATGGCAGTATGCAATCATGTAATATACACATGCAGGCTCATATTTATTTTAGGAACAGTCAATTAAAAAATAATGGAGTAGTAATTTTTTTTTTTCTTGGTGAAAGAAAAAAGTATTTGTATAAGTGGATTTGTCTGGTTTTACCGTGTCTACAGATGGTAGGTAAGGTGGATTGATCTTCTTCAGACAAGTTTCCTCTTTACCAGAAGTGGTGCTAAAGATCCGAACAGACATCTGCCACCAACACATCATGAAGTTTCATCACGTATTTTTTGTCTATAGCTCTTGTTACACCACACACAGGTATGCATATAGAAGTTTCTGTTCATGTATGACAACAAATTGCACATCCAGACAGTGGCCATAATAACCACTGTGCAGCAGTACGCAGTCAAAACTGCAGTGTTTATTGCCAGCAATATCTTTCTGCTTTGGATATTATGATCAGGATTGGTGCACTCTGAAACTGTGCAGTGTCTACTGGGACTGCAGAAACTCAAGTGATTATGCTGTAAGCAGAGGAATATTGATAACCACAGAATGTGAAGCTCCAAACTTACCTTGCTCCAGTCATTTTTCAGTAGCTATTTAATGTAAAGCAACAAGGCTTTAAATCACTATAATTTAAAAAATAATTATCACAGAGGTGCCTGACTTCTGACCAACTCTTTAACTGCTTTTTGAAAGATAAAGTAGAAACCAGGTTTTAATTTGAACTACTAGCTCTCAGCTCATTAACATTAGTATTGCCATGATAGCACAGAAAAAGAGAAATAACAGAAACCCAGGAGTTTAAAATTAAAAGAACACACTGGAACAAGAGAAGAATAATTTGTAAGTAGCATTTTGGATTTTTCTTTTTCTTTCTGAGTCCATTCTCACTCAATAAAGCAAATGGCATCTGAAAGAATCAGCAGTGATTCATACAGTATTGTAAGTAGCTGGTTTGAGAGTGTTGGATGATGTATTTGCTATTTATGTAGTCAACAGACAGTTCTAGGAAGCTTCTGAAGTGGTTAAGAGACAAAGAGTGATTTGCCTTTTCACTAGCAACAATCAGTGTCTTATGCAGCAGCTTCAGAGCTCAGGCAAATAATTCCTTTCAGAGTCTTAATAGTAGGTTGTCTGGAAAGTATAAATTATTCTTATGCAGTAAGACCCCCTGGAAAAAAAACCAGCTTAGTAAAGTAACTTTGTTAATGTTAGAAATGGGCAAATAATGGAAGTCTGGGGAAGCTAACAGTTCAGATGTCAGTACCAAAGAACTGAGCAGATATCTCAGCCCCAAATCCTTTCAAACTTAATGAAAATCTGACTTTAAATATTACGATTTGAACCGATCTTCAGACATCTGTGTAACTGCTCAAATAAGGAAGAGCTGTCTAGAGATGACTATCTGTTAAAAAACAAGAAAGAACACCAACCCCTGCACCCCAACCCCCTCCAAAAATAAAAAAGAAATCAAAAATCCAAACTAAACATGCTAAACAAATCCAAAAGATTTATTTGTATTGCTTCAGTGAAGAAGTAATATTATATAATTTAAAATTTCTGTCTCAAAATAATCTAGGCCATCAATGCTTTACATTGAAATAATATTATGCTACAGACCTTTTCTGAAATGAGAAGTTATTAGAGGAAGATCAATGTACTTGCTGAAAAAAATTAACTGAAAATTCAAAATCACTTAAGGTTGGGGGTCAAACTGATAGTTTATTAAAAATTAAGGGATTTAGTAAAAATAAAATGTACTGTCTTCTGAAGGAAATGTTTTGTTTTGGGATGTTAAAATCTTTAGAACTTTTCTGAATGACTTTACAGATTTTTTTTGTAGTGGAACTGACNAAAGCAAGAGGTTTTACTTGCTTAAACCTCATTGTAGTTCTTCCCAATAAAAAAAAAAACAAAAAACCCAAACCAACCCAACAATGTAGTCAACCTCAAATTGTTTTTTCTTCTAAAAGCTTGAATGCTTCCTTGCTATCTTAGATTGATCTAATTTATCTATTGGTATGTGTGAAGATGTGGACTCACCCCAGAAACTGAAAACTTATGTCAACATTCTCATTTCTGTTTGCCTTTACCCTTCCTTAGGCCAATTGCTTGTCTGTCTGTGGCTCACAGTTGAGTTCCTCAAGAGCACATGAAACCTTTCAGTGATAGTTGGTTGGTTTTTTGCTGGATTATTTTTTTCCCTTTGAGAAATTATCCTCAAAGCTTTTTGGGATGTTGCCCTGTTCTGTCCAACTGGGAAAACATAGAACATAATGCTCCCTCCCTGGATGTGTTCAAGGCCGGATTGGATGAGGCCTTGAGTAGCCTGTACTAGTGGGAGGTGTCCCTGCCTATGGCAGGGGGTTGGAACTAGATGATCCTTGAGGTCCCTTCCAACCTTACTATTCTATGATTCTATAATCTGATAAGTAATTTCTGCAGTAGATCATGTGTCTGCTGATCTCATTACATATATGAAGGAGACATCATGATATTCTGTCCTTTAGGTAGATTGAACTTATCTTTCATTTGTTGGGTTTTTTGAGGTGGTTGTGTTGGTTTGGGTTGTTTGGTTGTTCCGTTTTGTGGTTGGGTTTTTTTTTGGTTTGGGGTTTTTTTTTTGTTTTTTTTTTTCTGTAGAATGATGGTAGACCTTACTGAAAATGATGAAGTGCTGGTTCATGGCCAAAAACTTAAAGTGACATATGTGTATTTTCCACTAGGAAAGTTGATATTAGCTCATTAGCATCTTTCACAGCTGAAATAACACAGTGAGCCAATGTGAATCAAACATTCCCAGGGGGCTAATTTCCTCCCACTGATTGGAGATTGATGAAAGCAAAGAATAAGAGGTCAACCTGCATCTAATTTCCAAAAGCGCCCTGTTGATGGGGAAAACATCTGAGGTCAAAAGACCATCATGCAAGTGTAATCCATACTGACCTGGTTTGTGACAAGTGGTGAAATCAACCATTATAATATTGCCATTCATTACTATAATGCAGCTGATAATTTTCTTATATGGCCTGGTTTTGCACTCTATACATAATCCATATTTCTGTTGTTACACTTCTATTGATAATTGAGTTGAGACTTGCTTTGCGGCTGACCAGATGGAGCCCATTGTCACCCAAGTCACAACCGTTGGGTTACCTGGCTGATAAATGCAGCAAATGTCTTCATGTTTCAGGTTCCAAAGGGATCTCTTCCTCCTAAAGCCTGCACCCTCTCTACTATACTGCATTCTTAGCACTATTCCTCAGCTACTCAAATATATTTGAAATCAGAAAAAAAAAAAAAAAAGAGAGAAAAGTATCTCAGAAATTAAGGACTGAAACTCATCATGACAGATGTACAAATGAATGTTGAGATGAGTGTAGCGTGGGCTCTGAAGTTGGCTGTCATCACTCCCCATTGCATTTTTGTCTGTTCCATGTGCTGTG
This sequence comes from Eubucco bourcierii, assembly GCA_013396675.1. Taxonomy (NCBI): domain Eukaryota; kingdom Metazoa; phylum Chordata; class Aves; order Piciformes; family Ramphastidae; genus Eubucco; species Eubucco bourcierii. The sequence goes on along the minus strand of VWZE01009742.1, from coordinate 47,097 downwards.
CACCTGTGACTTCCAGACAATGGGTTTGATTGCATTATAGAACACTGGCAGGCAAGTTAATGCTGCTGCTGCCTGATGCTTTGTTCTCTCCTGTGAGCCCTTTGCATGTTTTTCTCATATGTTTTTTTTTCTTTTATTTTTACATTACTTCTGTGTGGTCTTGCAATTATTTTATTACTACCCTCTGCTGCTGCTTTTGACATGCTATAAATATAGGGAAGGAAAATATCTGGTTAAGACACTGTAAATTGTGGACAAAACCCCCATAAGATATTTAGTAATCTTTAAAGTACACAGAAATTAGACCAGTGTTGTAGTGACTTGAGACCACCAGGCAGTGGAAACAAATTAACAGCAAACTGTCTTCTCTCCACAGATCCTATCATCAAAATGAAGTGAACACCTGCACTAAATAAAACCAAACTGAACCAGCATGAATATTAAATTCTGATCTTGATTTACTGATATGCTATTCCACTTTTATGCTGACATAAATCCCCTCTGAAGTGATAGAATTACATGGGAGTACTGTAGTTGCAAGTCAGGTTGTTTAGGCTGTTTTCTGCCCTGTCAGGTCTTGTTTCACTTTGGGTTATCAATACAGGTGCCACTTTATGTCCTTTTTGGTAGAACATAGTACTAGAACTGCCCTGACTGCATGATTTGCAAAAAATAATGAGCTTTGGTGAAATTTACCATTTCTTTGTTTCACAAGTTGTTTCTATTTTATAGTGACTAGGCAAAGCATGATTTCTCTAACGGCTTAGTGCCAATGGCCTTGCTTGATCTACTTGTATCCAAAAACATTAGATATGTGCCATTCCCCATGGAATGTCTGGCCTGGTCCTTGCTGGGCACGGTGTCCTTAAGCAGCCATATGGTTCGGTGAACCATTCTGCAGGCTTGCAAAGAAACTTGCATAGAATTCATCATAAAATTTCAAACTGTAGAGCACGGAGAGTATATGGAGAGCTACTCCTGTTGCTCTTGTGTGTTTAAGATGATGTCTTCACTGATTCACCCACCGCCAATGTACTTAGTGTCCAGATCATCTGCAAAATGGACAGCACAATCAATGTTAAATGCTGGCTGGTGGAAGCACTGAAATCTGAACAGGTGCCAGATGGTTCTACTTTATAGCACTAGAGAAAAATAATTGCCTCTTGCTCAGCTCGGCCAGGTGCAGTGTGCCTGGAAAGACAGGATGTTCAAGTGGGAGAGAAAAACCCATCTTGGACTCACCTGGTTTGAGATTCTAGAGGACATTTATGCTAATAATTTTAAAAGTACTATTTTGTCCATCTTAATGATGAATTGTGTAATTTTCCAAGTTGTCATAGCTAACATCCAATTTCCCCACATTTTCTTCTCTATGATAAAACTAGATATTTCTAAGGAATCAAGGAGTAAAAAAGTAGAATTGTGCAAGCAGATACAGAGAAATGTGTGACTGCTACAAAATAAACAGACTGAGACCCTAACCTCATTTACTTGTCACTTAGGGCTCAATCTAAGACCTTTAAAAGACTTCCATGGACTTCAGTAGATGTTGGATTAAACCTTTAATCCTTTATTTTAAACTTGTATTGGCCCAGGTAGTTGTTTAGTTTTTCAGGAAATGCATGTAATGTTATTTTTTGCTCTCTCTTTTTTTCTTTCTTTCTTTTCCACCACGTGCTGGGTAAACAATTTAATCTTTTTAGGATTATCAAGACGACCTTGTGATGTCATTGAACCATACAGTGGTGGTTTCCTATTTGTTATGAGTTTCTTGCTATCCTGGATAATTTGTAACAAGATAATGCTTTCTTAATTCTGCTAAAGCATTTGCTATATGTAGTCATCGTAAAAAACCCCAAACCTCACTTCCTTTTACATTTGCATTCCAAGTTTATTATTTTTGGAAAATGTTAATGTAGATTTTTAGCTCATTGAGCTAACAGCTTTGTTAACAATTCAAAAATTCTCCAGCAAATTCTTGCTGTACTAGTCTAGGGAAAATTGTACTAAATCCTCCTGTCAGTAGCATTGAGCCTTCTATTGATATTTCAGATGATAGCAGGTAGGGTGCTGCAACAATCAGTCTGCCATATCTCAGTAATCTTCTATTCACTATTATTCTTTTTCATATGTGCTACTGATTGTATGTGAAGGTCTTCTGTCACTGCCTGTGGTTGTATGAGACAGTAAATAGTAGGGTAAAAGACACCCTTCCCACATCTATTATCCTTATCCCTTGTCCTTATACCCAAATCTGCATCCCTTGTTTCAAAGGCCTTGGATTTCTAACTCTGAAATGCTGAAGGTGTCTTAGTAAGATACAGGAATAAGAGATTGCAGTTTTTAACATAGCAAAGGTGATGTGAGATTGTCAAAAACAAATTGATTATTCAAACTGAAAATAGCATCAGCTGAATAGAAATTGTCAGAAAATAAAAACAACAACAACAACCAACAACAAAACACCCCACACCCCAAAACCCAAAAACATACTGATCCAATGATGCTTTGAATATATTTTAGGTATGTTTTAAAACTTTTGAATAAAATCTTAATTTGTTTCTCCTCAAAACTTGGCTTCAAAATAATCTCAATGTGCATGGGAAAGAAATGACTTTCATATTTCTTTTATTTCCTTGTGCCCATACACACAAATGTAAGGTATTCTAAATGTTTTCATCATTCATCAGACTTGCATTCGAGCTTTTCAGACATTTTCTCTAATCAGAGTATTCAGAGGGTGGCCCAGGCAGATCACCCTTAGCTATTCTTGCTAGTGATTATTTATGCTGTATAAAGAAAGATGGAGTACAGGTGTTGCATCCAGATTTGTGCAAAGCAGCAAACAGAGGTATGGCAGAGTCATTGTGAAGCCAGAAGATTATTTCCTAAATACCAACATATTACCAAAGAGATAAATGGGAGTAGCAAACAATATAAAGGCAATCTGTCCTCTAATGAGCTACTTTAACAGGGTGCATAAACTGAAAAAAAAAAACCCTTAAGCAGTCATGTGCAGCCCTGGTCCACAAGCTCTTACTGTGACTAGATAAGCCAGACATTGTGGGAGCTGCAGAGACTGCACACTTTCAAAAAGAGCTTTTATTTGTTTTGAGTGTCTACCAGTTCTTTGTTCTGGTTGCCTTCTCTATTTTTTTTTTTCTTTATTTGAGGCTTGCAGCTCCTCCGTTTACTTGAGCCCTTGCTTCTGATCCTCCGGCTGTTACAGTCCTTGCTTTAGTCTCCTTTAAGGAGTCTTACGTTAGTGGCAGCTGCTCAACTCGTTGTTGGAATTGTTTGGGGATCAGTGATAGGTTGCTGTCTATACAGAGGTGGGTTTGTTGTCAGGCAGCTAGGCCTTCATCTTTCAGGCTCTCTTGACTTACGACTGTCCTAGGAGAGAGCCGAGGGAAAATAGACTCCGTATCCAAGCTGGGAGCTTTATCAGGAAAGCATATATGTGTGCTCAGATTCCTCATTAAAATTCTACAGTATAGAATGATCCTGAGCTTGTGTCCATATATTTTATTTGTCTGAGAGATTAGGTTTTGGAAATAGCATTGGACAGTGTGGGCTTAATTCTGATAGCCAAGGAACAGATACAGAGTATAATGATCAAACCTCCATTCTTGCCAAAATTGGTATTTGCCAGAGTATAGAATAGTAGGAAGTGCTTAGAGACCCTTTGTGCATTAACAAAAATATAATTGGGGTCATCTGTGCATCAGCAGTGTTCTTTCACCTAGTGAATAATTACCTAAAAGTAAATTTGAAATGACCTAATTCTTTAACAAATACTTACTTTTCACATAGGCAGTTACATGTGCTGGTCTGCAGCAGAAATTTATCCTAGTCCTATTACTTACCAGCAAGCTGCTGGCAGGGAGTGCAGCAGTCTGCCACAAGGTTGGGCATTGGTACTTGTTATGTTACACAAACCCCAGGTGTGATCAGGCTTATAGCAATAGCTGAAAGTTGTAAAGATGATAACAGGTGGGATTTTAATGAGGAATTTGTAGTGGAGCAGATTTTGTTGGTATTCCTCATATGCTGTCTTTTTGCTTGTAAACAAAGGGCCTTATTCCTTGGAGCTGTCAATCCTGAACCTCATTCCCAATGAAAGAGTAGTAGTGAACATAAAGGGAATGTCATTCTGATACAGCAAGTACTTAGCATTTTAATTTCAACAATGCTGTCTTGAGGAAAACTGAGTCATGAGTCCCTCCTTAACTGTAGTCAATTTCTAGTTGAAAGGAAATTTTTATCAGGCTCCTTGATTCTTGCTGCCAGACAACTAAACTTTCTCAAAAAGGTTAGACATACACAACCAGGCAGTAACTAAGCAATGGTACATCACAATCGGTTATGCAAAACCACAAAGAGAGGGAAATACATCACCTATAATATATTGAAAACTATTTCTATTAATTAGGATATTATGAATTTCCAAATTTTCTGAAGCTTTAATTCACCTTGCATATTAAAAATGCTCCGACCTGCTGCTGACAGTTAAGTGCGTGGATAATGCTTCTCACTTCCACTTCAGAAGGGCTGTATTGTAGTTCAGTGGTGGTGTAATCTACAGGTAATTTTTGCCTTGCGGGGTATACAAAGCTTCCTTATGCCATTTAATGTCACCAGATGTGCTCTGTCAGGCATTTGGGGCTAAGCATCTGAGCTGGAAAGCTCCTTGGCTCATGACTGCTGCACATCTGATGTACAAGACCTCTCTTGGGCCGATGATGCAGGCTGCATGGGAGTGAAGCAGTCAGTGGAAGAGTAGATGTTGCTGTAGCTGGTGTGATGCTGACCCAGCAGTCATTAAGAATACTCTAGGAGAGTTGCAAGCAGAGTGCTAGCAGGAGGACTCTTGTTGGTATCCTCATACTGTCCAAGTGTCGTGGATGAATTGGTGTTGCTTTTAGGGCAAATCTAAAAATCCCAGCGTCTCAAGCTGTAAGTGGGTAAAAATAGTGGGTAAAATAGGCTTCAACTTACTAGAGGATGTACTGAGATGAATTAATTCTTTGTGGTTTGTGTTTTGTTTTGGTGTTTTGTTTTTTTTCAAAACTAAAGACGAGACGGTGAACTCACTGGCAGTCTAACCTTGATGGCAATATAACACAACTGAATTTGGTCGCATTGTGCACAGTAGGTTCTCAGAAGTGTGCAACTGTAAGGTACGGTCACTGTGAAATAGATAAGTGCATATGGACAAATCTCACATGTGGACTTGCATTAACAAATTAGACTTACAGATTTTGCATGAGTTTTTAAAACCCGGGGGTGAGTATATTTGATAAGGTACATACAGATATAGGTCTTTCCTATGGTGTGTAATAAATACCAAATCTAAGGTCTCCATGAATCATCTATATCTAGTCCAGAAAGAGACACATCACTTCTGATGTCTGTTTTTCAGGCAATGTTTATATACTCTATTGAAATAGACTAACAGCTTCTACAAACCTGTAGCTACTTGGAGGCAATGGCAAAGATTTCTGAATCTGTAATGGATTCTGCAGTTCAGCCATGGCAGTGGAGGCTTACAGCTATGATTATCCTCTGCTGAAAGAGTGAATAGCTGGTTCAGAGATTCCATGAACGTTTTGACCCTAAACCACTTCCTTTCCCCTTCCCATTGCTGGAGTTGATTAGAAAAAATAGGAGATCCCCATTTACACAATATTTCTACTGAAACACTAAAAAAGTTGATTTTTTTTTTTTTGTTTAAAATTTTATTTTTTTCCCCTGGAACACCAGACAGTTCATTTTACAAACACAAGCGACTGTTTTATTGAATTTCATCCACTCAGATGATAATTGATAACCCACAGTCACGTTCAGGCTGGCGGGTCAAAACAGACCAAATACCACATACTTTGGATAGGGTAAAGAGAAAAAAGCTGAAGGAAATGAGTTTTTAAAAGATGTTCTTCAGTGAGACTGCTGCATATTTTCGATACATGATTTTAATGTCTTTTTGACAACAAATGACAGTAGAAGTTAGAAAGCAGTGATTTCTTTGTACTTTGAAGGGCTTTAGAAAATATATTAAACATTTTGCCAGAACTAAATCTCATACCTAATCAGTGACACAGACCTGTAAAAGAGCACATTGGACAACATTAAAGGGACTGTTTCATCCAAACATAAGCATTGAGTTATTGTAAAATCTGTAATATGATCTTGCATTTTTGTGGATAAAATATTTTAAAATAGTTGAAATCCTGAGCAAATCTTTCCTCTAAATTGTCAGATTGCAATTTTCTAGTGATGGGGAGCTGTCAGTAGTGTATGGAAGCACTGTGTGTTCCAGGGAGTAATTAGACTTACATCATTAAGCATTTCGTGTAATTGCAATAGAATGTAGACGCAGGATAAATGTCTTCTCTGAAAATAGGTGTCTTAGCTTCTCAGTAATGTTTATTGAAATTGATACTTCTAATGGCAAAATGACTGAATAGACTTTAAAAAAAAAACAACAAACCAAACAAAACCACCACCACATTTGAAATGTGTTGCGTTGGTTTTTGTTGTTGTTTTTTTTTTTATAGAAAGGATAAAACCAAAAAATGCCTTTTCCATGAAGGCAGATTGACTGTATCAGAGGGATTAAATAAAAGCCTTTTCCATTAAGGTGCAACTGACTATACTGGAAGGATTAAAACCCCCATCCTTGTCAATCGTACCTTCATGGAAAATGCCAAGGTCAGTTTGGTTTCAGATATTATTCACCCTTTGAATAAATGGGTGCGTGATGGAAATGTGCATTTGGCCATAACTAATTACAGTGCTTGTGTTTTAATCACAAAATACCCTCACAGGAGTAAAATCATGAACACAAGGAGTATGCAGAAGTGTCCAAAGGAGCGGTGCTCAGAGAACTTCAAAATGCAATGATTCACTGACCGTCAGTGGTTACCTTCTGTGACCAAAAAAAAAAACCAACCAAAAACGAAACAACCCAGATGAATAATTCTGCATTGGTAACAATGCTAATATGAAGACAAAAGAATTATCCCTGATGGGCTGTCTACCACATGCTGTAAGCAACTGTGTGGGGAGCCTAGGCTGAGAGTTTCACATATGAATCAAAGGACAAATATCTTAAGGGTATTTTTGAAACAGATCGTCCCTTTTTTACCCATCCTGTGTGTGAGGAGTCTTTGATGCCAACAAGAATGTCAGAGAAGAATGAAAACACAGGAAAGTTTATCTCATGGGATAATCCTCTTACTGAAGTTGAGGTAAAGTCTCAAATCCTGAAAACCCCACAAACAAATCAGGAAACCATGCAAAGGTCCGTTTAGTCCTTTTAGTTCAAATTTGTCCGCACCCCCCCCCTTATTCAGTTTCAAGGTACAGATTGTTAGGTAATTTAAGATTATATGGAGATGTTGAAGAATTACTTTGACCTGACCTACCGAGTTTGAATCTAATTTTGTCTAAAATGGCATTTTACAGCGTCTTAGTATTCCTGAGGGATTCAACTTCTGCTGTAATGTTTTACATTAATGCCTATGTTTTTTGTAATTGCGGCACACTATTATGTGCGGTTCTGGTGAAAGACCATGATTATAGGGACGGATTCTCAATGAACATAATTTTAGTTCAAAGCAACGTGAACTGCTCATTGTTACCTGTGAGGTGCTGATATAGCTGCTATTTTAGTGTGCCCTGTAGTTTTCTAATATCCTGCAATACTAGAAAAATTTTGTAGTGTAGAATAGAATTTAATACATGGCTACATCACAATTAATACATCACTTTGCTAGTACAAGAAATAACAGAATCTAATATTGTCATAAGAAGAGACATTAGGAGATTCTAAGCCTCTATCATAGGCAGAAATAGCTTTAAACCATTCCGCTCATACTTGTGCTTGGTGTTCTAATAAAAACTTCTGCTTTCAGATGTTCTCTGGACTCCACAGAGTCCTGTATTTTATTGCTATGCAGCATTAGAAAGTTTTCTAAAGTCTCAGTGTGACATGCAACATAGATTGATTCCTTTTTATTCTGGTCCCAGTGGACACGGGAACAGTTTTAGCTTCCTGCATGTAATGGGCTCTAATCATATTTGAAGATTGCTATCACCTCTTTCTTTAATCTTCTCTTCCCTGGACTAAGTTATACTGTTCTTTCAACCTTGACTCATTTTCTAGATCTCTGATCATCTTTTTCAAGTCTTTCTTTTATTCTATGTCTTCCTGGAGAAATATAAAAAAATAAACTGTAATATTTAAAAGTGAGATCTTAAACAAAATCTCGCCACTGCTACTTCTCGGTATCATCAATAGATGATGATATACAATTAGGAATTGCATGCTTGTCGTTGCTGAGACAAACTGGGGAATGAGTCAGACATGTGATATCAAGGATTTGTCAAAGAATCTGCACAACTAGGGCAAAGTGCTTCATCTGCCCTGTAATATGAAGTACCTTCTGAAAATGAACTTTGTATTAAAATGAATTTTTTAATTGAAAAAGACAACAACCTGTTTCTAATCACATAGTATCTTCTCTGATTTTTATCAAAGGAAAGGTGTTTAACTTCTGCATGTATTTCAAATGTGAAAGTGGCATTGTATTCGCCTTTCAACAATTTGAGGGTACAACGCTTCACGAGACCAGATATGTAAAACCGTTCCTGAGATGTTCTTTCATTTGTGCGCTGTGAGTTTTGCATTATTTGGTTGCTGTCACTCACTGTTTGCTCGCCCTCTGGAAAATTGAGTTTGTGGTCTCAGTTCAATACCCAGTAGGCAGATCTGCATTTCTGATGCTGTTACTCCAATTGCAGAGACCTCTCTAAGCAGATGGGCTGTTCAAACTGAACTAGCCCGTGGCTCCCAGGAGCAGCACTTTCTGGAAAGTGTAGATATGGATCAGATGGGGACCAGGGCTAAAAAGTAAAGTTCTTTGAATAACCAGTCTCTCTTCACCAGGACCTGCAACCTGGGAGTGTTCAAATACAGGAGATTGTACTGGTACAGCAGCACAGCAAGAACCATCTGAGTTACTCAAGTGTTAGAGAAGTGCTCAAGTTTATTGTGACTTTGGATTAATATTGGCAGAAGAATCTATTAATATACTGAAGACTGCTTGTAAGAAACTATTGCATGAGCCTCTCTGAACAGAAATTGTGAGTATCATGGTAGCTGCTGACTATGACTGTAGGACCTTCTGAAGGAGATATCCTACACAGTGTAGCAAGAAACAGTCCCATTTCAAAATGCAGTCTAAAAACCTTGAAAGCTGAAAAGGGAAATGATCTGGAGTATATTGTGAAAGGCTGCATCCACACAGGGATCTGTGTGCTCTCCTGCATGAAACCCTCATCCCACTTAAGGAAAAGTAGTAGGATTCGTATATCCAAGAAGAGACTCAGTTTAAAGCTTTAGCAAATGTTAAGAAAGGAGAGGTGCTATACTGCTTGGCAATAGAATGGAGCTTGGCTCTAGGCAAGACAGAAGTGGATATCATTTGGCTGTCATTTCTTGATCTCAAACATGACATTTTTCTAGTTAGGTGCATAAAGTCATCACTCAAACCCCAGACACTGCACATATCAAGGGAGAAAAATTTTTACTTCATTTTTGAAAACTTTCAATTGGTGTGAGTATGAGTCAGAAAGTAGTATTAAGCCAGAAATTTGAATCCCAGTGTCCTCCAGTATGAGGGAGTGCCTGAGCTGTAACTTATTTTGGGACGATATCCTTTGAAACCAAGACTGTTGTAAATTCAATGTTATGTGGCTTGGAGGAGAGAGGAATGGGAAGAGAGAGGCTAAACCTATTAATTACAACTGTCAGCTGGATGGCAGGAAACGCTGTTTATGTATGTAGCTAAGGTATTACACATTTATAGTGTATGAAATTATGTATAACGAATATATAATTAATGTATATGCACAGCAGTGTGGGATTCAAAGAAACTCCTGCAAAAGCTAATTGCCTGGTGGCTTTGGAATTTTTTATTAGCCTGCAAAAAATATAGGTGTTGTTGAATTTGCCTGCTTCTCTCTTGGGGCTACAGTCTGTGATCTGTCAAAGGCAACCTGCACAGCATCAGCTGGGAAACCACTGATTAATCACTCTGTGACCAGACTCCTCTCTGCTACAGCTCTCTTTAAAATCTCTTTGGCTATAGAAGATATTCTAGAGTAGAATGGCTTGGCAATGTCCTGTGTTGCATTGTGGACATTGTTCTTAAGTACTTGGTCTGCTGAGAGCTGTGTAGCCAGCTGGACATTAGTCCTGAGGGCACGTGAAATGGAATATGTCAACTTGCATTATTATGAGATGAGTTAAAATTGTCTAAATGAGTTCCAAGGCACTTCAGATGGAGCTCTTGAAAACTGAGTTCACTGTTCAGTGAATATTACCCTGCTCCTGGGGAGTGGTGATATTTTTGGATAGGTATGAAATTGTCCACCTCTGGAGAAGTTTTAGTAAGGTATATTTGCTGTTTATCACAGATGATCCAATGGGTGTTGTTTATGCTTCCAATAACCAAAAGGAGGCATTGATGCTTCTATACAAAATCACTTCTGAGACTGTGAGTCATTGTCTAGTTTTGACACAGTATAGCTAAGAACTGGTCATTGCTCTCACACCATCAGATCTTTTTCTGTTTGGCAAGAAGCACCATTTTTCACTGCTTTTGAACCTTTTCTAATTCAACAGGATTTCACTTAATTTCAAAATGTGTGGATGGCTTTAAAATCTTGCAAACTCATGTTCTTCTAATCCCAGGACAAACAAGTTTGAAAAATTCATCTGCCTGCACTAATAGAATATAATCCTAAGAATATAAATCTTGCTCCACTTAGAAAATAGGCATGTAACTTCTCCAAACTAGGTTAGCTATTCTGTGAAAAAAGACCTGTGCCATCCCGTAATACGTACGAATATGAGAAATGCTGAACCGAGAAGCAATCAGTGTTCACACATCGTTTTCTTTGTAATCACATTAGTCTCAAGTATGCATTGATGATTTTTGTATTTAAAGCTGCTGCTGTTGTTGTTTATTTTTCAATTTCTTCATTAATGTCAGATTCATGCGACATCAGGCAATAATTTGCTGAGATACTGGCATGTATTTTATTGTAAAAATGTAATCATGCTTGTCAATTATAAAACTGATTGCATTATATATCCAAGTTGCTTTTGCTTGAAATAATTTACAAGAAAAAGAGGGTCTCTAAATCTTCTGCAGCAGAATAGCTTAAAAAATTGCTGATGTTATTCATTAGTCACACTAACATTAATAGCACCCAGTGACTGACAACACCGTCCTGTAACAATGTTCGTTACTAAAAAGGATGCAATTCTGAGACATTTGTCATTTGGTAAACAAAACTTTGTGTGTCTGGAATCCAGGTTTGTTAGTTTCTGCTCTGTTTAAACTCTTGCAACGCTATAAAAAGACTTTACAGTTGTTTGCTGGGAGTGACACAACCATTCCAAGGTGAGGACCATTGTACAGGTCATTCCAAGCAACTGCTGTGCCTGGTACATTGTTGTGCATTATGCTGTGTTAGAAATCTGGTTTATAAAACATTTTAGGATATTTCCAGCTAATTTATTTGAGGGGAAAATTATTTATTTCTCTTGCGCTCCGTGAGTCTTACTGTGTAAAGTTTACAGAGGTGAACATTGAAACTCTGAACTTTTAATGTGAATTCTTAAGAGTAGCATGAGCATTCCTAGTGAAAAACCAGGAATCTTTTCCAGGTGGTTTAGTCTCACTAAGAAGGCTTTTTCAAGGTTACGTGGATGATATTGAAGTTCTGAGCTGAGTTTGTTTGTAGCAGACATCAGACTATGGCCTCTCTGGTCAGGTAGTGCCTAGGAAAGAGGAAAGGGGTAGGTACAGCTAATGGGAGAAGTAGAATTAGAAGGGCAGAAGAAAACATTACTGGGAGAAGTCATTAATAAAAATAATCCCCCTCTAAATTTACAGTTCTTATGCAGTAGATTAGCAGATACTTGTTGTTCCTCTTGCATTGTATGTGTGTGTCATGTTTTAAGTACATCATTGTGATGTTTTTCAACAAAGAGAAAAGCAGATTGTGGGAGAGTGAGAGACTGATGTAGAGAGTCAAAGAACAGTCAGACTAAGTCAGAACTGGAGCTGAGGTAGGTCCTGCTGTTTTGAGAAAGTGTCATTGTTTGACTGTGGGTTTTCTGTTGTAACAAGGTATTCCTTCCCAACATCACATGGGTTTTCTTAGAAATGGTAGGCTATACACTTAACCAGCAGGAAGGCACCTGAGATGGCTTGTACTGAGTGTGTTCCTTTTCTCAGGAAATCAATCCACAAGATACAGAATAAAGAGGAAAACAAAAAAAAATTGCAGCTGTACAGTTTTTGATGCAGAGGTTTTGCAGAGAAGCATGTGGAGAAGACTTCTGCACTCTGACTTGCATCAACTGCAGACAAGGAGTTTGGCTACCTGTTCCTGAAGACTGAAAATGGAAGAGACAGTTCTGAGTGAGTGGTTATTATACACATGTTTACAAAAAGTGTGGAAATTATATGCTACTGCAGTCCCATCTTTCCTACTGATAGCTTGCTGCTGGCAAAGCAGATGTTTCTCACAGAGTATTGCCTAACTGTTTGTAAACAGCCTCTTTCAGAGACATTCCCAAAAGCATATATTTTGCTTGCACAAGTGTCTTTCTTCAGCAGTCCTTGTCAGCTTTTGTGACCCCAAGTGATGCAAGACTTATTTTAAAGTGTCATTTATTTTGAATATCTGTCTGATTTGATTACTATAATAGTTCTACAGTATGAGGTTTTCTACTTCAAACTATTTAAGGTTCTTTCTTGGTATATCTATGGTAGTATTGTTTAGTAACTGGCAGTGGTAGTTTCACTACAACACCAACAGACACAGTCTTCTTGAAAAATATTTGGTATATATTAGGATGTAGCCACTTTTGTGTGCTCTAAAGCAAGAGTAAAATAAAGTCATGCCATATACCAAGACAGTACTTGGTCTGACAGACAAGACTGTACAAGAGGGAAAACTCAAATTTAAATAGAATTTCATGAAGCATAGTAAAACACTTATGCATTTGGGAAGTAGAGTAGGGAAAGATTTATTATTAAAATAAAAAAAAAAAAGAAATTTGTCTCTGTAGTGAGAATTCTAGGTTTTAGCTTTAACAAGGAGATCTGGATTCTCTTTAAATGTCATCACTTTCACAACATCTTGTTTAGTGTTCCACTTTCCCTCCCTTTAAGAGAAGGATAATTTCTCACTCTCTTACTAGCACAGTGAGACATTTACTAGAACAGTGAGCTATTTTACTAGGATAGAGAGAAATTAAGTGTGATGAATAGAGCTCTGCATGTACTTTGAACTTCTTGTGTGGAAGCTCTTGTTGAAATATGGGCATTATTTTTCTGAGCAGGTGGTATGGTAGAAAGCTGATGGAATTTTGAAGCTCTTTAGGAAGGAAAAGCAGTTCTTAACAACATCTATGCTATCAGCTGCTAGTTGGAAAACTTAGAACAATACCCCTATTATGGATTTGCTGTAGGACCCTTGAATTTAAGGGTGCATCAAGTGATTCCAACCTTCTGTTCTTGCTGTGTTTATAGTCTTTGAAATAATGGCCTCTCTATTGTTTCCCTGAAGCCTGTATTAGAACAAAGTGTAATAACATTGCTGCTCAGTTCAGAAGGTGGTAAGGCATCAGTGCCTGCAGCATTACTCACAGTGAGAACACTATATCTAATGCTGACTAGATGCTACTGTATCACCAAGTGACAGCAAACTTACTTGACTACAGTTGGTCTAAAACATCTCTCTTGAGCAGAGTCCTACAGGAAAGCACAGAAAATTGTGGTTTGTGATTAATGGTGCTGTTAGGTCAATGGCTAGACTCTATGATCTTAGAGGTCTTTTCCAAATGAAACAATTCTATCATTCTATGATAATTACAATCCAGTTTGGGTTAGTGATGATCTATATAACTACATGGTGTTCAGTTACTTTTAGGAGATCAAATATTTCCTGTTACAAGTATGTCACCTTTACACTACTTCAAGTACTTTGAAAAAGTATCAGAAGATGTGGTTACTGAATCTTTTCAAGACATTGTAGCTCCCAAAGGATCACATGGGGGAGCAGTCAGCTTACCAATGTCTCTTTTTGCACAGATAACTGGCAAAATGCAAATGAGGGATGTGCAGTCAAGGATGCACTAAGATTTCTAGCCAAATATGAAGACTGAGGTCTACTACAGTTAACGTAAACACTGTATTATGATAAACTGAATCCTAATCTTTCACAGTTTGTTCTTCTGAAATATCATAAGACATCCCCAGTTTGCTCCCGATGAAATCAGTCGAGTCTGCTGTTGATTTGCTTGGGATCAAAGTAGGTACACATTGTAATGAATGTTTCATTCTGCTTCTGAAAGTAGCTCTTCTAAAGAGAAGTGTGTATTTGTCTTCCCTATGTATGTGCGCCTGCAGCCCCAAAACCTCAACAATTTAGATTTCTGTGTGATTGAGGAAAGTGGATTTAGCAAAACTACCACTGGAAAAATATTGATAATTACTCTAAGTTTTTGGTTGGTTTTATGTGGGTGTTTTTTTTTTTTGTTTGTTTGTTGGGTTGATTATATATATATATATTTTTTTTTTTAAAATTTTTTTTTTTGGTGAGGGGAGGGAGTTGCTCCTCATCATTACTATGAGAGCTGTCTATTTCCCTAGAGCACTGCAGACTGCTTAAAATCGGATCGGATTCCACATAGNTTTTTTTTGTTTGTTTGTTGGGTTGATTATATATATATTTTTTTTTTTTTAAAAATTTTTTTTTTTGGTGAGGGGAGGGAGTTGCTCCTCATCATTACTATGAGAGCTGTCTATTTCCCTAGAGCACTGCAGACTGCTTAAAATCGGATCGGATTCCACATAGCTCTAGCATTCACCAAAACTCCTTTCAAATCTATATTTTTTTTTTCCCAATAAACAATATTGCTCTATTTTCTAAAATATATTTTAAGGTTTAGTTTCCAGGATGGTAAGAAGATATGTGCTCCTGATTCTAAAGTTAGTTCCTTAATTTTGAAGGATACCTTCAGCTGAAATAAGTATCAGACCATGTAAAACCAACTCCCTTTGTCCCTTGTTTGTGGATAAACTAGAATCAAATCTAAATGTTAAAGGCCGAACGGATTCATGACTGAAGTTCATCAAAATGACTTGAAACTTTAGTCCCACAGGACAGGACATGGGGTAGGCTATGGAATGGTTGGGGAATGAGGAAACCATTCAGGAGAATGACAAGAAGCAGCTGGAGGAGCTATAGGAACGTGTTCTTTCTTACATAAGTTAATTGAATGAGGTTGTAGAAATCTTTTTCTTCTATAGAAAACTCCAAATGCTCTAAAAAAATGACATTTCTAATTTTCTTCACTAAGAAGCAATTGCTTCTGTGTGTCTGTGTCCCAGCAGTCCCAAAATCTCTGTAGACAGCCAGAAGATTTATATTTGAACGAAAGCCACTGCATCATGCACAGGAGCTTGCGAAAGTACAGTAAACATCCTTCAAACAAATTCTCATGTGCCCTGACTGCAAAGTAAATGAAAAGCAATACACAGGGTTGGAAAGAAACCACATTTCTAAGATGGTTTCAATAGACTCTTAGTTTTCCCAGTGTATTAGTACTCATTCTGAGTCTGCTGCATCCTGCTTTCTCCTGAATCACACAGCTGAACTGCCCTTTGTCTACCACTGTGACATTTGATGGAAAACCAAAAGATCAACAAGGTTTATCTTTAAAACAGTAAAAACAGTAGCTTGTGGTGCTTGTGTGGGATCTGGGTAATTTAATATCTTAAAACAGCCTACAGAGACATGAAAATATCAGTTTTCTCCCCATGCTAAAGATGCAAGAAAGCAAGCAGATTAAAGAAATGTCCAGGGTTAGTTTCAGAACCTTGAGCCATACTGTGCCATTGATTTTTTTAAGTTGTTGTTTTTTTTTTTTTTAAACAGAAATTCCCATTGAGCTCAGTGGGGATTTTTGCTTAAAAATCAATGGTGCAAAATGATACCCTCAGATTAAGATGCAAAGATGGAGGATGAGGCTTAATTGGTGCATCCTTGCTGGAAGAGGTTTCCCTGTAGAAGGGTTTGCTGCTCTTTTCATTGTGCTATGAATAGTAAAACCTGGAAGAATTATCATACAGAAGAATTATTATTCTTATGTTATTCCTGTGGCAAATCTTACCATATATTACACTAATTTCATTATGTGCTGGTTTGAGGCTAATTGGAACATTTTAATGGAGAAAATTATATTATAGGCTGTGAAAAGAAGAACAATGATGATGTCTACTTCACTTATAGGCTTGCTGAGATGTATAAGAATAAGAACACAAACATAGATAAGACTCAAGCTCAGAGAGTCTCGGTCTCTCTAGCTTTTTGCCTTCTCCTCTCTGCTGAATAACCTCACTAACCACTCTACTTCTAATCCCCCTGGCCAATCTTCCAAACTCACCTTGTGCGTAAGGCAAACCCTGGGGTAAGGTAGAGGGGTGGAGAGAAGGTGGATGGCTGATTGGGAGCCCCTCCTGGGGACTTTGATTTCTGGGAGGGGAGTTGTGTTTCTGTATTCCATTTAACTTGTGTATTTCTGTAAATATTCCTGTCTATAGTGTTTATCTCTGCTTGTATATTGTGCTGAGCTGTAAATAGAGCTTCAATCCTTAACTTCCAGCTGGCTGAGTCTGGCCTGGGTGATTTTACAAAGGGGGGGTGGGGAACTCCCAAACCATCACACATTAAAACAAAGAGAGATAGATGAAGTACTATTTTTGGGTCAGATTACAGGTAGTGTGAAGATTCTCTGCTTGGGCGGAGGGAGGCATAGCTGGGTGGCACATGTTGTAGTTCTCTAGACTGAGAAACAAACCAAGACCTTTTCTGTGGTGTTTCTGCAATATGAGCAATTTCATAGCCATTAGTTTGATATATATCACACTCTGTAAGCAGCAGCAATCATTTGGTCACATGTCACTGACAGGAAAATAAAGGGTGGCATCACTGCATAGCTTACCTGTGTTCCTTCAGGAAGGGAGTGACAGTGGTAGTGGCTAAACCCTGGATCCCTGTATCTGGAGTCAGTGTTACATAGTCTGTTTTGTCCTTGGAGGAATGCATAGCTGTTTTTTGAGAGGTCACATTTCATATAAGGAATGAAGACGGCCACGGAATACATTTCAAAAAACCTTAATTGAAATTATTGTTGTTTGAAAGTAGGTTAGATGATAAAAGACCTTTCTGAAAATTGTACAGTAAAGGAGAGAAAAAGAGGACTTTGGGGAAGAAAAAAGAGAGAGAAAAAAAAAAAAGTTCCTGCAAATGACTGTCAAACAGTGAGATAAAAGCTGACAATAAGAATTCCAGATAGAGTTCTTACGACTTTTGCCTATTCTTATCTGGGAATGATTGAGGTAGCAGAAAGCAATGGAGCTTGGAATTATCACTGTAATTCCTTTTATTGGTCCATTGGGCAAGCAAAAATTTGGTAACTTTCATACCCATTACTGAAAGCATTTCTTTGTGTTATTCAGAAAAGAAATCGATTGTGATATTGCAAAATAATAATAAAAAAAAAAGCTTACAGATGCTGAGACGAAGTTTGACTTGATACTTGTCCTGGTGAAGCACACAAAGTAGTCCAAATACTCTTGACTTAAATAACATTCATGGATTTGTTTTTATCCTGAAAAGAAAAAATAAGTTAAATGGGAGTCATAACGGTGTTATAATCTAATAGTAAACATTTTGAGATTTCACTGACTCCTGTGTAGCCTACTCAGACCTGTAGAGGGTTTGTTTCTATTAGAAATGTCAGTCATGTTTTCTTAGAAGAAATATCTCATCTGAAAAGGTGGCTTTGTGTCTCTGGCTTTGGTGACTTCAACATGCAAACTCAAATTTGTTGTTTCCTGAAGAAAATAGAGGACAAGAAACAATCTTTTAAAACAAAACTAAAAAGAAAGAGGCTTTTTTTCTTTGTCTTATCCATACTCTAATGCTTCGAAGCATCTCTAGGCTGTGTATATTGTTTAACTTATTAATGCTGATAAATACATATCTAAGATACTTTTGTTGCTCTGAGGGCATGTTGGCATTTCAAAGCAGTAAATTTGCCTGAGGTATGACTGTACTGCAGGGAGATATTTTTCTGCTCATTGGCTCCGTGGTTTTGTTTATGCTGTGTCCTATGCTTTGTATAAATTGTTTTTAAGTGGTGACTGAAGATGAACTCATTCAGTTTGGGGGGGATGGCTTCTTATCTATACCCTTCTTATCTATACTTTAGACGGTTGTCTCTGATACATCCAAGTTCACCCTAAGGCAAACAGCTATTTGGCAGGTCTACACACAGTTCAGCAGTGGCTGGTGCTGCTGTGCCCATTTGGCACATGGGTTTTTAATTTTGCAATTGGTACTTGGCCAGTAACTGCCAGTTCTGTATATTTCCTTGCAATTGGGTGAGGAAGGAGTGAGTCATGGTTGGTGTACATGCAAAGAATGAGCAGTATTGCCAGGGCTGTAGCCACATTAATTCAACTGATGACCTTCAGGATTATACCAGGGGAGAAGATAAATAGTCTGGGAACAGGCAGGTGTAAGGGTTAGAATACACACCTGATTTCTTTTAATTCTTCAGGTAAAGGGTGATAGTGTTTCTTAGGCTTTTAGCAGCAAGCTGAAGAAGTTAGAAGCTATGATAGTGTGTATGTGGGTTTTTAAGTGTCAACAGATTTCTAAAACCCTTTGAAAACCCAGTTGTTTGCTAGTCAGTTTCATTATGAAATCACACAATTTCAGGAACAGAGGACTTTGGTACTTTAGGGAGAATAGAAGAAGAATCTCTGGGCACTCTTAAGTGTCTAGACAAGGAGAATTTCCTTGGCATTCTATAGGAGTGCCAAAGCTAAATCATGCTAACTGAACAGCACATTGTAAATCTGGTGTTTATGTAGGTCTGTTAGAGACTGCTTCTGGCTGGAACAGGTCTCAAGCCATGTGTTATGGCCATAATTGTGTTTTCTGTCTGTGCTTCTGTAGACAACATATTCTCTATTTCCTCTTTAGCCTCTGAATGCAACCATCTTTTCACATCTCAGTAAAGCATCCTCCCTGACAGATACATGAACAATGAAGAAGTTTAAAAAAAAAAAGTAAGATTACTTGTGTAAGGAATACTAGGCGGTATCTCAGATGAGACGTGATGACTTGTTGATCCTTGTGGAGTGATGCGGACAAATGAATTTGCAAGATCAGGCAGGACTTTGTGTCTAGAAGAACTATTCTATATTGATTTGGGGAAACTTTTCTTGACTTCCTTTTTCTTCCCAATGGGAGAAGCATGTGATCTTCAACAGATAAATGCTGTTAGTCTTGCAAAGAAGCTGTTTATGGAGTATACTAGGCATTCCAAATCCACACATTTTGGAATACTGATCTTTGTAGTTGGAAATTACTGTCAGAAATTTTGAGGCAAACGTCGCCTTTGCCTGTAAGACAAAATTAATAAATAAGATGCCAGTTTTCATATGTTGTAACATGAGAACTACTTAAGGGCCTACAGTCCAAAAGCTGTCAGTTGGGTCACTGCTAAGAAAATGAAAACCCAAGAAACCCTCCCCCACATGTATGAGTGTGTGTGTGACTTTTTCATGAGTAGCCTGAGCTTTTTTCCACTCCGAATCCTTATGCATCGCACTACTATTAAGTCTGATTTTTGACTTATTCCTATTTGTGTTTATTAAGCATGTCTGTCCTTTGTGGTGGTGTACATGGGGACAACACAGATGCTGCTCCTGTGGCATTTACATACTGTGTTTCTTTCCAGTATATATGCCTAACATTTAAAGTGGACCAATTTAGAAAACAACTCAAGAGACATTGGAGTGTTTTTCCTCATTTCCTTAAGTATATGATGACAGTTGATGTGTGTGGTCTTCTCACAACTTCCACTAATTCAGCAGATCTTTTCTGAGGACTTCTCTGTGTGTTTCTTTCATGTATCAATAGAGCAAGGAGAATCATGTTTTCCTATAGTCACAAACTATTCAGCAGCTGGTATAGCTGTCTGCACAAAACCTGGGAGTGTTTTTCCAGTCATTCTTCTCTAATTGAGTAGATGATTGCTTGTAAGTGCTTAAAATGATGTGAATGTCTTGTCTTAAGTTCTGGTCAGTGAGTTTAAATAGCCAAGAGTCAATTAACTGTTAAAAAGGCACAGAGTCAGTCTCCTTGCTGTTCCTCTGGTTTACAGAGGTAACAAAATGGGTTGCTTTGCTGGAGTGAAAGGGAGACCTTAGAATATGCAACTGATTTGCCCAGTCAGCATGAGTTCATGAAGGGCAGGTCCTGCCTGACAAACCTGGATGGGAGAAAGGCTGTGGATATTGTTTACATAGACTTCTAAAAAGCCTCTGACACTGTTCCCACAGAATGCTTAGGGTCAAACTGACTGCTCATGGCTTGGATGAGCACAGCTCTTCAGGATAAAGAGCTGTCTGGACAAAAGGGCCCAGGGACTGGTGATCAATGGAGTTAAATCCAGCTGGCAGCTAGTCACCAGTGCTGTCCCCCAGGGCTCAGTGTTGGGACCACTTCTATTTAACATCTTGATGACCTTGATGAAGACATAGAGTGTGTCATCAGTAAGTTTTCAGATGACACCAAGTTGGGTTACAGTGTTGATCTACATGAGGGTAGGGAGGCTCTACAGAGGGACTTGGATATATTGGATCCATGACCAACATCAATGGAATGAACTTCCACAAGGCCAAATGCCAGGTCCTGCACTTGGGCCACAACAACCCCAAGCAACACTACAGACTTGGGGCAGTGTGGATGGGAAGCTGTCTGGATGAAAGGGACCTGAGGGTTATAGTAAACAAATGATTCACTATGAGCAAGCAATGTGCCCAAGTGGCAAAGAAAGCCAATGGCATCCTGGCTTGTATTAGAAATGCTGTGTCCAACAGGGATAGGGAGGTGATTGTCCCCTTGTACTCTGCTCTGGTTAGGCCACGCCTTGAGTGTTGTGTTCAGTTTTGGGCACCTCAATACAAGAGGGATGTGGAAGTGCTGGAGCAAGTGCGTAAGAGGACAACAAAGCTGGTGAAGGGCCTGGAAAATAAATCTTATGAGGAGCTGAGGATGGTTAGTTTGAAGAAGAGGCTGGGAGGAGCCCTCATTGCTTGTCTACAGCTACCTGAAATGACACTATGGAGAGGCTACTGCTCGTCTCTTACAGATAAATAGTGATAGAACAAGAGGGAATGGCCTTAAGTTATCACTGGGTAGGTTTAGAGTGGACATTAGGAAACATTTTTTTCCTAGCAAGTGTGGTCAGGCATTGGAATGAGCTGGCCAGGGAGGTGGTTGAGTCACCAACCCTGGATATGTTTAGAGGTCATTTGGATGTGGTACTTGAGGATATGGTTTAAGGGTGAACTTTGGAGTAGGGATAACTGTTGGACTTGGTGATCCTGGGGGTTTTCTCCAACCGGAATGTTTGGATGATTCTGTGAAATTATTCTGAGGCTGGATTTCATGTTTGAGGAAAACACATACGTATGTGTGTATAACCTTTATTTTTCAAGTGCTAAACACTGATTAACATTTTATCATTACTTATTGCTGTCCTTGAGCATGAATTAGTGTTTGAAGGTGCAACATCTTCTATAAAACTTTTGTTTTAATCGAAAGAAAAGTTCCTTTAGTGACTTCACTCTGTGCATGTTCCTTTTCTTAGCCTTGCTGATTCTCATAAGAAGACCTGAAGCTCTGAAAATGTTCTTTTAAAGTTAATTCCATTCTGAGCCATCATGTCTCTTCAGGCTCCTTGGCACTTGAGCCCCAGGTCACAGTGCAGAGATAAAAAATATGTATGTTCATAATTAGCTTATAAATAATGCAGTGTTCTCATTCAGACTTCATCCTCTCAACATGCCCATGGATTGTTGCTCTCTCTGCAGTTTAATTTTCCAAGCACTCTGTGTCCCAATTTTTCTACAATTTTGGTAAGTTAACTCTCCATTACAACACACTTGAAGCCCAAAGAATGCAGTGGTGGGAAGCCTGAGTGGACAGGACATTTGGGTTTTGTTGTTTGTTTTTGTCAGGACTGTGAAAGATAAATGATATGGTGCTTGTCTCCATGTATGAGCTTGTACAGCTACAATCTGAACTGTCAATGCAGTTAGACTTATGCTTTGCTCTAATCTCAATGGTTTTATACTATACAGAACTAGATTGGGGTTGTCTGAGGCAGAGATGTACTAATAGGTAATTTAAAAGAATAAAGAGTATGAAAGGGATACAGAGTTCACATGAAGTATTTGGACATAAAATTGAAAGTACAATTCTTCCCTGCAGTTTCTTGGTAAACAACCTCCAGTGCCTCTTAAAAACCCTGAAAGGTTAATCTGAGGAGGAAAGAAGAAAAAAAAAACCCAAACCCCACAAAACCAAACACCCACAACACTTATTAAAGGGATACCTTTCCCTTGACAAATGCTTGCTAGTCAGATTTAATAAACCAGGGTATTTCTAATGCTTACTATCAATTTGCACAGAGAAAGGGTACATGAGAAAATTTACCCTAATTAGCAGATGTCTTTTTTTTTGTTGTTATTGTTGTTGACTAGGTGCTGCTGTTGCTCACTGAACATAGATCATGCTGTTATTTACAATGGGAATTTCTGTGGCAAAAGGGCAGGGAGTTAGAAAAACTCCATAATGAAACATGTAGAGGGTTTTTATTATTATTATGTATCCTCCCAAAGGCAAAGTGTTTAGAGGGAGGGAGGGGGAAAAAAAAAATCCTATCAAAAGCAAGACCTCATTATCTCTCCCTCTGCATCCACTCGTCCAAACCTCCCACATATCTCTGCAGTGTCGTGTTCCCCCTTGAACTCGGTATCAGGCTTACCCAGGAGCCTTCTCCCTGCTCTTGTGTATTTACAGAGCAGACCACTACTGTTGATAGGAAACTGAAAACTAGCAACACTTGCATGCTCTTTCTTTTCCTTTTGCATAGGTGGAAAGGTGTGAGATAGTCTAGCGCAGGAATAGCACTGCAGCCTCAGACCATTACTTAATTCTGAAGAGTTACAGAGAATGAGTGCAGTGCTAGAAGACTGGAGAAGAAGGAATGTTAAACCTCTCTTTAAAATAAAGCAGAGAGGCAGGGAAAGCAGCCCACGAGCAATATTCTAGCCTTGGTTTGTGTCTGAAATAGAACAGATGGTAAACCACTCTTTGGGTAGGTAACCGCAGACTAGTTGCCAAAGACTAGTTCATGGTCAAAATTATGGAAGTATGGGTTGAAATCCCATCTTATATTCTCTCAATTGGGTTTAATTCAGCAGAGCATACTCAATAATGAAAGACTTGAGTGATGGCATGAGGAATGAGTTTATAATATTTCCTGAAAGGAAACAACAATGTATAGCTGATGTTTTACAGAACTGAAATTCAAAATTATCTTACTCAGTTGAAGAAAGAATGGTCTAAAAAGATAGGGTGGAATCCAACAGGCGTAGATAGTGCCGTTATCCCAATTACACAACAGCAACTAGCATCATAAATATAAGAGTATAAACCATTAATTCATGAGCATTTTGGAGTCTGGGGTTTTTGGTGGTTTATAAACTGCTCAAGAATCCAAGGTCTGGTGTCTCTGCAAAAGGACACAACTCTGAAATGAAAAGAATGCATCTAAACCACATTTTGCTAATCTTGAATGAAGAGACTAGAGTTACACTGTACAAATTACATACCTGCTGAGCAACCAGAGACTTCAGAAAATATTTGAGTAATCATTTGCAGAGAACCTATAGAGAAGCCAGATATGTCTCAAAACATGAATTGTTAAAAAAAAAAAAAAAAAGTTTTAAAGTATCAGGATTTTGGTTGAAGAGGGGTAAAAGGGGAACATGACTCTATACACACAACAGTGCAGTGAAAAGTTTTTCAGTCAGAGCAACTCATCCAATCTGCATTGTTCAGACAGCAAGTAAGTGTCCCATATTCTCACCAAGTTACTAGTGAATGATTTGTTGCACCATTCAACATTATCATCATTGTTTCTGATAAAACATTTCATCTTGGAGCTCCTTTGAATTTATTATTACATGATGAAAGGCTAGTTTGTGGCATAATTTCCAGATTAGGCAGGGCTCAGTAATGGAATTCCTTGAATGTGTGAGTGACACTGACTTATTTACTGTGCTGGTGTAAATATTCATAGGGAGATTTTTTTGCATTATCTAGTTTGTACACAGTGTATATTTGTGTTTATTTGTGAGATTTCATAGGGATAAACAAAGGCTGAATGCTTATGCAGTAGGAAGAGGTGGTGAATAAGAAATGGCAACCTTCCACATTCTTTAGTTTAGTAGGAAATATTTTAAAAATAGTTCTCCATTGGTTTAGATGATTTGAAGGCCTTGGTTAAAAGTATGTCTAATCTTTTAATTAAACAACCAGCTTGAAACATGAAACATAAACCAAAAGGTTTCTGTTTTGTTTGTTTGATTCATATGATGAAAATTAATTCATTAATAAAATTGACACAATAGATGAAATTCAAATACTATGTTGATCAGTTGTACAGGGAAACATTCAAAGCACAATGAACCATGTGCTCTTGTTCAGTGCCATTCTGGGGTGTATTAGAAGGGCTGTGGTTAGTAGGTCAAGGGAGGTTCCCCCTCTACTCTGTCTTACTGAGGCCGGATCTGGAATATTGTGTCCAGTTCTGAGACCCTCAGTTTAAGAAAGAGAGGGAACTGCTTAAAAATGTCCAGTGCACAGCCACAAAAATGGTTAAGAGAGTCTCTCCTTCTGAGGAGAGACTGAGGGAGCTGGGACTGTTTAGTTTGGTGGGGAGGAGGCTAAAGGGTGACCTCATTCATGTTTATAAATATGTGAGTGCCAAGAGGATGGAGTCAGGCTCTGCTCAGTGCAGCCCAATGACAGGACAAGGAAATGGAGGCGTAGGAAGTTCCGTGTAATGATGGTTAGCCTTTGTGAACAGCAAATGTGGAATATGGTCTGATTCTCTACAGATTGCATTGTCCTGCTGAGCTCTTTAATCTGCCTTGTTTCCTTAATTGTACTTTCCTCCCCCTCACACCCCACCCCCCTAATTTCTGGAAGGGCTTTCACAGGCAGAAACCTTCAGGGGAAGTTTATTTCCTTTGACTATCCTTGAAGGCTCTTTTGTCAATTTATTACCACAATAGCAAGATATGTACATAGAACAAATCAGTATAGGTTAACTTTCCAACAGGAAAAGCATTCTATGTTTCTGATATCAGTCTGCATCTTCTTTCAATTATAACATCTCTTGTTGGACTAAAGATTTGTCCAGTAGCTGTGTGTGTCGGTGAAAACTTAATATTCAAAGGTCAAGCTGCAAGGATCCGGCCAGTGTGATAGAATCTTTGCTCTTTAATAATCAGATGGGATGTCTGTGATGTCTTGAAGTGCTTTTTCTAGGTGGCAGCTTACCACTGCAGTAGTTAATTGCCTGTTAGCTTCTTGGATCAATGTAAAAGAAAGATGTGAAGATTTTTCCAAAGTCTATTTTCTTTTTTCCTCCCAACACAGCTCTATTTGAATGCTTTCCTTTGATTTATCCAAGAATAAACTGAATATGTGAGAAGAAACTTCAATACTCAGTTTAGGTATCTGCCTATTTTTTTTTTCCCTAGAGGTGAGTGGAGGAAAGGGGCAAATTTTCCCTTTACATGACAGGCAGCTGATTGTTCACTGCACAGGGCCACTGAGAAAAAAAGGTGCTGTATTTTCTCAGCTGCACTGGAGAGCACTGGTGCTTTGCCTTCAGGGGAGTCAGTGATTCTGCAGTATTATGCATCTTTTTACCCTGGGGAGCCGAATTACTTACTAACATGTTCAGCAAGTGTTTTGGAGATCACAGAGCCTACTTCCTGGTCTACTAATTGCTGCTTTTTTTTTTTTTTTTTCTTGATCCCTCTCCCCTTTTCCTCAGATAAAAAATGGTTCCGTGTGCTGCTACGGAGACTTTGTTTGCAGTGCAGATAAACATGCTTACCTGCTGCATGTTTAGGGCAGGCTTCACTAAACTGTGTTTGACATAATGGCCCTTAAGGAGGTCATATTTTAATGCCCCGCATGCTATACAAACAATTTATATGAATGTACATTTCTGCCACTGTGGGTAGAGCATGCAGTTGTGCATTTTATGTGTAAGTTGTGTCCACTGCTTGTATCTGCAGACCTGGTGCATGCAGTTTAGATACCAAAGAATCATCAACTAGTTGGAAATAACCTTCAATCTACTCTACTCATCCCTGATCTCCAACTGGACACTGAACCACTGAACACAACTCTTTGACCATCCAAACAATTCCTTTTCAGCAACTGACCCATCAAATCCATACCTCTCCAGCTTAGAGGGAGGGATGTTGTGGGGAAGCATATCAAAGGCCTTACAGAAGTGCAGATGGATGACATTTTATTTTCCTTGTTTTCTAATGTATCTCCCTGACAATCAAAGAACTGTGGGATCTCAACAGTTTAAGAATTCATCCCTTTAAGTTCTTTTCTTCTTGATGTGACCTTGACTCTTGAAATAAGGAGGCAAAGAAAAAAAAAAAAAAGCAGACAGGAAGGAAAAACACATCCTGGCCTTTCTCTCTTTTTAGATATTTTCTTCTGGCACTGTCAAAATTTTTAGAGGCTGAGAGCAACACTACTCCTCACATCAACTTTCACCCTCTAAGGTTTTGGGGGTTTTTTTTGGCCATGGTTGTGTCATAACATCCAATTTAAATGTGGACATTGGCTTGGGAGTGTCCCAATAGCTCACAGTTGTTCTGCCTCCCTGCAACATCAAGGAGCTCTGAAGTATAAGAAATGGAACATTGTGGTTTACTAATTTGGAGATTTATTTCACCACTTCAAAATTATGGGGGAAAGGTAACAATTTTTCATTTTCCCCTTTTTGCTAGCTGTCAAAATGTCATGATACACCAAACTCCTGGTCAGTACTGTAATAACAGTTCTTATCAGGATGTCTTCGAATACCTTGCCATCGTAAATGACTTTATCTTTCCAAATACCTAGGATTCAGGAAAGAAGGAGGAATTTAAAGTGAATCCAGTGTGTTTATGAGGATGTGCTGTACTTGCAAAAATTAAGTAACTTTTGGTTATCTTATCACTGTGAAACTGATCAAGTACTTCCAGCAAAAGACTCCAGACACATCAGTATACCGATGTGAAAGCTTTTGAAAAATTAAAGCTGATGTGTTGACAGCTGTAATACCACTAGCTTTTAATCCTTGGCTTATTTTTGTCATTATTAGAGGTTCCAGGACATGGGTACCAGAAGATTAGCTTTATCCACTAACAATATAAAATCCTGTAATCCCTTGAAAGTTTAAAAATCTTCCTTGGGCTGGAGAAGGAACACTTTATCAATATGTACAGCTAGTGACCTCTTTAAAGGATAAAAAGAACATTTCCTACCTTGGGGGAAGAAGAATAATTTTAAATGTCGGCCTAAGAAATTTCAGTATTGAACCAGTGCTTCAATTAATGAAAAAGGATTGGATGAAGCAACTGCTTTTTGCTAACTTCTCTCCATCAGGTATTATTTTGATCCAGTGAAATAAATGCTTTTATTTTTTTCTCATCTATTGTTTCCCACTTGTAGATTTCTAAGAGCTTTCTAAAGGTTATTAAATACTGTGTAACTCTTCTGTCAGACATTGACTGGCTGCGATGGGAGCCTCTGGAGGCCGAATATGAGCACCATCCAGAAACCTGGGAAAGGGAATTTTTCTCAGCGTTGCCTAAGTAATACTTTCTCACTCACCAGTAATGAGTCAATCAGATGAGCTTAGCAAAAAGAACTTTCCCAGTGCTGGAAACATGAGAATGTGCCATGAGGAGTTTGCACATGGCAACCCATCCACACCCAACAGCTAGTGAGGTAATCATCAGCTAGTCCTTATCTTTTCCAGTCCCAGATTGAGAGAGGTGTTGACTGTGTGACCTTTTAAATGCTGGTGAAAGAGGTGGTACTGGACCTGGAATTATCTGGAACATGGAGGTAGACCTAACCTGCGCTTCCTCTCAGAAAAGTTCAAACTAGTAGGAGTCTCTGTTACAAATTATGCAAAATTAATAATCAGTAGTCATTTTGATATCAAGGCAAAGATTAATAACTATGAACATTGTTTATTATCATTAAATCTCACCAGAAAACTTATGTACAGTGTTTGAAATGCACGGTTTGAATACTTATACACGCAGGGAACAGGCAAAACTAGAACACTGTAAGAAATAACTGGCAAATACAAAAACTGGAAAACTTGAAACTGGAAAGAGGTTCTTTGTTTCAATCATACCTCTTGCCCACTAGGGGACTTGAGAGGCTCCTTTCGGCACAATAGAATCTAGTTACAGAATTTCTTAGAGAGAGGCTTTGAATATTTACTCACAAAAGTCGGGTCCCAACTGACAGGGCTAGTTACAGCTTCAGACATCACCCAAACACTTTGAGGGAGTTCTGTTGATGCCTTGTCAGCCACTGAGGCTTCTGATTCTTCCCAGGCTTCACAGGTTGCTAGGCAAAGAGGCAGAGGATCTCTGACCTTATCCTGGCCCCTCTGGATGATCTGTGTGTCCCTTCCAGGGCATCTTGGCAGGTGTAGGCAGGATGTCTTGGCAGATGTGCAGTCCTGGCACAGATATCACACTGGCTATGCAGGCCTATCGCATGGAGGCAGTTGGAGCCTGTTCCTGGTAAACTCAAAGCAGGCAGTTTCTGGGCAGACAAACCCAGAGTATTAGGGTTTGTTACTTTGTGGCAGAGCTGGTTTATAGCTTGGCAGGATGCACTGAGCCAATAGCACAGAGAGAGCACAATAAGCAGAGACTATTGCAGTAGCAGCAAACAAGCAAACACAAATGCAACGGCAAAGCACGTTGTGTTACCTACTCATCTCTTTTTATCAATACAACCTGAGACTAATGGGCCTTTGGACACAGAATAACCAATCAAAATGGCAGTTAACCAAGCTTGACCATATTAGGTGAAACCATAGGCTTGCTTTACCCAAATTTGGGAAATCATAGGCCTTGCATGAGGCAGGTACAAGCCAAGCGTATGTACCTTGTCTAACATAGGATGCAAACAGAAGCAAAACAAGTCCAGGCAAGCCAGAGTCCTTAGACTCAGTGGCTCCAGGTTCTTTGTCCTCTTTTCTGGAGTTACTTCTCTCCATATCAGAAGGAGGGAGAGCAGAAAAACGTCTGGGCAAACCAGGACATGTTCAAGCCTATTTTGGCCTATTCGGTTCTACCACAACAGTCTCTAAAATGGTATTTCACGAGAGATGCTGTAATGAGGTAAAAGATTCTCAGATTATCTGAGCCAGAGGAAAATAAAAGCTTCTTAAACAGCTTTTCTCCTTCTCTGTGAGAGTACTGTCTTCTGACATTTTGTCCAAAGCTGGAAGCCTTTTGATATCTGCTTGTGGTGCACCCCTCATAGGACCCCTACAGGTCATGAGGGAAAGCATCTCTCTCTGTTTTGGCCACAATTACTCCTTTAGGTGTGTTTTTAACATAGACTTATTTCCTTTATTCCACCCCTCCTCTCCACAGCCTAGAGACTCTGTGCTCAAGGAGATCTCACAGCAGTTCTACATACTGAATTTCTCTATGCAAAGCCATGCTACATCCTTCCCCTTCTTTCTGAAGGCACAGTTAAAGGTGAATAAGAAGCTTTCTCAGCGACCAGACTCACCTGTTTTTAATAGAGGACATACTACTGATACACTAAATGACAAATAACCAAGTAAACAGCATAGCAGACATCACGGGAGGCCTTTCCAGACTTTGTCTGATATTTCTCATTAGCTACTGCCTGTTACTACCTCTCTTCATCTTTCCCATCAGTCCCCACCAGAGAAGTTGTTATCTGATCCAGTTCCTGCTGGCTGTGCACCCTCATGGCTGCTACCACTGACGAGGTTCATTGCTGGGTTTTCTCCTGCTGTTCTCACTGTGAGCTGCTTCAATCATGCTCTCAGCATGGCTCTGTCCATCACCATGGACTGTGAGTCTGCTTTCTCGCAGCACTCATCTGCTGATCCAGAGCTTGGATAGCCCCTGAAGATAGTTCAGCTCTTGCAAAAAGGTGGAATGTTAAGCAGGAAACTGGCAGGTTTCTTGTTGCAAAGCAGAGGCTTTCTGGATAGAGTTTCTAATAAATCCTGGAAACTTTGCCACAGATCATCATGGAGTTGTAGCATTAAATCCAACTGACTCTTTCCACTGACGTACATCTGGTACCATTGAGGTTTTATGCTTTGCACAGTGTGATTACAAATTAAATTGTTCATTCAGATTCATAACTGAGATGTTTTTTAACACAAATGTCTCAAAATATGATACATAAATAGCTAAAGAAAATTCTCCTGTTAGTAGTACCGTTCTCTTTTGTTTCTGCTAAAGACCCCAAAATGTGTCCTTTCCACACTCTTCTCTCTTTGGGCTTGTTTTTTCTGCCAACATCTTTGTCCTACTTTGAGAGAAGTCGTTTGTCCAACAAAGGTAGTCAGTTAACAGCCAAATGTACAAGAGATACCAAATCTTATGACTTTTAGCACATCTTTCGAGCTGAAATACTTGTAGGCAGATCTCAGAAACATTTATCACTTCAATCTCTATAGTAGAAAAATACACCTAGCAACCAGTGCTGCTGGGACCTGACAGCCACACTATACAGCAAGAGCAGTCAGCCAGCAATACAAAAGCCAAATACATCCCTCTCTGCAGTGCAGCACCATACCCCCTGTGCCCAAAGGTAACAGAGCCTGCTTATCAACCTGCTGCTCTTGAAACAACCTTTATTCTTCATAGAAACCTATTTGTCAGATAAATGCAGTGGAAATATCCTGATATCCTAATTTAGATACATTTTATTGTCTGTTTGTTGTGTTGAAATTCTCCTATATGCTGTATAACCAAGGGGTGACTGTTTCTGCAAAAGCAGAAAGTTAGCTGAAGTCACCGGAGGCTAATGGATAACCTATCTTTTATGCATTTCTTGAGTAAGAAATCATAAACAGTTGATTAGTAACAACTAGACATAATTACTTTCCTTTTAAAATGTGGTGATGTGAAATTTTTAGGATGTAACTTATAGCTGTTTCTAAAATGGGTTTCTATGTTAAAAGAATCAAGCCTCCCAAAATGGTACATTTTCTTAGCTTTGCAAATTATGTGGCAGTAAGGCTGCCATCAGGATCAGGAAGGACAAGGGTGTGTAATCCCTTCCAAGGAACAAGTCCTCTCATCATTTCTTATAAAGTTTAGACTGAGATTTTTTTGGGGAAAGCAAGTTACTCTCACTGCCTTACTATTATATTACAAAGATAGCTTCTGGAATAGAGGGATTAAAGCATTTACTTCAAACCTAGGCTCACAGCAGTGATAAGTGTATGTGCACATCAAATCTTAATTCTTCTTATTCTTGTGGATAAGCATATGGCAACTTTGCTAAAACAGTGCCTCAGGCCCTGAACTGGCTACTGTATTGTGTGAGTTCAAAGGTTTTTTTCACTATAACTTTGAGGAATTAGGGATTTGGAGAGGAAAAAAAACCCTTCTAGAATCCTTTATAACTGGACTCTACAAACGCAGGTGACATGTGTATACTTTTCTGCCTGGGGGCACTCAAAAAGCCTTATAGATTCAATTGTATTTGTGTGTGTGTGTGTAGATTTATCATCAAAGAAGCAATAGCTACAGAGCAAGAAGTCAGAGAAAATTCTGTGTTGGTGTACAAAGAAATGACAGGATTTGTTTCTGGAATCTGGAAGTTTTAAATTTCCATCAGTATTTGTTTTATGCATGTGTGTATAGATACTTAGATACATTTTGGATTTATGTTAGTCACAGAATTCTTTAACTGAATTATAACCTAAATGAAAAAGTTTGCTGCTGTCCTCACACAAATTGCTGAATCTGTTCTTAAAAGTCAGTAATTATTTTTCGTCAAGCCTGAGTAATTTTTGAGACATTTGGAAATATGATCTCAATTAATACCTCTCAGAATCAATGGGAATCTTTCCAGTAACTGCAGTGGGTATGGAAACAATTTTGTTTGAATCACTCTGCTTTTCAGCCCATTACTTCTTTTTTCTGTTTAGTGAACTAATCTTTCTCAGTTCAGGAGTAGTTTCAGCAATAATGCACCAAGCCTCCCAATGTTTGTGAATGATTCTGTTAGGTTCTGGAGGCTATCTCTATGCATTAACATCAGCACATGCACTTTTGGTTTTGAAGGATCAGGACCCTAAACGCGTAAGTGAATCAGGAGAAAGTTATTTAGCCACTCCATTGCTTAGTTGTGGTGGTGTTTGTTGGTTTTTTTCTCCTCAGAATTATGGTCCTAATGGCCAATTTAGAAAATTTCTCAACCAATAACTAGGGAGAAAAAGGAACCATTCTGCTCCCTCCCTGGAGGTGTTCAAGGCCAGGTTGGACGAGACCTTGAGTAACCTGTACTGGTGAGAGCTGTCCCTGCCTATGGCAGGGGGTTGGAACTAGATGATCCGTGAGGTTCCTTCCAACCTTACCATTCTATGATTCTGTGATTCTATGCTTATCTAAATAAAGTTACCCTGTAGAATCATTGCAAAAATTCACTTAATGTATTTGAAGCAAAACTGAAATACCAGAATGAACCTTCTGAATCTTTTTTTTTTTTCTTAAGTGGCTTACAATGTAAAAACTATTTATATTTTTTTTTTGTTCTACTCTGTGTTTGAAAATTATAGAGAGTACCTAGTAGTTTATTATTGCCTCAGAACAGCACTCCCTGGTTTAAAATATAGAAGAATATCTATAACCATCACACTTTTTTTTTCTTTTTTTTTTTTTTTTTGATTTCTCAAAACCTGGAAGTTGTGTTGAGACTGCAGCATATACTTTGTATTTACTTCTCTGTGTGTGGGTACGATACAATTTATTTTTGTATGCTGCTCTTCACAAAGGAAATCATCACCAGAAGAATGGCTTAAGGCATAGCAGGTCTGTGCCTCTACCAGTCTGAAAACCGCTGGGTTGTGCCGCTGATTCTGCCACTAGAATAAAAACCTGAATAAAAGATGTTAACATGTCTATGGAATAATGATGTCTTTCTCCATCTTTGTCATTGTCAGCGACACTATAAATTACACTGCCAAAAATTCTGTGCCTTGTAGAGTGCTTCAGGTTCTGGCAAAGTGATAAATCCATGTTTTCAGCTGCAGAGGAAGCCCTTGCTTGCTTCCAATACTTACTTTGTTTCACAACTTGACATGTATCATATTAGATTGATATAGAATAGTAAAGGTTGGAAGGCACCTCAAAGATCATCTAGCTCCAACCCCCTGTCATAGGCAGGGACACCTCCCGCTATTACAGGTTACTCAAGGCCTTGTCCAACCTGGCCTTGAACACCTCCAGGGAGGGAGCAGCCACAACCTCTCTCTGCCAGTGTCTCCCCACCCTCACTGTAAAGAAATTCTTCCTAACATCCAGTTTAAATCTCTCCTTTACCAGTTCAAACCCACTGTCCCTTGTCCTGTCATTGCAAGACCTTGTCAATAGTCCTTCCCCAGCCCTCTTGTAGACCCCCTTCAGATACTGGAAGACTACTATAAGGTCTGCTCAAAGCCTTCTCTTCTCCAGGCTGCAGAGCCCCAACTAATATAGAGGCCCCAACTAGTATAACTAATATAACCCCCAATATAGATTGTGAGATGTATAGAAATATGCATACACATGTGCTTGCATATATACAAATATACACACACACATGTGCTTACGTGAGTATTATTCTTATACATCCATTTTTCTCTGAAAGATTCATTTCTTCTCTCAGTTTTCTTATGGTTTAAAATTCTCATATTTTTCTTGTGCTTCTTTTGGGCAAAGAAGGACTCTTGTGAAGGGAGAGACTCTCCCTGCTGCGAGCAAGGAGGGGCCTAGCCTCTTCTCAGTGGTGTCAAGAAACAGGATTAGAGGAAATGGTTTCAAACTGCGCCATAAGAGATTCAGACTGGATATTAGGAAATATTTCTTCACTGAAAGGTTTATCAGAC
Source organism: Eubucco bourcierii (assembly GCA_013396675.1). Lineage (NCBI taxonomy): Eukaryota > Metazoa > Chordata > Aves > Piciformes > Ramphastidae > Eubucco > Eubucco bourcierii. Next base: position 12,875 of record VWZE01009742.1, on the reverse strand, counting down.
ATTGGAATGGTCTACCCAGGACAATGGTGGATTTACCATCCCTGGAGGTGTTCAAGCTGCATGTGGACCTGGTGCTTAGGGATATGGTTTACTGTTGTTGACACTTCAATACTGAGTTGAGGGTTGGACTGGATGATCTTCAAGGTCTCTTCCAACTGTATGTATTCTGTGATTTTTGCCCACCAGTATACTGAGATGCTGGATGGGTAATAACAACAGCAACCCACTAGGTCTGTAGTGCACATACTTCTGTGCCAACTTCACCATGTTCAGAAACCATGAGTCAGGTTGTAGAAAAAAAGAACTAGAATGGTTTTAAACATTGTGACACTCGGGGAAAAAAGTCATACATTCGAGAATCTCTTCCATTGACTTGTTTCTTGTCATATTAAGTGTTATGTTTTTGTAGCTTCTTTTTGCAACCAAGAAACTTAGCAATGTTGTTCCCCCAGTCATCATTACTGTTGGTTGATGTTTTGTTATACGGGAACCATGATGTGAACATTACCTACCTCAAATGACAATTACTGCATGCCTCCATCTCCTGGGCCTGAATTGTAATGTCCTATTGCTGCTAGCCCCTGTTCAGCCAACAAGTACATGAACATATGCTTCATTTCATTGTAACCCTGCTTAAGGGTTCTCTCATTCAAGAAATTACTGCTACCTTTGAAAGACTTGACTGTGTTTTGGTAGCCTACGTATTTCTAGGCATTTTCCAAGTATAGGTGAAAAGGATATATATGACCTTCAAGTATTTAAGTCATAAGGCCAAGATTCACAGTTTTCATGTCAAGAAATGTTCTTGTCTTACTAGGAAAAAAAAAAATCAGAAAGTTGTGGGTTTTCTGGTGTGGGTTGTTTGTTTTGTTGTGG
>VWZE01009742.1:0-11967 GCA_013396675.1 Eubucco bourcierii | reverse complement strand
TTTTTTTTTTTTTTTTTTCAATTATTATCTTGGCTTTTTGTAGTTTATCCCAAGCAAATGTTCAAGCATCTGAGACATTTCTATTTTTGGTAAATAATACTGTCAGTCTTTGCTTCATTTGCTTTTCATGTGAGATTCTTGCCAAGCAAGAGCAAAACATTCAGGTCTCATTTACATTGAAAATTACCCTCTCATGGTTTAGGGGAAAAGATAGTTGGATTTTTCTTTTTTTTTTTTCTGACAGGTGTTCTTTTGTTGATGATAGTGTCTGCACCTATAAAGTGATGTTATAGAAGGCATGAAAGCCTTATGGAAGTATAGTCTTTAAAGGCTGTAAATGTTAAAAGCCTCTTTTCCAGGAGCAAAAAAAGAGGTACTGTCTTTGGCAAAGAAAATGACTTGTGATAGCAGAGTAATTTGTGCAAGTAGAAATCCTTGACAAATTCAATGGTATGAGATATCTAAGAAGCAGCTATAGGTGGAATTTTGTGGGTTGGGGTTTTTCATTTGTTTGTTTTTAGTGGGGTGGGTTTGTTTGGTTTTGGGTTGGTGTTTTGTGGTGGTTTTTTTTTCTTCATGCTGGGCATCTGAAAACTCAGATAATTATCTCCTACTTCTTGGCTTGTAAGTCTCATAACTTTGGCTTTACCTCAGAATATTAGGGTCACATATGCTTTTTAAAGAGATTAAATGGCTGACTGCAGCCAAAATAATGGAATGTTTTCTAGTAGCATTTTAAATATTGAGCTGTTTAAGTGATGTTTGGCTTGATGGGCTTAAGTTTTAACTTTGGCACATTTATCTGCTCTTTCAGAATGACAGAGGTTTGTATAATTTTTCTTATCCTTAAAACACCATCCTACCACTGTAGAATTATTTATTTAATCAGAATTTCCAAACTGGAAAAGTGCAGGAAAAAAAAAGTGAACATTTTTGGCGGTAGGAATGTATTCAAGGATCTTTTAGCAAGTGTTGCAGATAATCATTACGGTGTGCTTCAAAGATTCTGCAGTCCTTGGGGGTGCGTTCTCTGGTTGTCAGACCTAGATACCAAGAACCTGAAAGTGAGAGAGGAGAAATGGTTGCAGTGAGAATCCCTTATTTCTTCAGAAAAAAGTTCAGAAGTTCTGGAGAAGATTGATTGGCATCTGGATAGTTCTTACGAGTGGGAAAGATTTGATACTGAGTAACAGAGAAAAAGGTTAGTGAGATATTTGCCAAATGCAAAACCTTTGGAACTGGGAAAACAGGAGAGCAGATAGATTGTGAAGCACTATTTTTATTTGTAGTTTACAACTGTGAACTTTTGTCACTACCTATTGATTGCAGTGCTTTAAGTTCCCCTGTCGTGCTGCCATCAGCTGTTCACGTCTTCCTGTATTATTCTGCATGTCACATAAATAGTTTGATCTCTTCTTCTACTTTTGTCATAAAAGCTACTATGAAATAGACTGAACATGTACAGTGACCTTGGCAAGCTGTGTGCAGATGACGAGGCCAACTATTGGCAAGCTTGTCTGATTCAGTCCCTGTACAACACGAGAAGTTCCGTCTGCAGTAATTTATTGGATCTTAAAATGCTTGGACAGAGGTGATAAGCAGACAGTTGCATCTGGATCCATAAAGTTTAAATAAACAAGTTTTATTTGGTTCATAAAACTATCATCTTTATGTCAAATGAAGTGAAGCTGATATGTGTTGCTAAAGTTAAGAATTGCTGCTGATGATGACAAAAAAAAAATTACAGTAGTCCAGCCACTAAAGCTCTGTTGTGATGCGAACTGATTTGTACCACACATGAACAAATCTCTTACACCCTGAGTACAGCCTTTTTAATGAGCTTATCTGCATCATATTGCTTCTGAAAGAGAAGTAACGATGACATGGGTCTTATCAGCTACAACCAGACTGTACCAACTTCCTTCATCTGTTTTTAAAACAACCCTAAAACCAGCCAGCAAAACTAAATTAACTCAGAAGCAAAAAGGGGCTTGTGTCCTTTGACGCTTCTAAAGTGCGCACTTCAGTGACTTTGACACTATTCTCTATTTCAGGAATAAACCTCATGTTCTTACCTGCTGATCAGCAGATGTTTTCAACTGTCTGTGCTTTTCAGCACAGGAGCAAAGGATGGTGTATGGTGTATGAAAGAAGACTTATCACATATGCTATGGAACCCTGGCATTTATCTCACTCAACCTAGTACTTTGTTTCGGTCAATGATCTGCAACGCTTCTTAAGTTCCTGACTAGGTTTGCATCCTTTTGTCATAGACAACATGTTAAGGCCATCCATTCTTTGGTACTTCAGATATTTTTAGGTTTTTCTCTGTCTATTGTTTGAAATCTTTCCATAGTATGTTGCTAGCTAATGTATACCAAAAAGTTATTAATGATCAGCTAGTTAGGGCAAACTGTTGTTTTTCATGCATTAAGTTCTGCTCTTTCAATATATTTTATGTTGTTTTCTACTGGTATTGAGGAAAATGGTACAGCCACTGCATTAAGCCCTTGGGGGAACACTGCAAAATACTTAAGCAGCTGCAAAATGGAGTGACATTCTCAATGCCCAGACAGATTTTCTATACGTGGGTGACAGACACTTAATAGATAAAGGTTCTTTAGATAAAATCCCAGAACGAATGCTGATAACTAATTCATGGTGGTACTAAAGCAATAAAATGGATGTGAGTGAATCTCATTGTTGGTTTCCAGTACTATTATACAGACCACAAGTGGAAGGTGGCATGAGAGAGCGTTTTGCCTGTGATAAGTGCTTTTTTGCCACAATTGTTCTCATTTTAGTGCCCTGTTTAAAAGGTGAGTGACACCTTTGCAGGGTCTGACTTCAGGATGGACCAAGCTAGGATGCTGATATTTATGCCTGTGCCTTGCTGTCTGTGCCTGACTTTTATTCTGAGATCAGACTGTTGGCCCTTGAGATGCTGATATATTTAATTGGATTGTAAAACATGACAGAAGTTCATTTTTCAGGTTTTTAACTTGGGGAGTTTCCAACGTGCATGCAGGCAGAGTTGTAATTCTCAGTTGTTTCAGAGACCTAACAGACTCTAAGTTCATTAACATTATGTTCTTTATGGTACAGGATTTGGCCATAAATTATATTGGTGTGAGCTTGAAAAGAACTTTATGAGCTGAATTCTGCTGAGGCCCTCAAACGTTGTGCTGTTGCAGTTGTAAGCAAGGATGCAGGAATTAATTAAAAGGAGAAAATTCAGCACAAGTGCAATATTTCAGCAGGATTCCATAGCTTGGTGGAATGAAAACTTCCTCAAATTACTTTTTGCTATCATTTTGTTTTNCTTTTTTTTTTTTTTTTTTTTTTTAATTAATGTATATATAATATTTTTATTTCTGCTTAATCTTGTTTGCTTGTGAAATGCTTTTAAGTCACATGGCTTTTGGTGATACTATGCTTTGGTAGAGCAATTTGGACTCCTAGTTATTCTTTGGAAACCAGTCACACAGACTACTACTATTATTGCTCAACTAAGGATGGAGTCTGATTTCAACTTTTTTTTATTATTATTTTTTTATTTTATAAATAGGGGGTATGGATTAGTGCCTCTTTATCAGTGCTGCCCATATCCTTTCACTGTGTACTGTATTATAACTGCTAGAAGGTGATTCACAGAGAATGAATTCTGGAGCTGTAAAATCAAGCTTCCTAAAGCTGTGAAAAATTGAAATGACACTTTCTGCATGGAATTTCAGGAGTTAGATTAAGCATTTACCTATCCTTTCTTATGCTTAGTTTAGAAAGTCTCAAAATAATGAAACTTTCTTAAAAGGTTTCATATCCTTTTTATCTATTGTTGTTGTTATTGTTGTTGCTGCTACCGTTATTACTGAATTGCTATGATCAAAGGAACAGGTGAAAAACACTGATTTGTGAGTACTACTCTTCTTTCTCCTACTGTACCAGGCACCAAATGGGATGCAGGGCTTCATGTTTTGCCAGATGCATTAGGCTGTTGTGATGTTTCAGTTAATTCTTCATATCTATAGAACACTCTTCAAGGCCAAATTAGATTATGTGGGGTAGTAGCTGAACTAACAGCATTATATACCTTTAAGTGACAGTGTTAATTAGAAAAGAAAACAAAAATAGTAGCATCTCTGCAAAGAGACTACTGGCATGCCAACTACATCTGTGGCAAATCAAATGAAGAGAAATCCCATTATCTCACTTGGGGTTCTGCTTTCTACTGATGACAAGTTTCAGTGGTACTGCAGGCCAGTTACTGCAGAGATATTTCTTTAGTATGTTCTTTTAGAACAAAGCATAAAGTCATAATAGCTGAACCCAACCCCATAGAATGCTATTGAGATAAATATTTACAGTAGAACTAAATATATGCATTGTTTTTTCCTGTCCATATTGCTCAGGTGAGATAATAGTCACCAATGCACACGATATGTTCATAATGCTGTACTTAAATACCTTTGTAAATGTGCTGCTGTCAAGATAATTCCAGTGAGTGCTTTCAAAGAAATAGTTTTCATAATACTTCTAACTTTGTCTTGCTCTGGGACCTGTTTTAAGCACTTTATGAACATTCTCATATGAACTAAATATATTCATTCATCTATGCATCTCTTATTTTATAATCTTTCATTATATTCTGCAAAGGGCTTAGAAACCATTAAATTTTCAGTCCAATAAATGAGTTAAAAGCCTGAGAGTGAAGGACTTGCACACAAATAGAAGGATGTTTGCAAATTTTTTATGTACAGTAATCCTGAGGCTAGGGGAAACTAAAAGCAAACAGAGATGTGTATTTATCCAGAGATGTGTATTTATCCCCTTTACACCCTTGCTAAACAAGAATCATTAGATTCAGTGTGATGGACAAAATCTGGCAATTAAATCGCGTATTTAGCTAGGCTTTGACACTAATGTTTTCCAACAAAGAATAAGAGAATGATTCGATTTTCAGTGTGTAGTGTTGGTATTTTAAACATTCAAGATAATGTTTTGTGGTTTTTATAACATTCTAAATACATTAGAAGCAAAACATCCTCAGAGGAGCAGAAGCTCAGATATTCAGTACTTTGCCTCACTAAATTTTAATTAGGAAAACTTGAAAAATCAATCCTGCTGTGTTTTTGCAGCTCCTTTTCACCTTTTTGTGAAGTCTTTACCAATGAAAATGAGTCTGATATTTTTATGGATAAAGGCAAGTGGTGTAATTAAGCACTCCACTATACTAACCATAGTATTTAAAATACCCTAAGTTTGCAAACTTCTGGGGGTCCCTTCTTCCACAGAACTTCAACTGAGTCAGATACTTTAACAATCCCCTTCTAATCCAGATTTCAAATTATATTTACATGTGCTACCCTAACTTTTTCATTCTTTTAATTCAAATTTGGAGAAAAATTATTTGTTTTAAAAGAGGAATATATTTATATATATATTTATATGTTTTGATTCTGTCACTTCAAGCCCCATGTGGAGTCAGAGCAGTGCTTATAAAACTCTATCCCCATGCTTCTCTTTCCACAATGAATATTTATTTACCTTTAAATAAAGGCAATGTTTTGTTTTCACAGAAATATTTTATTGAGAGCACAAAAATCCGCAATACCTGAGCAAACCCTCCTGACTTTTGGTGTCAGCTTTCAGGTCTGATTTGGAGGGATTATCTATTAAGAACAAGGAGGTGTAACAGCCAGGCATGCTTGCCAGCTGCTGCTGTGCAGCACTTTCTGAAATATTCCACTGTGCCAAGTACTGCACAGCAGGTGGCATTCCATAGTGGTACATAACACCATTGGAAAGGAGCTCTTTTCTTATATTGAACGAACCTATGTCTGTTTGATGATTTGATTCCTGCATAGCCAGGGTTCTACCTTTGTTGTGAATTCTTGGTGTACAAACATTCATTGACCATGCACTCTCTTGGCATGGAGCAGAGAAGGTATCCTTCTCAAAGCTCCAAGAGACTAAGGAGAAGACATCCAGAAAGGTGAATATAGTTAAACCAGATGTGTCATCTTGGCTTAGATCAGATAATGTGTGGTCTGATTAAGCATTGCTGTAAGCACAAAAAATTATATTCCACGTGATGTATGTGTATATATACAGGCTCAGGATAATCACCCAGGTTTCTACAGGAAACCCAATGTCCAGAGAGCAGCCAGGAGTACTTTGTAAGTGCCAGGTGTCATAACCTTTGAATGTCTGAACTACACAAAGGTTAATTGTATCCCACTCTGCTGCAACTACAGTTACATTGATGGGAATCTGCGTTTAGTGCTGCTCTGTTTCCTGATGTGTCACTGTAGAGATGAAATACGTCAATGCAGAGCAGAGATTGTTCACATCCATTACAGTAAGTACTTACACTTAAAAAGTAAAGATAGGGAAGATATTTATTGCACATTATTATGAATATAGCACTTTTGGTTTGCAAATATTTCATTAAATTACCTTTATTCTCTTATATGGTATTTGTTATTTTTTTTATGTCTTCTTGCTTATCTCAATTTGGTGTCCCAAACTCCTGGGAGGTGTCCCTGCCTATGGCATGGGGTTGGAACTAGATGATCCTTGAGGTCCCTTCCAACCTTACTATTCTATGATTATAATTTCAGCCTGAGCTGTGATCAATAAGCTCTGACTATTTCTTATTTGCTACTTTTTTTTTTGTACTGTTATTTTTACAGTTGCTTTAGAAGAAGAAGAACTGAGCTTACCAAAGTCATTGAATGAAATATTTCTAACAAGAATTTCTGTGGCTATGAGCAAATTGCTGCATGTCCTCAGAGTTAATTAAGTGTGGTTTGATATTTGTATTATCTAACTGACTGGACCAAAATCAGTGCTGTTTAAAAACTAAGTTTCAGACTTTTCTTCTGACTGTACATTTTTAGGGTGCTTCAGTTGGGATACAGGTTGGGTATTATGTTGGATGCTATGAAACATTGCAGATTTATTTGTAGATTAAGCATACTTATAGCCATAACATATTTAATTAGATTATCTAAATCCTCAATTTTGCCATCTGAGTTTCATAAATTAATCTATACCTTTTCTCTAGTAGATCAAGCTCATTCACTTTGTTTTGATTACACGCCTCTCAGCTCAGGAACAATGACAAAGAGTTTTGCAAAGATGAGAAAAGGTTGAAAGCCATGAGCTGCCTCTGATTTCACAAGAGTGTTAAATCTTTCATAGTCCCAAAGGCCCTAATTCTGATCTTACTTGTGGATTTCAATTAATACACCTGGATTTACCCATACCTTTTACTGGTGCTTGTGAGGACACTTAGATGCTTGCTGTATTAGATGTAACTGTTGTGGTTGTTTGTGCAGTTTAAAATGGCTGAGTGACTGATGGTTCAGTGTTCAATTTCTTTATCAGACTGCCCTGGGTTCTGTGGCATTCTAGTCACGATACATAACAGAACCCCAAAGACAGATTATGCAGTCACAACGATGAAAATTGATTACTAAGCACTCAATGAGTCATCTGCCTCAGGAAGTAACTACTCCAATCTATTATTGTCTGTGTCCTGATGGGTCAACTAGGACGTGAAAAGGAATTTGCATTAAACTGATTTGAGTGTTTTTTCTAGAAATAACATCATTCAATCAAAGGAGACATTCAGACAGAGCTAGGGAGAGCTGACTGAATTTGATTTGGGAAGACACAGCAGAAAGGGATGAGCAGGCTAATCCAGATAAAAGTATAAATGGGATTTATAGCACCGTAAATCTCACATCACAGAACGAAGAGCTGGAACAATTCTTAACAGTTTCTGCAATGCAGATTGGACTGCATGTTTTGGAAATCCTTTATTTGCTCATTGATTTGTATGTATCTGCATCACCCAGTTATGTGAATGGTGTGGTTATGCAAATAGTGTGCTGATGCACTCGCCATAGCTAAGTGCCATCAGGTAACATAATAGTTTCCAGTTATCTTGGATGATTTTGCTGTATTGAGCTCAAATGAAAAGAAGAGAGTGGAATGTGTCTCTTAAAATTGTTTGTTTTTTCTTATCAGAGGAAGGTTTTCAGAATGAGCAGCTCACCACTCAATAAAATTCAGTAAGTGATGAATCATACTGAAATGTCACTTCCTTCTCCTCAGTCATCTTCTTGAAGCAAACCATTCCCTCTCGTTTGCTTGCAGTATGGTGTGGGTGTGCTGGCATCTTAAATTGTAGTGGGTTTCTGCTATCATGTTATTCCTTAATGGCTTTTATCATCTTCCAAGATCATCACTTACATCCTTTGAGAGTCCAGTTAAAATCCCATGCTCTGCTCTCAATAACTAGCTCCTTACTGTATGCATGGTTTGTGAATTGTTCTCTAACTGATTTTTACAGTCAGTCTTTATGTCCATTCCAATAAGTTCTACCTGAGTAATGGTTTTGTGATTTGGCCTAAGAAATTACAGCAAGATCATTTAAAATAAAAAAAAACCAACTATTAATGACTTGATTTGTTTCAGTTTCTGCCTTTCCACTATGAGACATTAAAAAAACTATTATAGCTTATAAGGTAGATATTATTGTAACTGTTTCAGCAGGCCAGGCCTCTCAGAAATGTTTCAAGCTGGAACCTCTGAAATTGTGACATTCACTATCACTCTCACAGTTGAAGCACACTGCCTTTTAATTAATGAGGCTTAACTCTGAAGCAGTGTAAGGGAGAAAAGGATAGTGTGATTGGAGAGGCGCATGCTGATCCACTAGTGTGATACTGTACAAGTGTTGGCACCAGCTCAGTGTGCTGGGTATAGGATGAGCAAAATCTCTCAAAGAATGGAGGAAGGACCACAATCGCAATTTCCTCTGGCTAATCTTAAAATGTCATCTCCTCTTTTAGTGGGTTTGACCTTATCCTACCTGTCTCAGACAGGCATAAAGCAAGCAGAGAAACTCCCTGGTAAGGGAGAACTTACTGTTTATTGCAGACCAGCAGCTAAAAAAACCCCAAACCAACAACAACAAATAAAATCACAGTTTTCATTAGAAACTTGAAGAGTATATAGATGGCTTTGTTGTGCAAAGGGTTGTACCATCTGTATATGCTGCACAACATCAAGGTTTTTCTGTCTGAATTATGATGTACATATACTGAATATATAAAAATGTGCATTTTATTAAACAAGACCTAGGAGGTAGAAAAAAGTGATTGTGCTATGTCAGATAAACCTTCCAGCCATCATATTAACTATTTTTCTGGGTAAAACCAGAACATAACATTTGGGAAATTTGATGCCTTGCTGGCACATATTGCTATTGAGTAAGGAACTAAAAAGGATGTGTGAATTTAAATATCTTCTCTTGTGTTCTTGCTTTATTTCACTTGTCATTTGTTCTGGTAATAGAATATATATATTACTTTTCCTCTGCCTTTCCAAAAGTAGGCGCTTATGTTTCTCCTTCAGGCAGATAGTTGGTTGATATTGATGAAGATGCAACATGAATAGAGTCTTTATATTTTCTCCTGTGAGATTAAGGCTTAGTTCCAGGCATGTGTAGATGATGGGGAACTGGAGTTATGTGGTTTTGACAACTCTATGAACATATTTAGTAAATAATTAAATATTTGGGGAAAAATGGGAAGTCATTGTTAAGCTACTTTAAATGTGTGGTGGGCTGATTACTGAACAGTCTGAAAAAACTGGCACTGCTGCTAGTAACTACCTAAACTGCATTGCTTTATTTCCCATAACTATGCCAGTTTACATGAGCTGAAGTTCCTCTCTCTAATGTTCTATCCCAACAGCTCGTTCTGCAGTGGCTATTAATTGTAACCATTGAAGCAAGATCCTAAAGATTGCCCTCCTCATTTCATTTTGTGCTACTTTGCCAGTTTGTAACTGGAGACTGTGTCTGTCTCACATTGTATTACATGTGTTAAAAACAGCCTGTGAGCTTAAGAGCCCAGCTGCTGGATTAACAGTATGATAATGACTTTTGAAATCACCTGCATGAAGTAAATTTGAATAGACATAGGGAAAGGACATACTAATTCTTTCCAACACTGAGGTGTCTCAGAGTGGATCTGCATTAGGGTTTCAGTTCAACTCAGAAGGGGAATCTTCTGATTATCCCTGTTCAACATGCTTTGGTTTGCACTGGAGGGTGGTCCTGGAGTGAACTCAGTTTTCACTCCAATGAAGCTGGACTGCAAAAGTATTCTAGAAATGTACTTAATTTGTTCCTGCTGCTAATGAACATGAAATCCATTGGGACAGAGTAAACCTAATCCAAAGTAAATCTCTGAAAGCTGTAGTGCAACGTTGAATCCTGGGAACAGCTCTTCCACTCTGCAGACCCATCTCTGCTGGCCTGCAGTACCTGCTAATTTAGATATAGCATGAGGTTGCACAGAAACATATCTCAGTTCAGCAAAACAATTAAGCACACATCTAATGATAACATTTTTTGATGTACAGTGGTTGCTAGTTTAGGTACCTGGCAAGAACTGGAATTTAGAGGTGCCAAAAAAGAAAAATGCTTGAATGTTAACAGAGAAATGACAAGGAGTCAAGGCAAGAAGTAATCTAAGGCTGAGCACAAGCTGCAAGATGGAACACAGGCATTGATCAGTTCCTATAAATAACGTGGATGAGTGGCTNAAAAAAAAAAAAAAAAAAAAAAAGTCGATGAAGCTCTTAATCCAAGAGGTAACATGATCAAAATGAATTTCAGGACAGCTAAGTCAGAGCACAATATTACAAGTAGCTTGAGCCTGACAGACTGAAACCAAAGTAGGTCATGCAGGAGGGCACAGAGAAGGGAGAGCTATTGCAGTTTTGCACCTGGGAGTCTGTTTTTTCTGCAAGTATTTCCTGAGCTTGAAAACGTTGCCAGTCAAGGTTTAGTTTGGTCTGTGGGGGAACTTACAACTACTCAAACATCCCTTAAAGCTTTGTTTCTGTAAGGAACTACATGAGAGAGTAAGGAGACAGTGAAAGGCAGGCAGGCTGTCATACCCTCCTCAGATACACTGATGAAGAAAAAATGAAGTAGCTTCTCAAAGTTAAGGAGGTGCACCTCTACTAGCATGGTCTGTGAAAACCAATTCCAAACTATCTTATAGTCTTAAGCGAATGTTGTAAAATCAGTCACCATTTAAAAACCACAGTCTACTCTTGAGAAGAGCTGAAGTCCTGGCACAGGACAAAGGCAGTTGGTATCCTTTCTTTCCCCTAAACCAATGTACTGCACATTTAAAGAGGCCTTACAGTATTTTCTTTTAAATCAGACTCTTGTAACTCATTTACTCTGGAACTCTTTTAAAATTCTGTCCATCTTGTACTTGTGAGAACATAATTTAAATCATGCACCCCTGTCTGCACATTGTTACTGTGTTAGGCATGCTAATTACTGCAAGAGACTTTCTTAATGAAGAGAGCGTGAAATTTTCAGAGTAACAAATGTCTTACGCAAGAATTTGTACTTCAAAATTATGCTTACCTGTATTTAGAAGAATGGAGTTGCTCATGTGTAAGTGAAGACTGCTAGCTGAAAATTGGACTGATAAATCATAAGAATTAGTATTTTTATTACTATTATTTCAAAAATAAGTAACGGTTTGGGATAGCGTCTGGCTTCAAAGAAGGCAATTCCTTGTTACAAGCAAGCCCTAAGTGTTTCTAAATCACATTCTTTGTGGTAAATGGTCTTTCCCTGTTATCTAGACTGAGCCAGAACTGAAACCATCTATAGTTGTCTTATGTAGCATCTCTGGAGAGATCCTGTTCCACTGAAGGGTCATAGTTCTATTAGCAAACCTATGACCATCAGAGTTAAAGAAATGAGAGAGAAAACTTGGTACTACCAAAGTGCTAGCACTGAATGTCTACAAACTCTGACATTCCATGCTGATATGAAGAGCTTGCTAAGGTAACTCCAAATTATTCAAAACAAATTAATTTGCTGTCTCCTGACATAGAATCATAGAATGGTAAGGTTGGAAG
>VWZE01009739.1:69092-79649 GCA_013396675.1 Eubucco bourcierii | reverse complement strand
ATTCTATGATTATATACATATATATAAAAATACACACACACACACTATTATTTATTATTATATGTATTTTTCTTACCATTCTATGATTATATACATATATATAAAAATACACACACACACACTATTATTTATTATTATATGTATTTTTCTTACCATTCTATGATTATATACATATATATAAAAATACACACACACACACTATTATTTATTATTATATGTATTTTTCTTACCATTCTATGATTATATACATATATATAAAAATACACACACACACACTATTATTTATTATTATATGTATTTTTCTTACCATTCTATGATTATATACATATATATAAAAATACACACACACACACTATTATTTATTATTATATGTATTTTTCTTACCATTCTATGATTATATACATATATATAAAAATACACACACACACACTATTATTTATTATTATATGTATTTTTCTTACCATTCTATGATTATATACATATATATAAAAATACACACACACACACTATTATTTATTATTATATGTATTTTTCTTACCATTCTATGATTATATACATATATATAAAAATACACACACACACACTATTATTTATTATTATATGTATTTTTCTTACCATTCTATGATTATATACATATATATAAAAATACACACACACACACTATTATTTATTATTATATGTATTTTTCTTACCATTCTATGATTATATACATATATATAAAAATACACACACACACACTATTATTTATTATTATATGTATTTTTCTTACCATTCTATGATTCTATGACTATATATATATACACACACACACTATTCTTACTATATGTATTTTTAATATATATAAACCCTTTCTATTTATATATAGATATAAATATAGATATATATATTAGATATAAAGAGATAGATAGATAGATATACACTTGGTTGCACTAAGTACACCAATGCCCCACTGTCTGCTGTCCATTTGTATATACATATATTCTCCAAACACATGGAAAACTACATTCTCATCCAGAAGGTTTCCTCATATTCACAGATGGAACGAGCAGTTCTTCTGCACAGACATTCTGATGAGTGCAAAAACATTATTTAAAAGCACACAACCAAACAGTGGTTGCCTCTTAAAACAGTGTTCACTGAAGGTGCAACAGCAGGGTACTTACACTGTCTTATATGCATCTGCCCACTGCATAGCTTCTAAGTTAGACACTTGAGCCCTCTAAGTCTTAGCTCTTACCTCACAATGAGCAGAGTTCATGTAGCAAATATTCAAAGTGCTTTGTCCTATACAGTTAAGACACAAAGCTTTCACTGGAGATTCTTTTCTACATTTCACCAGATATCACACCCCCTGCAATAATTAGACTTCACCAAAACAATCAACAACCATTTTTCAACACAACAAGGCACACTCAAACCCCTCCAGGCGTCCCAGACAGTACCTCTTTACCATACTGAGTAACTGCTCATGAATAAAACACTGACATTCATTGTAATGTAAACATCTTGTTGGTTGGCAAAACTGGGCTTTGGGTGTTGTTTTTTTTTTTTTTCCTCTGTAATTGGAAGGGCTTGTCATTTAAGGAAACAATTAACATTTGTTAGGAGCAACTTGACTGTGAATGACTCCTGCTATTACACTAAATACATTTAATTATGATTTATTGGCGCATAGCAACCTTTGGTAACACTGTAAGCCAACATTCATTTTCGCTTAATTAAACTCATTATAGCAACACTTTGCTACATGAAGGGGGGGGGAAAGAAGCAAAAAATGGATAAAATGCAAAATTCCATCATTAACTGCTAGAAACTAAGGTTGTAAGGTAACCACGCAGCAGATTTCCAAGTATTCAACTGCTGGTGCTACTAATAGGAGAAGAGTCTGAAAAAGTTACAGAATCACTGAGGCTGGAAAAGACCTCTGACATCATCAAGTCCAGCCTATAAGCTAACACCATGACATCAGCTAAACTGTGCCACCAAGTGTCACATCCAATCTTTTCTTAAAGACCTCCAGGGATGGTGACTCCACCACCTCCCTGGGCAGTCCATTCCAGTGTCTAATTATCCCTTCCGTCAGGAAGTGCTTCCTAATATCCAACCTAAACCTCCTCTGGTGCAGCTTCAGGTCATGCCCTCTTGTCCTGTCACAAGTTGCATGGGAGCAAAGCCTGACCCCTATCTGACTACAACTTCCCTTGAGGAAGTTGTAGAGAGTGATAAGGTGTCCTCTTTTCCAGACTAACTAACCCCGGCTCCCTCAGCAGCCTTCCCCTCCAGTCCCTTCCCCAGTCTCATCACTCTCCTCTGGACCTGCTCCAGCACCTCAATATGTCTCTTCCAGTGAGAAAGCACACAGTGCTTGAGGTGAGGCCTCACCAGTGCCAAAAACAGAGGTAGAATGACAGGCCTGGTGCTACTGGTCACCCTGTTCCTGATAGAAGCCAAGGTGCCATTGGCCTTCCCTGTCAGCTGGGCACACTGTTGGCTCATGTCCAGCTGGTTGTCACCCAGCACTGCCAGGTCCCTCTCTGCTAGGGCTGCTCTCCAACCACTCATCCCTCAGTCTGTTGCACTGCGTGGGATTATTGCGGCCAAAGTGACCCTGCACTTGGTCCTGTCGAATCTCATTCAATTGGCCTCAACCCATTAACTCAGCCTGTCCAGGTCCCTCTGCAGCATCTTCCTACTCTCCAAGAGATTGAGTCTCCCTCCCAACTTGGTGTCATCCATGAATTTACTGATGGTAGACTCAATCCCCTCATCCAAGTCATTGAGAAGTTGTAGTTGTGAGAAGAGCCTCTTGGTCTGAATGAATTAAAACACTCTTGAATGAGCTGAAAGTCATGTCTTGAGACAAAGGGATCAGCATCCTGAATTGCTCATCAAGTTGTTCATTGAGGTTTGAGCAGCAGAATTTGTCTAAGACACCTCTCTTTTGGGGGAAAAAAAATATTTTGGAAGAAAAAAAAAAATCCCCTTTTATTAGGGGCTAAATATACAGTACCTGTAGTAACTGCTTTTGCCCCCAAAACCCATGAAGTGGTATATCACTTTTTTTTTTTTTTTTTAATTCTGTGGTTAAAAGTTAAATACAGGAGAAAAAGATTTGAATTATTAATCCTCAATAAACCTACTTCTTCCTAAATTTATATCTAAGCAATTTTAAACAAACAAACCAAAAAACAAAACAAAAAAAGAAATCTCTGAATGCAGTTCTGTGTGAAATGCAGCGTGACACACACATTCTTTCTTTTAAATTTACCAGAATCCTGGTTTGACATCATTCCCACGCAGTGTTTAATGGGGATATGGTCCAAACGATGTGTGAGACGTGCTCAAAAGCTTCCCTTTCTAGCAGGATTTACCCCTGCAACTCCTGGGTGGAGATTAAAAATTCATCCCACACACAAACCCCTTCTTCCTTTCTACTGTTAATCATGAGGTCAGAGCTAAACTGCAGCCTGTCAGTACTCCTAATGAATATGTTTTACACATCGTAGCTGGCTGCTTGCTCAGCAACAGCCTGTGCTATCTGGAGGCCAAAGATAAGTGCTCAGGGATTACCTTTAAAACAATCCCCCCAGCTCTTTTGTCACTAAAAGCAGAAAATCGGAACAAAAACGGAGCTGTAATCCTTGCTTCTGTGGACTGGCCAATTTTTAACAACTGAAGGTTCAGAAAAAAAGCCCTTGAAAATCAGTATCAAAGCTCAACCAAATTGCTGTGGCTGTCACAAGGTCAGGATGTCTACATCTACTCCCTCCACTCTTTTGCCTATTGTACTCTGACTCAGACGAGAGAAATCCAGCACAAACACCTTCAGTCCTAACTGTTGCCACCAAGTGAAGTCTGTGTCCTGCTGGTTTGTACCTTGCACGGAGCAAAGGAGAAGAGACAACTGAGAGAGCAGGAAGGTACTCTGCACACCCTTCCCAGGCTCCAGGGGAGCCAAGCAGACCTCCAGACCAACTGGTTATTATTTTGGACTCATCCATGGCAGTGCACAGTGTTGGGCTTCAGCATCCTGAGCCTCTGCTGCCCACTGGTCCGTCACTCAAATTTACAGGACTACTGCTGTACAAAACTTGCTCAAAGTGCAGCCTTTTCCCTTGTTGAAGGGGAAGCCTCTCAGAAATGGTCTGATCTGGCTTTTGCCCCTCCAGAAAACTAATCTTTCACATTTGTAACTCTGATGACTGGGTTTTTTTAAAGGACTCTGAAAGATATACAGGTGGATACAACTATGACCATAGCATCACATAGGGGTTTTTGCCCCTCCAGAAAATGAATCTTTCACATTTATAACTCTGATGACTGGGTTTTTTTAAAGGACTCTGAAAGATATACAGGTGGATACAACTATGACCATAGCATCACATAGGGGTTTTTGCCCCTCCAGAAAATGAATCTTTCACATTTATAACTCTGATGACTGGGTTTTTTTAAAGGACTCTGAAAGATATACAGGTGGATATAACTATGACCATAGCATCACATAGGGGCTTTTGCTCCTCCAGAAAATGAATCTTTCACATTTGTAACTCTGATGACTAGGTTTTTTTAAAGGACTCTGAAAGATATACAGGTGGATATAACTATGACCATAGCATCACATAGGGGCTTTTGCTCCTCCAGAAAATGAATCTTTCACATTTGTAACTCTGATGACTAGGCTTTTTTAAAGGACTCTGAAATATATACAGGTGGATATAACTATGACCATAGCATCACATAGGGGCTTTTGCCCCTCCAGAAAACTAATCTTTCACATTTGTAACTCTGATGACTAGGTTTTTTTAAAGGACTCTGAAAGATATACAGGTGGATACAACTATGACCATAGCATCACATAGGGGTTTTTGCCCCTCCAGAAAATGAATCTTTCACATTTATAACTCTGATGACTGGGTTTTTTTAAAGGACTCTGAAAGATATACAGGTGGATATAACTATGACCATAGCATCACACAGGGGTTTTTGCCCCTCCAGAAAATTAATCTTTCATATTTGTAACTCTGATGACTGGGTTTTTTTTAAAGATATATCTGAAAGATATACAGGTGGATATAACTATGACCATAGCATCACCATGTGCACTGGTCAGAGCCGGTTTCCACAAAACATCTAAATTTCTCCATAGTTTACCAGTATCTCTCAAGGGCCATTAAAGAGTGCTGTACTCTGCTCTCCTCAGTGCCTTCCAAACACTAAAACACAACACGGACCTCTCCATACTCAACAGACCAGGATTTAATCGATCAAGCAGATTATTTTCTTACACTGCAAATTCTTCCAAAGTATTAGTAAATACTAGATGTAGCTTGCACTTGTCCTGAATTTTGAATCTTTACTTTTAAAAAACAAAGATTAAAAAATTATATATTTTTAAATGCTACTCTGTTAAGTCCATCTTGTATTTGCCCTGAATTTTGAATCTTCACTTTTAAAAATCAAAAATTTTAAAAAATTTACATTTTTAAATGCTACTCTGTTAAGTCCAGCTTGTACTTGCCCTGAATTTTGAATCTTCACTTTTAAAAATTAACAATTAAAAATTTACATTTTTAAATACTACTCTGTTAAGTCCAGCTTGTACTTGCCCTGAATTTTGAATCTTCACTTTTAAAAAACAAAGATTAAAAAAAAATTACATTTTTAAATGCTACTCTGTTAAATCCAGCTTGTACTTGCCCTGAATTTTGAATCTTCACTTTTAAAAAACAAAGATTAAAAAAAAATTACATTTTTAAATGCTACTCTGTTAAATCCAGCTTGTACTTGCCCTGAATTTTGAATCTTCACTTTTAAAAATCAAAAATTTAAAAAAAAAAAAAATTAAATGCTACTCTATTAAGTCCAGGTTACAAAAAACATTCAATGAACAAAAATTCTTCTTTCTCTTCTTCTATTCTTATCTCTCTCTCTCTACCTGAAAAAAAAATCCTCAAACAAATTCTGTGGTAGCTGTGCCTTAATAAAAAGACATTTTCAAATTCATGCTAGAAACCCAGCTGTGTTCTTGAAGCACCAAAGAGAGTGTGGAAATAAATAAAAAAATAAGTAAAAAAGGCAGCTGTAGAGGAATTGAAAGGATAGCAACCAGCCAAAACAGAGTATCCAGCATACCACCATGGAACGAGAACTCCTTGGGATCTTTTAATGATGTAAGAAGTTATACTTGCTTATAAACTTAATTGAAAAGAGCTGCATCTGCTGAGGAAACAGCCAGCACTGTGGGCTCCAGCTCTCAACTCACACTTATTAAATTCAAAGCTATTCCTACAGCATGCTTTCTATACACCGCGCCTTGGTCCTGTGTACAACTGCGGCGTGTATTTCCCCCTGCAGACATAAAACTGCAGGGAAAAGGCACAGAGAGACCACATGCCTATTCAGAAAAGAAAATCAAACCTTGATTTACCATCTGAGGGGCTGCAAGGTCACTCGGCTGCTGAGCGCCTTGTTGTATTTCTTCCCCTGGAAGAGCTCTCTAGGTTAATGGGTAAAGACCAGCTCATCCTAAATGTCACCTCAAATCAGGAAGTGCTTACTCAGTTCTGTCACTGGGGAATGGCAAGATCGTCGTGGACCATTGCACACAGCGATTCCTATAGGTACTTTTTTCTGCATCTGCCATGAAAACATCTCAAGGCTCTTCTCTTACCACCACTGCATATTTACCACAAATGCTCACAAACCTCTTTATTGCTTTGGCCACAAAAGACAAACGTGCAAGCAAATGAGCAATTGCATACATAATTTATCGTACCTTGTTCCTTTGCAGTGCAGTGGCTCCTGCACTGCTCCACTCTGAAGTTTCACCAAGGCAAAGGGAAAGCTTACTGACAGGAAACACACCAACAGCTAGACTTAGAATGCTTTTCTGGAAATAAAAAGAGCAAAAATAGCAGAGATATTTAAACTTTACAGCAGCTTATTAATTCTGCATGAAAAGTAATTATTCTAATCTTTTACATAACGATACCAGCTGTTATTGAAACAAATGGGAAGATGGTACAAGTCCCTTAAATCTTAACATAGATTTTATGATAACATACTTTCTCTTCCAACATCACAACACTAGATCCTATCATTAATTCCACAGGGAGTTGCTATACTAAGAAATCTGTGGGTTGCTTCTTTTTCATGGCGTTTAGCATAACAGAAGCCTTTACTTCTGTTAGGTATGTTCAGCAATTCAAACAAACGTGTTTCAGATTAGTGAAGCAGGACAAGCCCAAAATTAGTTATTCCAGACCAATGGTTGATTAGAATAATTTTCAGCCTAAGAGCTACAGATATCTAACATATCACAGATATTACTTTGTGCAGTTCTGGAACCCTCAGCACAGGAAGGACATGGAAGTGTTGGAGCGGGTACAGAGGAGGCCACAAAGATAATCAAAAGGCTGCAGCAGCTCTGCTATGAGGACAGGCTGAGAGAGCTGGGGCTCTGCAGCCTGGAGAAGGTTTCCACGAGACCTGATAGTAGCCTTCCAGTACCTGAAGGTGGCCTACAGGAAGGCTGGGGAGGGACTATTGACAAGGTCTTGCAATGACAGGACAAGGGGCAATGGGTTTAAACTGGCAGAGGGGAGATTTAGACTGGATGTTAGGAGGAAGTTCTTTGCAGTGAGGGTGGTGAGACACTGGCACAGGTTGCCCAGGGACGTTGTGGCTGCTCCCTCCCTGGAGGTGTTCAAGGCCAGGTTGGAGGAGGCCTTGAGTGAGCTGTACTAGTGGGAGGTGTCCCTGCCTATGGCAGGGGGTTGGAACTAGATGATCCTTGAGGTCCCCTCCAACCTTACCATTCTATGATTCTAATAGACTATGATGACTGTGCTGTGCAGGTTGTTGTTTATTTACTTTATAAATACAATACTTATCTTCATACAGCTCTGTTTTGGTTTTGGGTTTTTTTTGTTTTTTTCCTTACAGACAAAAGATTGATGTTTTTCATCAATGCTTTACTTTAAAAAATGCTTTAAAACATGTTTCAGTGACTGCAGAGCTTTGTTCCCATTTTCACTGTGCTAGTTAAATAAAGGAGTTCATGAATCATTTTGTGCTATGAATTTTGCAGCGCTATGATTGCTGAGAAAGACTTTGTAGGAAGAGCTCTAGCAGCTAAGCACTGACTTTATTAGGTTATGATAAAAAGGAGTTACCAATGATTATAGCAAATTTAAGACACTTTATTGCTGAGTATCACTGTGATATATTGCAGAATACTTTTTAATTGGTAGTTAGCACTCAGTGTTCTGCTAAGACCTGCAGTTCACATCTATCCAGCACCCACACAAAATCAACTTTATATATGCACTAAAATAATTGGTCAGAATTAACAGCTGAATGTGTATTTTCCTTTTTGCAAAGTTCTTCTTTGTTAAAAGCTTCTTTTAATCTCTATTCTATCCCACTGGTCAAATACCAATGTGAAAAGACACAGAACAATCATTCATGTATTACATACAAGCATTTACCATCTGTCTTGTGGGTGTGCCTCATTTCAGAAGACTCTGGGTTTTGTCATGGTTAGATGGTTAAGGTTTTTTCCATCTTGCTTTCAATTCTCCACCCTAATGCCTCTGGCACCTCTAAGGAGTGGTACCAGTGACAATAGAGATGGAGAAAAGTTATTAAGCCACACTATCTAGGTCATCCACTCAGTGAATTCCATGAAAAATATTCTCAATTACTTTTTTCTAGCTGCTATCTGTTTAAAAGAAATATTGCAGAGGGTGTGAGTTATCAGATAGTGTTGGCAGCCTGAATGTTCAGTATGTTTACTTCTTCATTCGTATACAAATGAGACCACCACCATCCCCCTGCCACCGTGTCCTGCAGGAGCAAAACAGGCCCAGACTTGTTTGCAATGCCAGTGCCCTGTTTGGTTGGCTAGGTTTCAAATGTCTCTCCTGCCAGTGGTCTGTTTTGCCTCGAGGGGTGACTATAGGAGGTCTGCTTTAGAGAGACCTGACTTTGCTTGGTTCGGCACTCTGCTCTTCCTCCTGCTGCTGGTTGTGTGTTGCGGACTGGTTGCCCAAGGACACAGGCTCCCCTCTTTTACTTTCAGTTTTGGCAGTACACTCAGCTCCTGCTGCCCTCTTTGCCTTATGGTTGCACTGAAAACACAACTTGGGATTGTAATTTCATAGAATCATAGAATAGTAAGGTTGGACCTCAAAGATCATCTAGTTCCAACCCCCTGCCATAGGCAGGGACACCTCCCACTAGTACAGCTCACTCAAGGCCTCCTCCAACCTGGCCTTGACCCCCCCCGGGGGGGGACCAGCCACAACCTCCCTGGGCAACCTGTGCCAGTGTCTCACCACCCCCACTGGAAAGAACTTCCTCCTAACATCCAGTTTCTATCTCCCCTCTGCCAGTTTAAACCCACTGCTCCTCGTCCTGTCATTACAAGACATTGTAAATAGTCCCTCCCCAGCCTTTCTGTAGGCCCCTGGAAAGTTACTCTAAGGTCTCCTGGAAGCTTTCTCTTCTCCAGGCTGCAGAGTCCCAAGTCTCACAGCCTGTCCTTATAGCAGAGCTGCTCCAGCCCCTCTGATCGTAAGATTTCTGTGATTATTACCTCAGGGCAGCATCCCAGGCTGATCAATGAGTAAACTTGGCTATTAAATTAGTTGGAGTCTCAGGTTTTCCCACCAATTTAGAGGGCAAGGGGAATCCATCTTGTGACTGGCAGCGGCAGTTGCTGCTCCTCACCCTCGGATCTGGGTTGTGTGTAGGGTACGGATATTTACATTTCTTTGTCCCTTCCCTACATTGCTCTCCAAAAGTTCCTATTGTACCTTTTGTGTAAATAATTCCCGACTGGGTGTTCAAACTTTTGGTAAATTCTGAATAGTTTACTGTTTGGGCCTGTTTGGTGCTGGAATTTTTGTTAATCAAGTTGGATATTTTCCTATTTCTGCATATTAAATCTGAATATTAAATCTGAATATTCATAACACCCCCCCAAAAAAAACCACCCAGCTTTCAAAGGTACAGATTTCAGTATTCTTTGAACAAAAAAGCAAAACTAAAAAATAATAATAAAAAAAAAATTAAAGAAAATCCTTCACACATGGAATCTAGGACTTGTTTTAGTATTAACACTCAAAATGAGAATGGATAGAGCCAATGACACTTTAAAGACATAATACTGTACCAAAATATGAGTTAGAGATAAATGTCTATGGGTTTGGCAGTCTGCATATTCTCTTATTCCAGTGACATCATTTTGAGACTTTTCCAGTCCTGGAAATTTTGTGAGGTAACAAATGTCAAGAACACACGGTCTGGATTTCTGAATTGCAATGGTTTTTGTTGTTTGTTTGCTTGTAACACCAACATTTGAGCAGCCCCTGTCCTGAGGGGTGCACAAACAAAATGCTGTCTGAAGCCTGATTCTATTTTCATGTGGTACATAAGGTCACATTTTTAGTGGTTTGTGAAACGCAAGGGAAACTGTGCCGGAAGTAAAGCTGGGGGCAATAGCAGGCCGTAACTTGATGCGTCGCAGTAGCAAGGGTTGCTCCTGTCACTACC
>VWZE01009739.1:45521-68551 GCA_013396675.1 Eubucco bourcierii | reverse complement strand
TCTCTCCTGCCAGTGGTCTGTTTTGCCTCGAGGGGTGACTATAGGAGGTCTGCTTTAGAGAGACCTGACTTTGCTTGGTTCGGCACTCTGCTCTTCCTCCTGCTGCTGGTTGTGTGTTGCGGACTGGTTGCCCAAGGACACAGGCTCCCCTCTTTTACTTTCAGTTTTGGCAGTACACTCAGCTCCTGCTGCCCTCTTTGCCTTATGGTTGCACTGAAAACACAACTTGGGATTGTAATTTCATAGAATCATAGAATAGTAAGGTTGGACCTCAAAGATCATCTAGTTCCAACCCCCTGCCATAGGCAGGGACACCTCCCACTAGTACAGCTCACTCAAGGCCTCCTCCAACCTGGCCTTGAACACCTCCAGGGAGGGAGCAGCCACAACCTCCCTGGGCAACCTGTGCCAGTGTCTCACCACCCCCACTGGAAAGAACTTCCTCCTAACATCCAGTTTCTATCTCCCCTCTGCCAGTTTAAACCCACTGCTCCTCGTCCTGTCATTACAAGACATTGTAAATAGTCCCTCCCCAGCCTTCCTGTAGGCCCCTGGAAAGTTACTCTAAGGTCTCCTGGAAGCTTTCTCTTCTCCAGGCTGCAGAGTCCCAAGTCTCACAGCCTGTCCTTATAGCAGAGCTGCTCCAGCCCCTCTGATCGTAAGATTTCTGTGATTATTACCTCAGGGCAGCATCCCAGGCTGATCAATGAGTAAACTTGGCTATTAAATTAGTTGGAGTCTCAGGTTTTCCCACCAATTTAGAGGGCAAGGGGAATCCATCTTGTGACTGGCAGCGGCAGTTGCTGCTCCTCACCCTCGGATCTGGGTTGTGTGTAGGGTACGGATATTTACATTTCTTTGTCCCTTCCCTACATTGCTCTCCAAAAGTTCCTATTGTACCTTTTGTGTAAATAATTCCCGACTGGGTGTTCAAACTTTTGGTAAATTCTGAATAGTTTACTGTTTGGGCCTGTTTGGTGCTGGAATTTTTGTTAATCAAGTTGGATATTTTCCTATTTCTGCATATTAAATCTGAATATTAAATCTGAATATTCATAACACCCCCCCAAAAAAAACCACCCAGCTTTCAAAGGTACAGATTTCAGTATTCTTTGAACAAAAAAGCAAAACTAAAAAATAATAATAAAAAAAAAATTAAAGAAAATCCTTCACACATGGAATCTAGGACTTGTTTTAGTATTAACACTCAAAATGAGAATGGATAGAGCCAATGACACTTTAAAGACATAATACTGTACCAAAATATGAGTTAGAGATAAATGTCTATGGGTTTGGCAGTCTGCATATTCTCTTATTCCAGTGACATCATTTTGAGACTTTTCCAGTCCTGGAAATTTTGTGAGGTAACAAATGTCAAGAACACACGGTCTGGATTTCTGAATTGCAATGGTTTTTGTTGTTTGTTTGCTTGTAACACCAACATTTGAGCAGCCCCTGTCCTGAGGGGTGCACAAACAAAATGCTGTCTGAAGCCTGATTCTATTTTCATGTGGTACATAAGGTCACATTTTTAGTGGTTTGTGAAACGCAAGGGAAACTGTGCCGGAAGTAAAGCTGGGGGCAATAGCAGGCCGTAACTTGATGCGTCGCAGTAGCAAGGGTTGCTCCTGTCACTACCCACAGTCACAAGTAGGCCTTTCCTAGTGTCTCTTTTTTTGATTCCTCTTTAATAGGCATAATGAAAGAAATGAATAGCTCTAAGTACTTACTCCACTATCCAATCCTTTCAGTTTACCCTGCTTGCCCAGTTTAGGAGGATGATGCCTGTAGTTCTTTTTGGAGGCAGCTTTCCCTTCACCCTGATTGTAGTAGCTGAATATGAGCCAGCAGTGTGCCCAGGCAGCCAAGAAAGCAAATGGCATCCTGGCTTGGATTAGAAACAGTGCAGCAAGAGTAGGGAGGTGATTGTCCCCTTGCAGTTAGTTCTGGGGAGGCCATACCTGGAGTGTGGTTCCATTACAAGAGGGATGTGGAGGTGATGGAGTGAGTGCAGAGGAGGGCAAGGAAGCTGGGGACCTGGAGAATAAATCTGATGAAGAGTGACTGAAGGAACTGGGGCTGGTTAGTTTGAAAAAGAAGAGCCTGAGGGGAAACACCATAGCTGTCTGCAGCTACCTGAAAGGATTTTGTGGAGAGGTTGGTGCTGGTCTCTTCTCAGAGGTAAACAGTGATAGAACAAGAGAGCATGGCCTCAAACTTTGACTGGGGAGGTTTAGACTGGATATTAGGAAATTTTTTTTCGTAGCAAGAGTTGTCAGGCATTGGAATGTGCTGCCCAGGGACGTGGTGGAGTCATCAACTCTAGATGCATTTAAAAGCTGTTTGGATGTGGTGCTTGGGGATATGGTTTAGGATGAACCTTGTAGAGTAGAGTTCTTGGTTGGACTTGGTGATCCTGAGGGTCCTTTCCAACTGCAATGTTTCTGTGATATCTCTATTTGACATTGGAAATGAATCTGCTTCTTACAGAAAGAATATTTTTTGCCTACTCACTTTCCAACCACACTGCTGTAGACCCTAGCTCCTACAGCAGCAGAGCTCCCTCACTTGGCTGGAGGTTTTCCCTGGTGGAGTGGAGATGCAAAGCATGTGGGTTGTTTTTTTTTTTTCATTCACCAGGGACAGCAGGGATGCTACCATTTAGTAGAGTAAAATCTACTTGTGAATGTCATCAGCATATTTCCAAGGAAAGGTAAGCAGGTGGCTGTTTGAATAAATCACTGGAGTACAGAATTGAATGTGGTACCTCAGTCTGCTCTGCAAGGTGTGAATCCCACACAGGGGCTCTAGGAATGCTGGGGAGCATCTTCCTAGCTTTGAAAGGAAGACAAAAGAAGCATTTCCTCTGCTTAATGGCTGTACAGACATGAACCATGGAAAGAATGCTGCATGGCTTAGTTTCTTCTTTTCCATGTCTATGACAGTTTTTTTCAGCTCTGTTGGATCACTCTGGCTGTATGTGAATTCCTCACACTAAAGACAGAACTATTTCCACATTGTGCAAAATTATGATGCTATGCAATTTCTGGGTTACTTAGAAAAGTATTAGGAGGAAGTCTAATGCTTGTATTTTTTTGTATGTGCTGTGAGAATAGAGGGGTATGGTGTCATGTAAGGAAGAAAAGACATCTGCTAAGAAGGAAAACTGTTAGAATACAAAAATTTTTTTCAAGAACAGTTTTCCTTTATCAGAAGCTCTAAGAACAGCAATTTTGAGCAGCTATAGGAGATCACAGTGAAAAGGATTTCTCCTTTGCAAGGAGCTTTCAAGCTTGTCTCTGTCAGTAATGTACTAATGCTGGATTAAGTTCTGCATGAAACAGAAAGAACAAAAATATTATTCACTAAATGTAACTTATTTTTAACCTGAATCAAAGAAATGTTTTCAAATCCTCTCTAGTACATTATAAAGAAAATTAAGGTCAAATTGCATCCAAAGAGATTTACCAAGACACTGTCAGTAATGGGCTGCCCAGGGAGGTGGTGGAGTCACCAACGCTGGAGGTGTTCAAGGTGGGTTTGGACGTGGCACTTGGTGCCATGGTCTGGTCTTGAGGTCGGTGGGAACGGGTTGGACTTGATGAGCTTTGAGGTCTCTTCCAACCTTGGTGATACTGTGATAATTAGTGAACCATGTCAAGGTCTATGTGCATTAGGCTTGGTTTTAAATCTTTATCTGCAATATCCAGCTAGTATAAACTTAGCAGAATGCATATGGTGGCCTGCAAAGCAAAGGTGTTAACTTGCATGATACATCCTGTAGTCAAAGGTTTTGAGCAGAGCTACTACTGCTGAAGGAACCATGAGAAGAGAAGAGTTTTGAAACAAAATATTTGTTGTAATGTAAAAGACTAACACTTAGCTGGTATGCTGGTTTGAGGCTAATTGGAATATTTTAATGGAGAAAGTTATATTATAGGCTGAGAAAAGGAAACAATGGTGATGCCTACTTCACTCATAGCCTTGCTGAGATGGATAAGAATAAGAACTGAAAACATAGATAAGTCAGTCTCTGGGGCACAGCGTCTCTGGCTGTCTAGCAGCTCCTGGCCTTCTCTTCTCTGCTGAGTAACCTCACTAACCACTTTCCTTCTAACCTCCCTGGCCAATCCTCCAAACTCATCTTACACATAAGGCAAACCTTGGGGTAAGGTATAAGGGTGGGGAGAAGGTGGAAGGGTGGTTGGGAGCCCCTCCTGGGGTCTCTGATTTCTGGGAGGGGAGTTGTGTTTCTGTATTCCCTTTAACTTGCATATTTCTGTAACTATTCCTGTCTACAGTGTATATCTCTGCTTGTACATTGTGCTGAGCTGTAAATAGAGCTTCAGTCCTTAACTTCCAGCTGGCTGAGTTCTAGTCTGGGTCATTTTACAAAGTGTGGGGGGCAGGGAACTCCCAAACAATCACAGTTGGTTACTTTGGAGGTATTCACAACATACCTTTGAATTTTGGAATCTTAAAGTCATAGTCATCACCTCCTGTTCAGACCCATTTACAGCCTTCAATAAACCACAACTGCATGTGGTCTTTTCTTGTGATTCTTCAATATGCAGAGCTAAAAATAAATAAATAAATAAATAAATGAATCTGTAAACTGGTAAGTAAATAAGGAATATTTTCAACTAATTTTGGTGAAGAGGAGATGCAACCAGTGGTTTCTATTTGGGCAGAAGAAAGATAGCATTTAGTCTAAAGCAGTGTAAGGAACCTAACAATATGCTGCCTAACACACACCAGCAGGAGAATTGTTTTGTTGGTTGGTTTTTATTTTTTTTTCCTTGGGAAGCAAGTATTAAAGCTAACATTTTCTAACATGGAACCTCAGACAAAAATTAATACTGCCTTTTCTCTGCAGTATTGGTCATCTGTGGCAGTCTTGGGTAAAAAACGAGTTTTCAGTGGTTAAGTCAGGGTTTTAAGCATTCTTTACTGTTATTTTAGCCTGTTTAAATGTTTCTTGCATATCAGTTTGTCTGCTTTTCCAGTAAATTCAGAATATGGCCTCATAATTGTTTACACAGTAACAGTAAGGGTGGTGAGACACTGGCACAGGTTGCCCAGGGAGGTTGTGGCTGCTCCCTCCCTGGAGGTGTTCAAGGCCAGGTTGGACGAGGCCTTGAGTGCCCTGTACTAGTGGGAAGTGTCCCTGCCTAAGGCAGGGGGTTGGAACTGGATGATCCTTGAGATCCCTTCCAACCTTACCATTCTATGATTCTATGACTCTGTATCAGCACTTGGCCTTCCTGTCTTCATATGGTTTATCTGCCTTTACCCTTCCATGGCTCTGCCTCTGTATGTAATTACAGTCATTAAAATTAGAATTATGTGATTCAGCTACAAACAGCTGAGATGGTATCTTCAGAAAAAACACCCTCAAATTTTACAGCTGAGAAAAGAAAGAGAGAAAGAAACACAAAATGAGATAGTGCTCCTACAGAACAAGCTTTAGAACACTCAGTGCAGTAAATGTTTACAAAGGGAACAGGAGAAAACATGACAAAACTACAAATAGTCTTTTTGACAGAAAACTGCAGACAAAAGCTAATAAAAATTTAGAGAAAGCCATGATTTCAGTCTTGCAAGACTGTGTAGGAGCACAAAGCACCTGGAAAGCATGAATTGTCAAAGTAGTGCAGGATTTTTGCCCCAAGCACCCTTCCTACCTTGCTGAAGAATTTCTTTAAAAGCTCTAAGCTGTGAGGGTACATTCCTATTGTTCTCCTGTATTAAAGTAGTTAAGACAGTAACAGCCTAGTTCAGAGGTCAGACAGACAACACTAAAACATTAAATACAGGGATTTTCTTATTTGCTGTGAAATGGAATACCTCCACTCTTAAGAAGAAGGGACAAACCTTTAGAGCATGGTAGGAACAAAAGCCTCATTTCTCTGACAGTGGAGTGCTTGGCCCCATTAAAAGGATTATCAATCAGAAAAGATGCCTGTTACGGTGTTTCTTGTGATATGAACAACTTCCCAGCAGTAACTTGACTAAGATCATCAACTCATTTTACATAGGCCACTGACCAACCATTAGATGGTAATGAATTTCAGTCACTACCAACCTGAGACAGATAGGAACCAGTGACCTGGAGGTGAAAAGACTTGGATTGCATTACCAGTCCTCTGATCTATCCTGTCCCCTGACTATCTCCCTCCATTTCTGCTTTTCACAGTGGATCAGCCACTACAAACACACAATAATAGCACTCAACAGTCAGTCACCATTTCTGTCAGGTTATGCTGCTTAGCTCCTATCATTGATGATATTAAGTGCAATAATTCTCTGAGGAAATAGAATCCAATTGCACAGGAAAGTGTTAAACTGTTATTTGTTACCCTACAAAAATTCTTTTGCAGGCAAAACACCTGCAATAAAAAGAATTTATAATAAAGCAAAAGGTCTGTATGGAGGAAAAAACATTTTTTTGTTTTAATTACATCTTTGAATCCTCAAAGATATGAGAGGAAAACAAATCTCAGGAATATGAGGAAAATATTCAGTGTTTTCCCACATCATGTTAAAAAACAAGCAAACAAAAAAATCCACCATATTATTTTTTTCTGGACAAATGACAATAGCATCTCTCTTGCATTTCTGAGCCACATACATATCTAGCAATCTGTCATGCTTTTGAATTTATTCCAAGATTCTTTCCTTAATAATCCTTCCTTTAAAGACATCTCCCTGCTTTAATTAGCACCGTTTTGCCATTTTCAGGCCTCTTTGCTAGCAAGCACTTCTACAGTTTTTCTTTCTTCCCATTCAAGTAACTGTAATCAGACTTTTATTTTTATGGTTGGGAGTCTAAACCAAAACACAACAAAAATCATGACCTTTCCTCTACCCAGCCCTGACTTAATGGGTGGAGCACTGCTGGGTAAGGAATTGGCTGGATAGTCACACAAGGAGAGTGACTATCAATGGCATAATGTCCACCCGGAAACCAGTGCCAAGTGGTGTCCCTCAGGGGTCAGTGCTGGGACCAGTGCTGTTTAACATCTTTGTCAGTGCCATGGACAGAGGAATCAGTGCACCCTCAGCAAGTGTGCAGATGACACCAAGCTGTATGGCACAGTGGACTTGCTAGAGGGCAGGGATCCATCCAGAGGGACCTGGACAGGCTGCAGAGGTGGGCCCAGGCCAACCTCATGAGATTCAACAAGGCCAAGTGTAAGGTCCTGCACCTGGGAAGGCACAATCCCAAGCACAACTCCAGGCTGGGTGGTCACTGGCTGAGAGCAGCCCTGAGGAAAAGGACTTTGGAGTCTGGGGTGATGAAAAACTCAACATGAGCCTGCAGTGTGTGCATGCAGCCCAGACAGCAACTGAGTCCTGGACTGCAGCAAGAGCAGTGTGGGCAGCAGGGCAAGGGAGGGGATTCTGCCCCTTTGCTCTGCTCTCCTCAGACCCCACCTGGAGTCCTGTGTGCAGTTCTGGAGCCCCCAGCACAGGAAGGACATGGAAGTGTTGGAGCGGGTCCAGAGGAGGCCACAAAGATGCTCAGAGGGCTGGAGCAGCTCTGCTATGAGGACAGGCTGAGAGAGTTGGGGCTCTGCAGCCTGCAGAAGAGAAGGCTTCCACGAGACCTTGTAGTAGCCTTCCAGTATCTGAAGGGGGCCTACAGGAAGGCTGGGGAGGGACTATTGACAAGGTCTTGCAATGACAGGACAAGGGGCAATGGGTTTAAACTGCCAGAGAGAAGATTTAGACTGGATGTTAGGAGGAAGTTGTTTGCAGTGAGGGTGGTGAGACACTGGCACAGGTTGCCCAGGGAGGTTGTGGCTGCTCCCTCCCTGGAGGTGTTCAAGGCCAGGTTGGAGGAGGCCTTGAGTGAGCTGTACTAGTGGGAGGTGTCCCTGCCTATGGCAGTGGGTTGGAACTAGATGATCCTTGAGGTCCCTTCCAACCTTACCATTCTACAATTCTATCAAAGTAATACAACTGGTATTGTATTGACAACTACCTAATCTTGTGCCCTATGGTCTTTCTATTGGTTATCCTGATGTGATGCTGATGGTCCTCCAAATTTTTTTACTGGTAGAGTGATAAAGGATCAAATGGAGATTCCAGCTCTCTCCTTCAACTGAAAGTAATACAGATGCAAAACCAGGAAAAAAAAAAGAAATTTCCAAGAGAAAATCCACTGAATTAGCAACCTCTTAATGCAGACATATAACACATGTATGCTGGTTTAAGGCTATTTGTACTATTTTAATGAGAAAAATTGGATTATAGGCTGTGCAAAGAAAACAATGGTGATGTCTGCTTCACTCATAGGCTTGCTGAGATATATAAAAACAAGGACACAAATATAGATAAGGCAAAGAGCCTCTCTCTCTGGGAGCTGGTGTATCTTCTGTTTTCTGCTGTGTAACGCAACTCATCATTCTGCTTTTAACCTCCCTGACCGATCCTCCAAACTCACCTTGCACATAAGGCAGACCCTGGGGTAAGTTAGAGGGGTGGGGAGAAGGTGGAAGGGTGGTTGGGAGCCCCTCCTGGGGTCTCTGATTTCTGGGAGGGGAGTTGTGTTTCTGTATTACCTTTAACTTGTATATTTCTGTAACTATTCCTGTCTACAGTGTATATCTCTGCTTGTACATTGTGCTGAGCTGTAAATAGAGCTTCAGTCCTTAACTTCCAGCTGGCTGAGTTCTAGTCTGGGTCATTTTACAAAGTGTGGGGGGCAGGGAACTCCCAAACCATCACAACATGGCAGCATGTAAACTTACATACTATATATTTACATCTTTCCTGTTAATAGAGGTATATATAAATGTAGTTTGTAAGTGCAGTTCTAAGGCCCTACAAACAGATACTGTTTGTCTCACAGTATCACCAAGGTTGGAAGAGACCTCAAAGATCATCAAGTCCAACCTGATACCACAGACCTCAAGACCAGACCATGGCACCAAGTGCCACGTCCAAACGCACCTTGAACACCTCCAGGGACAGTGACTCCACCACCTCCCTGGGCAGCCCATTCCAGCAGTCAATGACTCTCTCAGGCAAGAACTTTCTCCTCACCTCCAGTCTAAACTTCCCCTGGTACAGCTTGAGACTGTGTCCTCTTGTTCTGGTGCTGCTTGCCTGAGAGAAGAAAGCAACCTCCTCCTGGCTACAAGCACCCTTCAGGTAGTTGTACACAGCAAGAAGGTCTCCCCTGAGCCTCCTCTTCTCCAGGCTAACCAATCCCAGCTCCCTCAGCCTCTCTCCATAGGCCTCTCCCCAGTCTCGGTGCCCTTCTCTGGACATGCTCAAGCACCTCAATGTCCTTCTGAAATTGAGGGGGCCAGAACTGGACATAGGACTCAAGATGTGGCCTAAGCAGTGCAGAGTCCAGGGGGAGAATGACCTCCCTGCTGCTGCTGGCCACACTATTCCTGATGCAGGGCCAGGATGCCATTGGCCTTCTTAGCCACCTGGGCACACTGCAGCCAAGTTTCCTTCAGTCAAGATCTACTTCTACTAGAAACCACTACCCATAGCCTTTGAAAACATTACTAGACTCACAATACAATTTCAATAATTTTGAGCTGGCTGTAAGTTCTTCTACGTTTATAAATATATATCCTGTAATCGACTGCTTTACAGCAAAGACCTCCAGCATCTATTGTTTCCTTACTGCACACCATGAAAGGATTGCACACTTTGAAATAAAATAGAGCTGACAATGGCTTTATTATGTATGAAAATATTTAAAGGCTTGGTTTTGCAGAATGCTGCTTCTAAGTGTACCTTTCCTTTCCACGAGTGCTTCAACAAATAATACATACAAGGAGCACTTGTGTCAGTACACTTTACATTAGGAGCCCTTGTGAAGCTTTGTGAAGTCCAATTAAAATCTCTATAGATATTTCAAATCTCTACCTCTATTCCTCAGGTGCTATTTATAGCTTTACCACAAAGGCCTTGTGTCCTAGAATTATCTTTCAAGGAAAGACACTCAAAAGAGTGGAAAAAAAGAGAGATATAGATTAAACAGATGTTCTGAATTGACATTCTGAATTGACTACCACGGTCTTTAAAAAAGACTATGGTCCTTAAAAAGAGAAAATAAATAGAGGAATTACATGGCTTGATAAGGGTTTGGTGGGAATGTGCTTGAGGGACTGTGGCAAGACATTCTGGAGACCACCAGGGTAAATGAATGTTTAAACAGTCAGGTACACTGTCAGGCACCAAAAGAGATGATCACAAGTGAATCAAATGGCACTACTACACTAGGTATGGAAAACAGAACATACAGAAGAAAAGGCCTCAACTCTTTCACTCTTAAATTGTTCAGGTTGGTTTTGTCTTGTTTTGTTTTCTCTTAAGCTACATTGGACTGTTTTGGCAGAAAAAAGCCCTTTGAAAATTTTTCCAGATCATTAGATGGAAATGCTAAACTGAAGTTTTGGAGAAAGCTGAGTGTGCTGGTTTGAGGCTAGTTGGAATATTTTAATGGAGAAAATTAAATTATAGGCTGTGAGAAGGAAACAATGGTGATGTCTACTTCACTCATAGGCTTGTTTAGATGTATAAGAACAAGAACACAAACATAGATAAGACACTTGGACACTTGGGCACAGGTTCTCGGGTTGTTCAGATTCTTGCTTTCTCCTCTCTGCCGAGTAACCTCAAAACCCACTTCTAACGCCCCTGGCTGATCCTCCAAACTCACCTTGCACATGAGCCAAACACTCATGGGGTAAGTTAGAGGGGTGGGGAGAAGGTGGAAGGGTGGTTGGGAGCCCCTCCTGGGGACTCTGATTTCTGGGAGGGGAGTTGTGTTTCTGTATTCCCTTTAACTTGTCTGTGTCTGTAACTATTCCTGTCTCTAGTGTATATCTCTCCTTGTACATTGTGCTAAGCTGTAAATAGAGCTTCAGTCCTTAACTTCCAGTCGGCTGAGTTCTAGTCTGGGTCATTTTACAAAATGGGGGGGGGGTGGGGAACTCCCAAAACATCACACTAAGATTACCTTGCAAATCACAAGTCAGAAATATGGTCTGCAGAAGGTGTTTGTGAAGAATCATTTAACTCAGTGAATCCCTACAATGTGACTTTGTATTGTTTGTCATTGTTATTTGTAATTGTCCTATTAATAGTTTACACAAACACATTTCAGCATCAGTGTCACTTGGGAATGTTTCTTTATGCTGATGACTTTGGACATTTAGTGTTCATTATTCAAATACTGCATTCCTAAAGCAGGTTTTTAGGGAACTGACTGCTCCCTGCAGAGGTACTGACAGAGAGAAAGAAAACGCAAGCCTTGTCACAGAAGTAAATGAGGAACAGAGGGTGCTCATGGAGAAGCATCAGGAAGTCAGTATGGCCAGAGGCTAAGACTTTGATTATGCCATTAAAAAAAAATAGCCAGGAAGAGATGGGAAGTGAGATCAGAAAGAATGAAAAAGAAATGCAGTTAATGATATAAAGAGGGGAAAGAAAGTGAGAGAGGAAGAAATCTTAAAATGGCAAAAGTTCTGCACTTACGGTTACCGGTACCCAGGAAGGAATGTGGAAGGCTGTACTAAAAACACAAGACTTAGAACATAAGAGGAGTAAAAGGAAAAGAAAAGAGAGTTAGGGCTCTGCAGCGCCTGCAGAAGAGAAGGCTTCCAAGAGACCTTATAGCAGCCTTCCAGTATCTGAAGGGGGCCTACAGGAAGGCTGAGGAGGGACTATTGACAAGGTCTTGCAATGACAGGACAAGGAGCAATGGGTTTGAACTGGCAGAGGGGAGATTTAGACTGCATGTTAGGAGGAAGTTCTTTACAATGAGGGTGGTGAGACACTGGCACAGGTTGCCCAGGAAGTGTGTGGCTGTTCCCTCCCTGGAGGTGTTCAAGGCCAGGTTGGACAAGGCCTTGAGTGCCCTGTACTAGTGGGAGGTGTCCCTGACTAAGGCAGGGAGTTGGAACTAGATGATCCTTGAGGTCCCTTCCAACCTTACCATTCTATGATCTACAAAAAGAAGGAAAAGGAAAGAAAAGGAAGATCAGCTGTGACATCCAAAACCACAGCACTACCTAACAAAGCAAGCAAGGAAACAACAAAAAAAAATGCAACCCACAAAATTATGAGGATTTTTTTTTTATAAGAAAGGGACTAATGGGCACAATCCCTTCACGTAAAGTAACCAAGCAGTCATGTGTGACTGACTCAGTATTCAAATCACCATGTGGGAATGTTAATTAAACAGTAAAAGGAAATCAGCATTAGATTGTGAGTTGCTGTATACACATTAGACTAAATGGCTGGTTCAGAAATACCTACAAATTTATTTCAACACATTCATTACGATGAAATTCTATGGGCAGTGAAGCAGAAAAGGATCTGGGGGTACTACTTAATGGGAGGTTGACCATGAGCCAGCAATGTACTCTGGTGGCCAAAAGGGCCAATGCCATTCTGGGGTGTATTAAAAGGGCTGTGGCTAGTAGGCTGAGAAAGTTTCTCCCCCGCCTTCACTCTGCCCAGGTGAGGCTGCATTTGGAGTACTGCATCCAGTTCTGGGCCCCCCACTTCAAGAGGGACATAGAACTGCTTTAGAGAGTCCAGTGCAGAGCCACAAAGATGATGAAGGGAATGGAACATCTCTGTTACAAGAAGTGCCTGAGAGAGTTGGGTCTGTGCTATTTGGAGAGGAGGAGACTGATAGGTGACCTCATCAGTGTTTATCAATATGCGCAGGCTGAGCGCCAAAAGGCTGGAGCCAGGTTCTGCTGGGTGATGGACAATGACAGGACAAGGGGCAATGTGTGGAAGTTGAGGCATAGGAAGTTCCATGGAAACAGAAGGAATTCCTTTTTCCCTGTGAGGTGAGGGCAGCTGGAGTAGGCTGCCCAGAGGGGTTGTAGAGTCTCCCTCTCTGGAGATATTCAAAATGCATCTAGACACATTGCTGTGTGATCTGGTCTAGGTGATCCTGCTCTGGCAGGGGGGTTGGACTGGATGAGTTTTCGAGGTCCCTTCCAGTCCCTGACATTCTGTGATTCTATCAGCAACTTTTTTGCACCAATTTTCATTCAAGACCACATTGCTAAATATAGGCTAGGCTATGTAACTGCAAGTTGATCACTTCTCAGCTGCAATTGTGGTCAACATGAGACTGAGTATTTTGCTGATTTGTAACTGCAAGTTGATAACTTTTCAGCTGCAATTGTGGTCAACATGAGACTGAGTATTTTGCTGATTTGTCACTGCAAGTTGATCACATCTCAGCTGCAATTGTGGTCAACATGAGACTGAGTATTTTGCTGATTTGCATTGAAGCAACCTACAAAATGCAGGGTTTGTGAACACAAGTTCATTAGAAATGGTAACACACCTGTAAAGAGCCATGCCCTAGCACAGATTACACCTCACTAAAA
Source organism: Eubucco bourcierii (assembly GCA_013396675.1). Classification (NCBI taxonomy): domain Eukaryota; kingdom Metazoa; phylum Chordata; class Aves; order Piciformes; family Ramphastidae; genus Eubucco; species Eubucco bourcierii. The sequence goes on along the minus strand of VWZE01009739.1, from coordinate 55,163 downwards.
TTCAGATTAAATACAGATCCCAACCAAAACTCATGGTGGTGTTCTCATTTGGGTTATTTCCTACAACTTTAAATAACTGAGCAAGCATCCCTACATTTATTCTGCAGATAGCACAAGTGTGGCTATTAGCTTAGTAAGGCAGAAAAAATTATGCTCTGTGGCTGACTGCATGAGATCAGTTTGGAGTGTGAGTTAACTTGAAAACAACAAGCAGTGTTAATGCTGAGCATGACAGAAATTTGGGGGGAAATTCGTTGAAAAGTAGGAAAGGTTTAAATGGACAAGCAATAAAAACTGCTTTCTCTGCCCAAAGCTTCACATGAGATGCATTGGATTGAGAAGTTCACAGTGGGTGACATCCACTTCCAATGATGTCCATAATTTTGGTATTTGGTCATGAAAGTTTATCTGATGTGGGAAACATGATAAAAACTGACAACTAAAAATTACTGATACAAGCATCAAGAGTATTTTTATTCAGTATTTAAGTGACATTTTTAACTCTTAGGAAATTCTTTGTGTAACCTGAACGGAGTTGAACTACCATAAGCTGAATAAGTTAAAACTAAGACAGTCAGTGAACTGCAAACCTCTGGTTCTCCAGCTTTGCATTCCATGTTCTTGTTAAAATTCAGCCCATGAAAATTCAGAAATATGCAACCAGTAACCTCTCAGAAATTAAGCCCTAGGGTTTGCAATCTTTGAAGATAAAAAAAATTAAAATTTTTTTAAAAAAAACCCACTCTGATATTTGACATGTAAATTGTGTTAAACATTTTCCTTGGTGAAATCTTTAACAATTCAAGCAAAGGTTGCATTGTATTAACATTTATTACCTCGCTGACTTTGCAGTTAAAACCAATCTGAATCTGACCTTTCTCATTAGCCTTAATTTATATAACTAGAAAGGTAAATTTGAAGCACTGTGTTTCTAAGCTCAACTGGGTTGGTTCTTTTCTAACTGCTGTCCTTTCCTGTTCAATAAATGAACACCTATAAATGCTGGTGCTTAATTTTAGATAACAATACATTTCATCTTCAACAAGGCCAAGTGTAAAGTCCTGCACCTGGGTAGGCACAATCCCAAGCACAACTCCAGGTTGGGTGGTGAATGGCTGAGAGTAGCCATCAGGAAAAGGACCTGAGGGTCTGGGTTGATGAAAAGCTCAACATGAGCCTGCAGTGTGTGCAAGCAGCCCAGACAGCAACTGAGTCCTGGGTTGCATCAAGAGCAGTGTGGCAGCAGTGTGGCAGTGTTTGCAGTGAGGGTGGTGAGACACTGGAACAGGTTGCCCAGGGAGGTTGTGGCTGTTCCCTCTCTGGAGGTGTTCAAGGGCAGGTTGGAAAAGGCCTTGAGTAACCTGTACTAGTGGGAGGTGTCCCTGCCTATGGCAGGAGGTTGGAACTAGATGATCCTTGAGGTCCCTTCCAACCTTGCCATTCTACGATTCTGTGATCTTGCAAATGGACACATCTCTTCAGGAAAATGGTTTACCTGAAGACAGAAAGAACTAATCAACACAGACCACACATACTGCAATTTTATTCCCAATTTGTGGGCTTGTATCTACATAAAGAAAAAAGTGAGGTTTAGATGACAACTCTTGGTTCTGTCTTAGGAGATTTTCACTTCACTCCCTAACTTCACACTGCTGGAAGCAGTGAATCTTTCCCAGGGTATGTAAATATGCTTTTTTTTAAAAATGACAACTTAATGGCATTGAAGAGAAGGATTGGAGAGATAACTAGAAAAACCTGAAGTACAAAGAGCCAGAACACTGCAGAAGCAACATGTTCACAGAACAAGAGCCAGGAAATAACCTTATTTTCTCCTTCAAGGTACAAACTTAACGGATTCCTTTGAGAGGACTAAGAAGGCTTCAGGCTTTAAAAGGATGAGCTGAGAAGCATTAATTAAAGAGCAACTCCCCTTTCCTGAAATGAGCATCTGGTCTGGATTTTGTACTGATAGGATCATGTCCTGCAAGAGTGTAAACTGAAATCCACTTGAGCTTTTCAAATTGCACGAGAATGTACCTTGGAAAGCTGTTCCCCACCCTCATTCAATCTCACCTTTCTTCCTACATATACAGCAGAATGAATGGTTCATAAATCTATGTATTTCTCAAACCATTTCTGCCATCCATTTCTCTCACAGTAAGCACAGAAAATAATTTTTCAATTATTGTTAATTTTTAGCATTATCATTTGGGAGAACACAGGCACCACCTTCACTTCTCTGTATATATGCTGGAAACAGATAAGCTCACATCTGCCATTCTGCTAAAGAACTTATCCTATAGATCACAGTATCACACAGTATCCAAGTATCACCAGGGTTGGAAGAGACCTCAAAGATCATCAAGTCCAACTCGTCACCACAGACCTAAAGACCAGACCATGGCACCAAGTGCCACGTCCAAACCTGCCTTGAACACCTCCAGGGACGCTGACTCCACCACCTCCCTGGGTAACCCATTCCAGCACTCAACGACTCTCTCAGGCAAGAACTTTCTCCTCACCTCCAGCCTAAACTTCCCCTGGCACAGTTTGAGACTGTGTCCTCTTGTTCTCGTGCTGCTTGCCTGAGAGAAGAAGGTAACCTCCCCCTGCCTACAACCACCTTTCAGGTAGTTGTAGACAGCAAGAAGGTCTCCTCTGAGCCTCCTCTTCTCCAGGCTAAACAATCCCAGCTCCCTCAGCCTCTCTCCATAGGGTTGTGCTCGAGGCCTCTCCCCAGCCTCGGTGCCCTTCTCTGGACACACTCAAGCACCTCAATGTCCTTCTTAAATGGAGGGGCCCAGAACTGGACACAGCACTCAAGGTGTGGCCTAACCAGCGCAGAGTCCAGGGGGAGAATGAGCTCCCTGCTCCTGCTGGCCACACTATTCCTGATGCAGGCCAGGATGCCATTGGCCTTCTTGGCCACCTGGGCATACTGCTTGCTCATGTTCAGGCGGGTGTCAATCAGCACCCCCAGATCCCTTTCTGTTTGGCTGCTCTCCAGCCACTCCCACCCCAGCCTGGAGCTCTGCATGGGGTTGTTGTGGCCAAAGTGCAGCACCTGGCACTTGGATTTGTTGAGCTCCATCCCCTTGGACTCTGCCCATCTGTGCAGGCAGTTGAGGTCCCGCTGCAGAGCCCTTCTGCCCTCCAACCCAGCAACATCAGCTCCCAGCTTGGTGTCATGATAAAGCACAACCAGCTGCATTTCTCAGTCTAGGCCAAATCCAGGTGCAAATCAGCTACCCCAAAATCCAGCAGCTCAAAAGAACAGAACAGCAGAATGAGTCTTTTGAAATAGACACATAATACTAGTATGTAAGTAGGTAGCCTCAGGATGGATGCAGACATCTGTTAACAGCAACATCCCATAAAGCAAAGCTCTGCTGGTTTACACTCAAATAACACCTCACTTTTCAGACACTGCATATCTTTCCAGTACTATAGTTTTTTGGAAGACTGGAGTTTCTAGTTTCTAACCAATAAGCCAGACAGAAAAAAAAGATGTGTGTTTATAAGATTTGTATAAACAGACTTTGCTTTTACCAGAACAAAAATCAATCCCAGGGCTAGTTCCTGAAAGACTGTCCCTTACACTTTCAAGCCCTACAAAGACACACAACTGTAGTTAGCCATCTGGCTCCCCTGGTAGGAGCTTTGGTGTTTTCTCTGCTAGCAAATCTACACACACAACAGCATTCACCAGTAGCATTTCACCTCATGTTTAGTTAGCTAAAAGCTCACCTCTGTGCACCAGGACAGTGTTTTTCAGTCAGACAAAACTTCAGTCCTTCAGCAGTGTGACACCTCTATGGAAGAGAACAATATTTTTTAGGACTTTTTTAATACCTCAGCTTGTAATATAATCTTGGTTTTTAACTTCAGGACAGCCAGAGTCTAAGACTCTTCAGATCAGTAATGCTACCTGAAATTACAGAAGTTCTCACAGCTCAGAGTGTCATTTTCATCAAAGCAAGAGTTGTCTATGAAAAAAACAAAGTGTTCATCTGGTCCAAAAACACGAAAAAAACTACCCTTACAAAGAAATGTGGAAGAATCATTGAATTACTTGGGGCAATTAACAAGGTAGAAATTATAAAACCAGATAGGCTGAGTGGTGAATGGTTGAGAGTAGCCCTGAGGAAAGGGACCTTGGAGTCTGGGTTGATGAAAAGCTCAACATGAACCTGCAGTGTGTACATGCAGCCCAGACAGCAACCGAGTCCTGGGCTGCATCAAGAGCAGTGTGGGCAGCAGGGCAAGGGAGGGGATTCTGTCCCTTTGCTCTGCTCTTTTCAGACCCCACCTGGAGTCCTGTGTGCAGTTCTGGAGCCCTCAGCACAGGAAGGAAGGACATGGGACTGTTGGAGCAGATCCAGAGGAGGGTCATGAGGACGATCAGAGGGCTGGAGCAGCTCTGCTATGAGGACAGGCTACATGAGTTGGGGCTCTGCAGCCTGCAGAAGAGAAGGCTTCCAGGAGACCTTAGAGTAGCCTTCCAGTATCTGAAGGGGGCCTACAGGAAGGCTGGGGAGGGACTATTGACAAGGTCTTGCAATGACAGGACAAGGGGCAATGGATTTAAACTGGCAAAGGGTAGATTTAGACTGGATGTTAGGAGGAAGTTGTTTGCAGTGAGGGTGGTGAGGCACTGGAACAGGTTGCCCAGGGAGGTTGTGGCTGTTCCCTCCCTGGAGGTGTTCAAGGCCAGGTTGGACGAGGCCTTGAGTAACCTGTACTTGTGGGAGGTGTCCCTGCCTATGGTAGGGGGTTGGAACTAGATGATCCTTGAGGTCCCTTCCAACCTTACCATTCTATGATTCTATAGTTATTTTTATTTCCAGAAAGCCTTGCCCACAAACTATACACAAAGTAGTTAAATTTGGATTTTAATTCAGTCAGGAATATCTTCACAAGGATGCCTATAAGCAATTCAGTAATTTAGGAGAATCAGAAAACTGGGAAAGGTTTAGGCACAAAATGGCTTTGCCCCACTTATTAACAGGCAGCCTGGAGCCCTAGGGAAAGTCTGTTCTACTCACAGCAGTGGAGTAGAGTTTAGCAATAGTCCCTTGGCTCCTTTGCAGCAATGTTGGGACTGCTCGGTGTGTGCCCACAAATGGTGGGAGTTCATGGTAGAGGCAGGTCCTTCCAGCAGGAGAGTTCAGGTGTGGTGTTCCAAAAGCAGGAACTCTGCCCTTTCTCTTAACCATTCTCCAAGATGGAGACCTCAAGGTCCTCATCAAGGTCCACCTAGGCAATATCCCTTCTGTAAACTTGAAGCACTTAAGTTTCCAGGTAGTTCAAGGCCAAAACATCAGGGCTAAGCTGGTCTGAAGCATGAGGCAGAGCAGAACACGTTGCCCAAGCCAAGGGCAGTGAGGCAGAGCATGTTGTCTGAGCAGAGCACCAACTGCTTGCAAGTTAGCTCCATTTATATTATTTTCCCAAATGCACTGTCTCCTTTGGCCACAGAGATTCACCAATCACAATGGCACTTTGCCAAACTGACCACATTAGGTGAAACCAGGAACTGTTTACCCTTATTTGGGCAAGACACTCACAAGTGCATAAACACCTGTGGGTACCTGTTTGTCACATTGAGAGGGGACATAATGCCCCAAGCCTTTGTTTTCCTCCCACCCTTGCTTCCCCGATCACTAGAAGGGTGGGGCAAGCCAGGACACATTTTAGGCCTATTGGCCTTCCACAATAATAATAAAGCTTAATTACCACTTACTGATTGAAGAGCTGTCTGCATATGCTCCTTGAAATCATCCTCTAGAGCATACATGTGTGGAACTGAAAGAAAAAAAAAAATCACCTAAAGTATATAATTATCTAGAGAAACAAGAGAATGACCTATAGAGTATTAGACAGTTAATTTAAGAGCCTACCAAAAGCACTCTGCTACAATGTTAGTGCTGGATGTTATCGAAGTTGTTTTGTCTGGCACTGCAGCTGTGCCACAGCTTCATAAAAAAACACCGAGAGCCTTCACTTCCTGATTCCCCCTTCTAGACTAAGCCTAATGGTATCTTAAGTTTCACAGCTACAAAGTTACTAACTGCCATTTTTAAAATTTGCTAAATTACAAAACAATCCTTGGCATCACTGTGCATCACATCATGTTTTAGATGGCACCATATCTAAAGAGAAAAATCATAGAACAGTAAGGTTGGAAGGGACCTCAAGGATCATCTAGTTCCAAACCTCTGCCATAGGCAGGGACACCTCCCACTAGTACAGGGCACTCAAGGTCTCATCCAACCTGGCCTTGAACACCTCTAGGGAGGGAGCAGCCACAACCTCTCCAGGCAACCTGTGCCAGTGGCTCACCACCCTCACTGCAAACAACTTCCTCCTGACAGCCAGTCTAAATCTCCCCTCTGCCAGTTTAAACCCATTGCCCCTTGTCCTGTCATTACAGGACCTTGTCAATAGTCCCTCCCCAGCCTTCCTGTAGGCCCCCTTCAGATGCTGGAAGGTTACTATCAGGTCTCCTGGAAGCCTTCTCTTCTCCAGGCTGCAGAGCCCCAACTCTCTCAGCCTGTCCTCATAGCAGAGCTGTTGAAGCCCTCTGAGTATCTTCTTGGCCCTCCTCTGGACCCACTCCAACAGTTCCATGTCCTTCCTGTGCTGGGGGCTCCAGAACTGCACACAGTACTCCAGGTGGGGTCTGATAAGAGCAGAGTAAAAGGGGCAGAATCCCCTCCCTTGCCCTGCTGGCCACGCTGCTCTTGATGCAGCCCAGCACTCGGTTGTCTGTCTGGGCTGCATGCACACACTGCAGGCTCATGTTGAGCTTTTCATCAACCCAAAATCAGTAAAATGTCGGGGTAGGGGGGTTCATTCTGTCCTAATTATAATGAAAGAATTACACCACTGGACAGAAAAAAACCTTGTCAGCAGGTGTCAGCAACATCTACTAAATTCACCTGGAAGCTGTATGATGGGGGCAAGAGGACTCATCACACTTCGTAGCAAACGTGCTTGTGGTCACACCTAATCTTCCTGAGAATTCAGCATTTCTCACCATACGTCTGTTGGTGATGGCAGGATGAAATGTGGTCTGGGCATCAGTTTAGCTTTCCTCTGGGACCTGAAAATTATTATTGGAATAGAAGTACTTGTTTCCACAACTGATTATATTCCTAACTTCTTGCACCCTGTCAAATTTTCATTTCATAGGAGGGTTGAGGTCTCTTCATAACCTGGAGTTGGATATTTTGAATAAAAAGGAATCCAAAAACCTTTTGTATTTATTACAGCAGGGAGACTCCTTTCACTAGGAACAGTTAAACCCTAATGCAGCAGTCTCAGAAGCTACTTGGAGTAGCAGGAAAAAGATTGGCAGCATGATCCCTGATCAAGCACAAGTAACCAATGAAGGAATGATGCCCCACACTGCATGACTTGTTTCCCAGTAGCTTTCCCAGACAAGTTCATAGGATCACAGGATGCGAAGGCTTGGAAGGGACCTTCATAGACCATCGAGTCCACCTCTCCTGCCAGAACAGGAATCTAGCACAGGTCAAACAGGAATGCATCCAGATGGGTCTTAAAGGTCTCTAGAGAAGGAGACTCCACAACATCTCTGGGCAGCTTGTGCCAGTGCTCTGTCAACCTTACAGTAAAGAAATTCTTCCTCATGTTGAGGTGGAACTTCCTGTGCTGCAGTTTATACCCATTACCCCTTGTCCTCTCAGAGTGTGCAACAAAGAAAAGTTTGTCCTCTCCCTCTTGACCCCCAGCCCTCATATTTATAAACATTGATTAGATCCCCTCTAAGTTTTCTCTTCACTAGATAGAAAAGATGCAGGTCCCTCAGCCTTTCCTCATCAGGCAGTGTTCCAGCCCCTTAATCATCTTCCTAGCCCTCTGTTGGACTCTTTCAAATAGATCCCCGGCTCCCTTGAACCAGGAAGCCCAAAACTCAACACAATATTCCAGGTGATGTCTTACCAGGGCAGAGTAGAGCAGGAGGAGAATCTCCCTTGATCTGCTGCCCACACTCCTCTTAATGCATCCCAGGATCCCATTGCCCTTCTTGGCCACCAGGGTACATTGTAGTCCCATGGACAGCTTCTTGGCCACCGGGGCACATTGTTGTCCCATGGACAGCTTCTTGGCCACCAGCACTCCCAGTTCCTACTCCACAGGGCTGCTCTCCAGCAGTACACTTCCAACCTGTACTGCTGCAGTTTATTGCTCCTTCTGAGCTGCAGATCTCTGCACTTATCCTTGTTGTACCTCATTAGGTTCCTCTTTGCCCAGCTCTCAGCTTGTCCAAGTCCAGCTGAATAACTGCACAGTCTTTAATGGTTAATGGTGGTGTGGTGCAATCAAACTGCATTGTCCATATTTCACTTTTCTTCCTGTATAAACAAGAAAACACGTGAGTTATTATTAATAGGGAAAGCAATTAAACTTACAATGCTTTTAAAAGATGCAATTATTTTCCAGGAAATGCCTTTCTTTTTAAATGTGTAACTGGTGCTTTAAGGTAATAAACCATCCAGGAACCTCCCTCAAGAGAAGAAAGGATTTGTAGCAAAAGTTCTGCTTTGAAAAATAAATGTCTTTTAATTCCTAGAAATTTCTGCTCCATGTACTTTTCTCCCTACATTTGATCTCAAAATGCTTTGCATATGTGAAAATAAAACTCTAGCCTTGAAGAGATCTCAGACTGGAGATAAACGACCAGGGCTTTAGTTTGAATAGGATGAAAACTGTTAGGATAGGATAGCTCTGCTATGAGGACAGGCTATGAGAGTTGGGGCTCTGCAGCCTGGAGAAGAGAAGGCTTCCAGGAGACCTTACAGTAGCCTGAAGAGGGCCTACAGGAAGGCTGGGGAGGGACTATTGACAAGGTCTTGTAATGACAGGACAAGGGGTAATGGGTTTGAACTGGCAGAGGGGAGATTTAGACTGGATGTTAGGAGGAAGTTGTTTGCAGTGAGGGTGGCGAGACACTGGCACAGGTTGCCCAGGGAGGTTGTGGCTGCTCCCTCCCTGGAGGTGTTCAAGGCCAGGTTGGAGGAGGCCTTGAGTGAGCTGTACTAGTGGGAGGTGTCCCTGCCTATGGCAGGGGGTTGGAACTGGATGATCCTTGAAGTCCCTTCCAACCTTACCATTCTCTGATTCTATGAAACAGTTTGAGTTAAAGCATTCTGCAGGTCCAAATTTTGCCTTACCGTACAATTTACAAGTCATTGAACATATTCATGTAGTAATTGCTGACCATAGACAATAATTAACACTAAGATAATAAAAAGCTAGGAAGTGAAAACTCACTCTTATTTTCTTATAAGCCCATAAAATTTCAAAATTTGTTTTGCTCCCTAGAGCAACAAGCAGTATTAGAAGTCCATTACTGCACTGATAGTAGCTTTCAGAAATTTGCTTTGTTTTTCCAGCTGATGCCAAGCCACTAGATTAACTTTAATGCTTTAACTCATTAAACAGATTAAAGTAACAGCACAAACAAGCAAAATGACTAGTTTTCTCATCAATAACTAGGAATGTGCAATTATTTTCATCTGATAATTTGGTAACAAATTGATTCTTCTCACAGCTGTGTTTTGCACAATACCTCCAAAACAGGGAGGGAGGGAGGGAAAGGAAGGAAAGGAAGAG
>VWZE01009739.1:23626-37751 GCA_013396675.1 Eubucco bourcierii | reverse complement strand
CCCCCAGATCCCTTTCTGTTTGGCTGCTCTCCAGCCACTCCCACCCCATCCAGTAGCTTTGTATGGGGTTGTTGTGGCCAAAGTGCAGCACCTGGCACTTGGATTTGTTGAGTTCCATCCCCCTGGACTCTGCCCAGGCGGTCGAGGTCCCACTGCAGAGCCCTTCTGCCCTCCAAGACCTCCTACACAAGGAGTTCTCACTTAGGATAATTAGAACACATCTTGCACATGTCTTAGACCAGTCCTTAGGGACAGGAATCTTCTCTTTGAGGAACGGTCCAATTTACTTGCACAGATTTTTAGCAAGATTAAGGGAGAAAAAGGAGGATTTCTAAACCAGTACAGGGACCTGTCTGACTTGCTGCATCCCTCCCTCCACTACAGAAGGTCTGCCTAAACCATTATAATTTTATCCATTATAATATTCCAATTAGCCTCAAACCAGCAGAGTAGGAAAAAAACAGCATCTCCATATTGTTCTGTAGATTAAAACATTCACCATCAAATTGAAGTCAAGAGTATGAAGGTGGTTTAAAGGCAACAAGAATCAACTCTAAGCTTAACCAGCTTGGAGAAAGAATCCCCAATGTGAGTCATGTCTAGGACAAGTGTTGATCCAAATTTGTAGCCAAACACAATGCAAGGGCAACCTGCTGCTCAATGGAGCTGAGGACACCTGATGTGAATGCACTTTTCATCCCAGGCACACATCCCAGGCAGTTGAAGGTCCCCAGACTACTTCAACAGCTAGAAGCATGCAGTTATGGGTTTTGAAAGCTCTGTAAAACTTATTACATTTTCAAGACTAGTGCTGGTCATAAAGTTTATATCTAGATTTTTGCCCTTTGATGTCCTTCTTAAACATCGTCTATAGAAAATGGCCTTCAGTTACAAGCAGGATCTAAATATTACCACAGTTTGAGGTTCTTCAGTTATGCCAGTCAATAAAAGTATTTTCTGTTTAAAACCAAAACCATTTGTAGGTTGTGTCAGGATATTTGGCAGGAAAAAGAAAAAAAGCCTAAGCACCTGCACATTGATGTCTGTACTAGTTCTGGTGGTAGAAAGTACTGAACAAAATAAATTTCTCATTGCAAAGGAATGCATTTCTGTATGGAGTTAAGTGTTTTTATTTGACCTATCTGCCTGATGTGACAGTAATCATTATCAAGTGTACCAAGGGCAGAATGGAAATAATGAGATAGTTTTTGCTATTAAAAAAAAAAGAAAAACCAATAAACAAACCACAAAAGAACTAAATTAACAAAATCATTAAGTAAATAAACATGAGTTTTAGTTAAGTGAAATGCAGTAGTAATCAGCTTCTGGAGTACTGTGTACAGTTCTGGAGCTCTCAGCACAGGAAGGACATGAAAGTGTTGGAGTGGATCCAGAGGAGGGCCACAAAGATGCTCAGAGGGCTGCAGCAGTTCTGCCATGAGGACAGGTTGAGAGAGTTGGGGTTCTGCAGCCTGCAGAAGAGAAGGTTTCCAGGAGACCTTAGAGTAGCCTTCCAGTATCTGAAGGAGGCCTACAGGAAGGCTGGGGAGGGACTATTGACAAGGTCTTGTAATGCCAGGACAAGAGGCAATGGGTTTGAACTGGTAGAGGGGAGATTTAGACTGGATGTTAGGAGGAAGTTCTTTACAGTGAGGGCGGTGAGACACTGGCACAGGTTGCCCAGGGAGGTTGTGGCTGCTCCCTCCCTGGAGATGTTCAAGACCAGGTTGGAGGAGGCCTTGAGTGAGCTGTACTAGTGGGAGGTGTCCCTGCCTATGGCAGGGGGTTGGAACTAGATGATCCTTGAGGTCCCTTCCAACCTTACCATTCTATGATCTTTGCGACAGCTACCTCACAGCACTGCTACCTGTAAAGATGTAAAGAATGTTTCTAGATGGTAAAATATTCTTGATTCATTCAGTTCCTAAAAAGCGATAACTATGGCAGCCATCTCACACAGCAGATAAACCACGTGAACTAAACAACAATCACTAATGCCCCCCACAAAATAGAGAGCCCTTTTCTGTTAAGACACTTAGCAGCATTTAATAATCCTCCCAAAAGAATATTTCTGTCACTTTATCCTTGCAAATCCAAAGGATGATTCAAGGTCTCTATTGTTTTCAAACAGGTCTGCTGCAGAGTCCTACTTTATTGTGGCACTCTGTGTATTTAAAATGAATCTTATTCAGTGGCACTTCTCTGTGTAAGGAAGTGAAGTACATGGAGGAAAAAAAGAGTTAAAAAGAAAATATGTGTCTTGATAAGCTGAAAAAAAATATATCTCATTCTTAGACTGAGGATTTTCCTATGATGCTCAGAAGAGTAACACAAAAATGGTTTCTTTTTCTTTTTCCCCTTCAAAAAAATCTAAGACTTTAACTAAAACTACCCTGGAGCCAAAGGTTAAATCAGGAACTTTTAAGAGAGGCATTACATTTAACACTATTAGAAAAAAAACCAGCAATCTACAGAATGGGTGTAACAAATGAGTGAGCTCACACTTGAAATTAAGAACTATAAACAGTTGTGGGATTGATGTTCAGTGGTTACCTCGAAACATAATATGACAGCAATTTGCTAATTATAGTATGGATGATTACCAAAGGATCTTGCACTTTGTGATGAACCTTTTAATCAAATTCATTCATAACTTAGAATTATAGAATGGTAAGGTTGGAAGGGACCTCAGAGATCATCCAGTTCCAATCCCCTGCCATAGGCAGGGACACCTCCCACTAGTACAGCTCACTCAAGGCCTCCTCCAACCTGGTCTTGAACACCTCCAGGGAGGAAGCAGCCACAACCTCCCTGGGCAACCTGTGCCAGTGCCTCAACACCCTCACTGCAAAGAACTTCCTCCTAACATCCAGTCTAAATCTCCCCTCTGCCAGTTCAAACCCATTGCCCCTTGTCCTGTCATTGCAAGACCTTGTCAATAGCCCCTCCCCCCAACTTATTTTCCACAAATCTCTCATGGTTCATTTTTACTTTACAAGTCTAAGCATTAAGAAAATGTAAGACAAACCTCACTTTACAGAGGGCTTTATCAAACAGGTAAAAAATAATAACAGAAAGAAAAAAAACGTCACGAGTATTACAATAAGTTTTGTGCATTTTGCTGGTCATTGCCTTTGCTGAGATGGAGATCAGCTCTAGCATCAGAAAATCACTGCCAGAGCACAGAGAGGAAAGAGGAAATTTCTGGATTTTGTTTGTTTGTTTTAATGATCTTTTATCTCCTTTATCCCTATCAAAAGCAGGGATGGAGTAGAGGACATCAAGTTCCTAAACACTCAATGTGCACTTCTGACGTAAAGGAGGAGACAAATTTCTGGATACAGAGTCATAAAAAGGTTCGGAAGGGAATTTTTAAAGGTCATCTAGTCCAATCCCCTGCAGTGATCAGAGACATCTTTTAACTTAATCAGGCTGCTCAGAGCCCCATCCAACCTGACCTTGCATGTTTCCAGGGATGGAACATCTGCCACCTCTCTGAGCAAGCTGTGCTAGTGTTTTCACACTTAGACTGGAAAGAAGTTTTTCCTTATGTCTAGCCTGAATCTCCCCTCTTTTAGTTTGAAATCATTACTCTTCATTCTACCACAACAGGTTCAGGCTAAAATGATTGTCCTCATCTTCCTTTTAGGCCCCCTTTAACTACTGAAACGCCACAATAAGGTCTTGGCTTCTCCAGGCTGAACAACCCCAATTCTCTCAGCCTGTCTTCACAAGAGAGGTGCTCCAGCCCTTTGATCATCTTTGTAGCCCTCCTCTTGTTCTAGACTTTCTCAAAAGATTCTTTTTTTCCCCACCCACACCATAAATCAAACTGATAAATGGTTCCTATAAATCTGCCTGTGCCCTCTGGTCACCACAACTGCAATTAATAGATCTGAAGAGGAAAGAATGGAAAATAAAGAGTCAAGGAATTTCTTTTCCAGCTTTCCAAAACTAGCTGTTTCCTTTCTTTTCACTCATTAAAAGTTCTTATGATTTTCCATTTGGCAGTTGATTCCTCAAGGCAGTGGTAGAAAATACTTCAGAATTCCTAGCATGATTTCCCAGCTGCTACAGGGGGCAAGTGAAGAACATTATTAGAATGACAAGAGATGGTTTCTGAGAATGATCCACCTCTGTTCAACACTTCCTAATTCAAACTACATATTTTACTACATGAAAGAGCCCTGAGAGTAACTTCAGGGTAGTGGCTGTGTCTGTCAATGGTTTTTTGCTATCACAGAACTTTTAGAGGTTGGAAGGGAGGTTGAAAGCCCAACCCTCCTGCCAAGGCAGGATTATCCAGGGTAGTTCTCACAGGAACACATCCAGGCAGGTTTGGGAAGTCTCCAGAGAAGGAGACTCCACAACCTCTCTGGGTAGCCTGTTCCAGTGCTCTGTCATCCTCACTGTAAAGAAGTTTCTTCTCATGTTGAGTTGAAACCTTCTATGTTCCAGTTTGTAGCTGTTGCTCCTTATTGTTGCTCACCACCAAAAAGAGACTGGCCACATCCACTTGACACCCACCCCTCAGATATTTTATAGACATTGATCAGATCTCCTCTCAGTCTTCTCCAGACTAAACAGCCCCAGGTTTCTCAGTTTCTTTTCATAGGGAAAATACTCAAGTCCCTCACTCATCCTCATTGCACTCCACTGGACTCTTTCCAGCAGGTCTCTGTCTCTCTTGAACTGGGGAGCCCAAAACTGGACACAGTATTGCAGGTGTGGTCTCACCAGAGCATAAAGAACATCTCACTGTATCAATCCAAGATCTTAAACATTTCAATTACCATTCTGAGTATTACTAAAGTTTTTATAATTCCCTTTTTCCTTCTTTTTTAATTCTCTCAATCTTCCTTTGCCTAATCTTATTTCTATTTGGCTTTGGGTCTAGTTTTTTTCTTATTTCTTTGCCTTTCACTCAATTTAACACTTACTTTCATCACCTGCTCTGTAGTACTTTTTATTTTTCATTTCTAGTATTGCATCTTCCTTTCCTTCAGCCCTCACTTTTACAAGGAGATAAAACATATCTGAATATATAGAGTAAAATGCTGGTTTCATTGAAGTTGGTAACACAGCTCCACCTGACATCAGCAGGGCCAGGATCTCTGTGTGTACTAACAGTTGATATGAAACTTTCAGATGCTTTTCCCCCTTGTTTGTGACAAACGCACATGGATTTTTGATTTTAAAAAAAAAGCCCATAAGATCAGGAAAGTTAAACTGCACACTCTATTAAGGAAAGTAAAAATTCTCTCATATCCACATGTGATATGTAGATGCAGGAATCAAGAATCACATTTCTGAATGTATTATCATTTAGAAATGACACACATCAAACCTTTTGCTGTCGGAATCCCTTTTGTCCCTCTCTGAAAGGGAAGGCCTCTCTCATGCGCTCGCTCCTTCCCCGGCATGCAGTCAGGAAACAGTAAACTACTCCTAATTCCAGGCTGCTGAAGTGAGTACAATATAGAAATGTCATAAATCCAAGAACTATTAGAAGACTGCAGTGACTGTAGCTATTAGAAGACTGCTCTGCAGCGGGACCTCGACCGCCTGGACAGATGGGCAGAGTCCAAGGGGATGGTGTTCAACAAATCCAAGTGTTGGGTTCCACACTTTGGCCACAACCCCATGCAGAGCTACAGGTTGAGGTGGGAGTGGCTGGAGAGCAGTCAAACAGAAAGGGATCTGGGGGTGCTGATTAACACCCACCTAACCATGAGCCAGCAGTGTGCTCAGGTGGCCAAAAAGGCCAATGGCATCCTGGCCTGCATCAGCTTCGAGGGGACCTGATAGTAGCCTTCCAGTATCTGAAGGGGGCCTACAGGAAGGCTGGGGAGGGACTATTTACAAGGTCCTGCAATAACAGGACAAGGGGCAATGGGTTTAANTGTCCAGCAGGAGCATGGAGCTGCTTCTCCCCCTGGACTCTGCGCTGCTTAGGCCACACCTCGACTACTGTGCCCAGTTCTGGGCCCCTCAGTTTAAGAAGGACATTGAGGTACTTGAGCGTATCCAGAGAAGGGCAAAGAGGCTGGGGAGAGGTCTCCAGAACAGTCCTATGAAAAGAGCCTGAGGGAGCTGGGATTGTTTAGCCTGGAGAAGAAGAGGCTCAGGGGAGACCTTCTTGCTGTCTACAACTACCTGAAGGGTGGTTGTAGCCAGGAGGAGGTTGCTTTCTTCTCTCAGGCAAGCAACACCAGAACAAGAGGACACAGTCTCAAGCTGTGCCAGGGGAAGTTTAGGTTGGAGGTGAGGAGAAAAGTTGTTGACTGAGAGAGTCATTGCCTGCTGGAATGGGCTGCCCAGGGAGGTGGTGGAGTCAGCGTCCCTGGAGGTTTGGACGTGGCACTTGGTGCCATGGTCTAGTCTTGAGGGCTGTGGGAACAGGTTGGACTTGATGATCTTTGAGGTCTCTTCCAACCTTGGTGATACTGTGATACTGTGACTGCTTTCCCTGCATGACTCTTTCACTATCCCAGGGATTCGTGGGGGTTTGATTGTGGGTTCTTTGTTTTGGGGTTTTTTTGTTTGTTAGGTTGGTTGTTTTCCTTAGCTGTTTTAATGTTAACTATCAGGAGCTTATAATTCTAATTACTAAATGCCTTATGTTAAAAATGCCTGAAGTACAGTTCATATTAGAGCCCAATGCCACTCACTCAAAGTTAAGTCAAGATATATTCCTCTCATCTTTCGAGTTAGTCTGATTCCTGCTAGCGAAACAGAGCAATATCTGGGATTTTCTTTTTTCCAGTGTTAAGAGTTGAATCCTTTCCACTGTTCTGGCATTCTGACACTTTTCTTCTGGTAGTAATAATACCCTAGCATAGAGAGCATGAAGCATTTCTCCTTACGGACTTTTGCTTTATTCTAATAGCTGTTTCTCATGCGCTAAATATAAGGTGGATGATAGAAAAAGATTCTGTGATGCCATACATCAGGATGAAAGTTTTATAGCTTTAGTGTTGCTTACAAATCAATTCCTCAGAGCCAAGCTACCATTAGTAGCTTTTAAGACTGCCTAGAGCTGTGTCATTCACTGCCGTTTTGACACATTAATGCATTAATGGTATGTGCAGGCTGACATAACTTCTCTGAAGTACTATTACAGTCATTACTAGGAGTCTTCAGGATGACATGCAAAGTTAAGAGAGGTGACAAAACAGTATGCAGATACTCAGGCACTCTTAAAACATTCATTCAGCATTGACAGTGCATAATTAAGAAACTACAAAAACATTGAGACAAGGATTGCCTGATATGTATGCTGTCAAAGAAAACAGGCGTCAATGAAAAAGGCAATTGTGTGAAAATGATGGCTGGTACTGTCAGTCCAGTGAGGAGAGGTTAAGAGAATCAGGGTAAAAAGTACAAAGTCTGCTCTTGTTCAGTTCTTTCATGGAAAGAAAAAAAAAAAAAAAAGTTAAAATCTCATTAGCCTTTAGGATACAAATTTGTGAAGCCATCTAGGAGGCAGCAGATGGAAGTAATCGATCCTGAATGTGTACTTACAACCTTTGCAACTCAGAACAAAATGCATTTCTGGATTTCTTCAATAATCACAGATGTCTTCTAAAGCAAAATTAGGGATAACACGGAACATTATCTGGAAAAATAGATCTTTGTTATCTTTTTACATCATTCTCTCTCAATCAGGTTTATTTTTCCTAAGACAAGTCTTACTCTGAATTACAAATTAAGAATTCTGATCACAGAATCAACCAGGTTGGAAAAGACCTTCCAGATCATCAAGCCCAACCTGTCACCTAACACCTAATTAACTAAACCATGGCACCAAGTGCCTCATCCAGTCTCTATTTAAACACCTCCAGGGATGGTGAGCCCACTATCTCTGCAAGCAGCACATTCCAGGCAAATCACTCTTTCTGTGAAGAATTTCTTCCTAACATTCAACCTTTGTCTTTTCATCCCCAACATGTATTATTTGATTGGTTCAATGCAGCAAGTGACTTAATATAAAAATTCCTTAGGTGTCCTTCCCTTCCTTGGCATTAGGAACCATCAGTACTCTGACAACTCATTGCCTCATGGTCTACTGGTTAGCAGGACAGATAGGAATCATTCCTTAGATAGCCTCTTTGTGATGTGGTACAACAGTTGGGATTACTGTGAGCAAACAAGTCTGGAGTGCTGCTGGTTTGAAGCTGCACACAGGGACCTTGAGATCCTGTGGTCTTGATAGTAGATTTACTGTGTACAGTATTGGAGCCCCCTGCACTGGAAGGACATAGAACTGTTGGAGCAGGTCCAGAGGAGGCCACCAAGATGCTCAGAGGGCTGCAGCAGCTCTGCTATGAGGACAGGCTGAGAGAGTTGGGACTCTGCAGCCTGGAGAAAAAAAGGCTTCCAGAAGACCTACTCCAAGGGGTCTGAAGGAGGCCTACAGGAAGGCTAGGGAGGGACTATTGACAAGGTCTTGCAATGACAGAACAAGAGGCAATGGGTTTAAACTCGCAGAGGGGAGATTTAGACTGGATGCTAGGAGGAAGTTCTTTACAGTGAGGGTGGTGAGACACTGGCACAGGTTGCCCAGGGAGGTTGTGGTTGCTCCCTCCCTGGAGGTGTTCAAGGTCAGGTTGGAGAAGGCCTTGAGTGCCCTGTACTAGTGGGAGGTGTCCCTGCCTATGGCAGGGGGTTGGAACTAGATGATCCTTGAGGTCCCTTCCAACCTTACCATTTTATGATTCTGTGATGAAATCACCTGCAGTCTTTATGGTAGATTTAAACACCATGCTTAAGATGATGAAATCCTCATTCTTAGAGATAAGGTAGGTTCAGAATATTTCTGTGAGTTGTCCACTCTTGGGATACATGCAAAAAGAAATACACAAATGGGTGATATTAAGTCCAAAAAGAAAATATCCTCCCAAAAGCCATTAAATACATCTGAAGTTAAGCAAAAATTATCAACTCCTTTGAGTAAGTAAAGAGGTGGAGTGGTCTTTAGTTTTTCACAACATTTATTTTATATTGTTGAAATATGTCCTAAACCCTTTCATCCTGCCTACAACCCAGCTGTAACAGCCTACTACTCCCTTCATACTCTATCTTCACATATGCCAAGTCAAGAAATAGCCTTCCTTAAACTCCTGTTTGATACTTAGAATCATAGAATGGTAAGGTTGGAAGGGACCTCAAAGATCATTTAGTTCCAAGCCCCTGCCATAGGCTGGGACACCTCCCACTAGTACAGCTCACTCAAGGCCTCCTCCAACTTGGCCTTGAACACCTCCAGGGAGGAAGCATCCACAACCTCCCTGGGCAACCTGTGCCAGTGTCTCACCACTATACTATACAAGCTATACTTGTAGTAAATAGTTAATTCTTTTGAGGAAAACAGATTTTCAAATCACCATACCTAAAGCTAAATTGCTGTTTTGCAAGAACAAGAGCTGATTAAGGACATCATCGCTTGTCTGTTAATTGTTTACAGCCATAAACTATTGCTATATTTAGCTAAAGACACATTTTAAATCACTGTAGTTTAGTTTATAATCTGAAATGAAGGAGCAAGACTATGGGTGATATTTTAACTGATTCATAAATATTTAAAAGTCTGCTGATTTTCAATCATATCTTTTTGCAATCTGTTTTTCACAGATACTGAATTTAGTGACAGGTTATTTTCAGTAAAATCACACAACTACCATTCTTCTAGGAAAAAAACCAAACAGTTAAAATAGCACAGAAAATATTTAAGACCAGGAATTTCCTTAGTATGATTTATTACCTAAAAGGTACTAATGTATTTCAGAAACATGCTAGAGTTGGATTTCTGCTGCCCTTAGAAATTCTAGCTTCTGGCTTGACAGTTTGATATATGATTTTTCATATCATAAACCAGTTTGGATTGGAAGAGACCTTTAAGGTCATCTAGTTCCAACAACCCAGCCATGGGCAGGGACACCTCCCTCTAGACCAGGCTGCTCCAGGCATCCATCCTGGTTTTGAGCACTTTCAGGTTTTTTGGCTCCACAACTTCTCTGGGCAACCCATTCCAGTGCCTCACCACCCTCATGGGGAAGAATTTCTTCTTAATGTCTAAGTTAAATCTAGCTTCTTACAGTTTTGAAGCCACTACGTCTCGCCGTATCACTACATGCCTTTGTAAAAAGTCCTGCTCCAGCTATGCCATAGGCTTTCTTCGGATACTGGAAAGCTCTTAGAATGTCTCGTCAGAGAATTCTCTTCTCCAGCCTGAACAACTTCTCTCAGCCTGTTTCTGTAGTAGAGGTGCTCCAGTCCTCTGATCACCTTTGTAGCCTTCTTCTTGACCCACTCTAACAGTTCCATGTGTCGTGGTAGGCCTAAACAGGCCAAATTAGGCTTTTACATGGCCTGGTTTGCCCAGGCATGCTTTTCTGCTCTCCCTCCTTCTGTTTTGGGGAGAGCAACCATGGGATAAAGGACAAAGAACATGGAGTCACTAAGTCTGGTGTCTGTGGCCTGCTCAGCAACTGCGGTAAACAAGGTGCACACAGTTGCCTTGTGCAAGGCTGTGTTCTGCCCAAAAAAGGGTAAAGCAAGCCTACGGCTTCACCCAATATGGTCACATCTTGGCTAACTGCCATTGGATTGGCTATCCTGTGGCCAAAGGCCCATTAGTCTCAGGCTGTATTGGATAAAAGGAGATGAGCAGGGATCACTGTGTGCGCTTTGCCATTCCAAGGTGTGGCTGCTATTGCATCCCTGCCTGCTGCCTCACTGATCCTGAGCTGAGGCTCTGATCCCTGTCACGCGTTCGGCCTGCACAGTCGGCGTGACACCGTGCCCAGACTGCACACCGCAAGGCATCTGCCTGCACCTGAAAGCCTTCTGCCCAGGGGAAGCCTTGGAGATAACACAAACAGTCCAGAAAGCCAGGAACAGGTCAGAGATCGCCTGGTTCCTTTCTCCAGCACCCAGAAACCTGGGGAAACTCTAAAGCCAGCTACCAACAGCAACCCTGTCATGAGCTTTGGGTACTGTCAGATAATATTATTTTTTGTGAGTAAACACCAAAAGCCTCTAATAATCATTAGTTGCCTTCTGCCATAAGCAGAAAGTTGCTCCTTGCATCCATCTAGTGAGCATGCAGTGTACTGACCGCAAGCAGTACCCTGACTGCAAAGCTTTCTCTGCCAGTTTAGTCGAGTTCAATTAATATATATATTTAATAGTTATTTTTGTATCCTATTATAACCTGTATATAGTTTCCATAATGATGCAAGAACCTGTTACTATTATTATTCTGGTGATGGGGGTGCCGCCAGTTCTGAATATTTATTTTTAATAAATTCTATTAATATTTTTAAAATATCACCTCACAGTAATTAATTACCCCTTCTACAACACCATGTCCTTGTGTTGGCAACTCCAGAGCTAGACACGGTACTCCAGACTCACAAGGTAGATGTCTCATGTCTTTCACGGAGGTCATAAGGACAAAACAATATTTACTCCAGTTCTGCCTAGGCATGAATATTTGAACACTGATTAGGAAGGAGAGCAACTGAGACAAAATTGCTTTAATAAACGTTTTATCAACTAACGAAAAATCCCTGAGGCCCTCTGCAGGAGGCTGGTGCTGTTTAAAAAAAGGTTTCTCTTCTCTCTCTACAGTATACAGAAATTTTAGGTTTAAATTTAAACTAATTCCATAGACAAGTTTATGCCTCTTAGGAATAATCTGCCAGTTTAGCCAAATTGGTGCTACACATCAACTCTGATATCATAGAATGGTAAGGCTGGGAGAGACCTCAAGGATCATCTCATTCCAACCCCCTGCCATGGGCAGGGACACCTCCCAATAGTACAGGGCACTCAAGGCCTCCTCCCACCTGGCCTTGAACACCTCTAGGGAGGGAACAGCCACAATCTCCCTGGGAAACCTGTGCCAGTGCCTCACCACCCTCACTGCAAACAACTTCCTCCTAACACTCAGTCTAAATCTCCCCTCTGCCAGTTCAAACCCATTGCCCCTTGTCCTGTCACTGTAAGACCTTGTCAATAGTCCCTCCCCAACCTTCCTGTAGGCCCCCTTCAGATACTGGAAGGCTACTCTAAGGTCTCCTGGAAGCCTTCTCTTCTCCAGGCTGCAGAGCCCTAACTCTCTCAGCCTGTCCTCATAGGAGAGCTGCTGCAGCCCTCTGATCATCTCCATGGCCCTCCTCTGGACCCGCTCCAACAGTTCCATGTCCTTCCTGTCTGATTATTCCATCATATTATATAAGCCTACATATGAAACACACAGATACACGAGTCTATAAATACAGATGCTTTGCTACCCTCTCTCCTTCTTCCCCCAGCACAGTGTACTTTACAATTATCAGACATTTGAAGCATAAGTAACTACTCAGTGGTATTTCTCTACCAATTAAATACTTTGCAGCAGGGAATTGTACCCAAGTTTCATCAAATTACTTTAGGTTTAGAAAAAGCACAATTAAAGCCTTTAAATTATGCAACACTGAAATGTAGCAAAAGGAAGAGAAGCATTGTTCACTTAGAAACATACAAAGCAACTGCAGCCTGGATGAGAGTAAACAAGTATAGAGAGAGAGATTAAAGATTTACATATGCATTTTATACTGCAAGATTATGAAGAAAGGGTGCAATGTTAGGGAGCAGGTGACCCCAATTACTACTGCAGTGAGCTTGTTCAATTACGTTTAGAAGTAACAAACAGTAAGGCACAGAGACAGATAATTTAAAAAACAGCTTCAGACAATCTAATGCAGCACATGTTTATGGATGAATTAACATGTCCTGCCTGAATGAAAAGTAAGAGTTTCAGCTCTCCACATCGGAGAAAGATTTAGATGTATCACTTCTGCAGTTAGTAAAAGTGTCTTTGTTTAGATTTCTGTCTTTTAACAACGGCAATTTCTTTTTAAGGCAGCTTTAAGAGCTATATCAGAGAGTGCTCTTTTCTACAGCACATCATAAATCTTCACAGCAGTCAGGATGTGGGTTGAGCTCTAGACTACTCACTTCATGAAGGCTAAGACATATGAACTATGCACAGATAAACATGGGTTTTAATTTTCAAATTACGTATTCTGACATCACAGAACATAAACCTTTGACATAGAAACCCATCTATTAGGTGCTAATCTAAAACTGGAGCCAGAGTAGTAGAGAGAATGGTTCATTCCATTCCTAGCAATGCTCTGTTTCCTAAGAACAAATCTCAAACCAGTACAAAATGTGGGGAAAGTCTACAGCCGCTAGTAAAGAATCCCCAGAAGAAAAAGGAGGAAGGAAAAGGTTTCTTTGCCTGTATTAAGTAAACACAAGAAAGAGATTTGAGATAACAAAGCCCTTATTCAACTTCAGACAAATCAAATCTCTCTAAAACTGCCCAAACAAAAGACTTAATGTATACTAACAAACATGTGCATTCACAATGCATCGTTTTAAAAGCATATTATAAAGCACATAGTTTTGTTTTTCTTAAATGGATATGCAAAGCAAATGTGAACTTCACAATCCTAACACATCTATGCTCTAGCTGAACAGACGTGACAGGAACCAGGGATCATTTGTCTGCTGCTTATGGTGTAACAGGGATCTGGGGATGCTGATTGACACCTGCCTAAACATGAGCCAGCAGTGTGCCCAGGTGGCCAAGAAGGCCAATGGCATCCAGTCAGCCTCACCTCTGTGCCTGGCAAGATCATGGAGCAGATCCTGCTAAGGCAAATGGAAAACAAAGCAGAGGTGATTGGTGGGAACCAGCATGGCTTCACCAAGGGCAGATCTTGCCTGACAAATTTAGTGGCTTTCTATGATGAAGTCACAGCGACAGTGGACAAGGGAAAGGCAGCTGATGTCATCTACCTGGACCTGAGTAAAGCATTTGACTCTGTCCCACATGACATCCTGGTCACCAAACTGGAAAAGCATGGACTTGATGGATGGACCACTCGCTGGATAAGGAATTGGCTGGATGGTCGAACCCAGAGAGTGGCGATCAACGGCACAATGTCCACCTGGAGACCAGTGACAAGTGGTGTCCCTCAGGGGTCAGTGCTGGGACCAGTGCTGTTTAACATCTTTGTCAGTGACATGGACAGAGGAATGGAGTGCACCCTCAGCAAGTTTGCAGATG
>VWZE01009739.1:9462-22740 GCA_013396675.1 Eubucco bourcierii | reverse complement strand
GGAGGTTGCTTTCTTCTCTCAGGCAAGCAGCACCAGAACAAGAGGACACAGTCTCAAGCTGTGCCAGGGGAAGTTTAGGCTGGAGGTGAGGAGAAAGTTCTTGCCTGAGAGAGTCATTGACTGCTGGAATGGCCTGCCCAGGGAGGTGGTGGAGTCAGCGTCCCTGGAGGTGTTCAAGGTAGGTTTGGACATGGCACTTGGTGCCATGGTCTGGTCTTGAGGGCTGTGAGAATGGGTTGGACTTGATGATCTTTGAGGTCTCTTCCAACCTTGGTGATACTGTGATACTGTGAACTGCAATAGAGGCAGCCACTGAGAAAACTCAGACTCAGCAGACCCTACCTAGCAAATAGCCTTGCTTATATGTTTTTGACCATTCACCTTTTCATATGCCTGCTCACATGGTGTATGCAGAAATATAGCCCTGGCTTGTGAGAACCCTGTGTCAAGTAACTTTAGAGGCAGCTGTTTCTGTGGAATCTGTACTAAAATATCCCAAGTCATCAATAGTTTAATTTATGCATTAGCCTTGGTATCTTACTATTTAAAGTACATAAATGAGGGTCACAGATCATTTTAGACACTCAAAATTTACCTGTTTTGCAAAACAGCTTGTACAGTTACATTGGCCTTTACTGAACTGTGATACCAGACTTCACCATTTTAGGTTAATACTTGGAATAAAATGGAGCAGAGGTTCCTAAACAAAGGTTCCACAATACCCAAAGTAGATTTCTACATTTAATAAAGTTTTTTTCTCATTTGTCTTTGCTCATCTTTTCCATCTCTGTGAAACACCACCTTATGTAAAAGTCACAACTGCTTAAGGATATAAAATATACCGAAAATTAAGTTAGACACACAGATTTCACAGACAAGCATACAAAGAATCACAAACATTGCTTTCTAGTTCTACCTTGTAATTCACCTGGATGCTAAGAAGCAAAAAGCAAAACTGTAAGTGACTTGTGATGTCACAAATACGAAATTTGGGTAAGTAATGGATACATGATAAAACATACAATAACTATCTGCAAATTTAGAAAAAAAAAATCAGAGTTAAGTGCTGGCATAGAATCATAGAATGGTAAGGTTGGAAGGGACCTCAAGGATCATCTAGTTCCAAACCCCTGTCATAGGTAGGGACAGTTCTAAGTAAAGATTTAAGGTCCAGCAATTTCTGTTTCAGTTGCCTTCCTTTCAGCCAGGCCGTCTTTAGATATTCCACAGTCTTTCAGCTCTGTGTGTAGTCTGCTATGATTACCTTGTCTTTGATTAGAAGAAAGAAGCTAAGCAACTCAAGCCCAAATTACTTTATAGGTTTTTTTTAAAGGAATCTTCTCCTCTGGACACTTTCAAAACCCACCTGGATGTGTTCCTGTGTGAACTACCCTGGGTGATCCTGCCTTGGCAGAGGGGTTGGATTCAATGAATTCTGGAGGCCCCTTCCAACCTCTAAGGTTCTGCGATTCTGTGAAGATCATCCACACATTTTCTCCATACTAGACATGACAATTAGAATATTTCAATAGTTAATCAAGTAGGAAAATAGTAATGAATAAAATTCTCATATAATTACACTCAGACTCTCATAACAGGGTTTAATTGAGCTTTAAGTAATGTGAAACACTTCAACTGGTTCCTTTCATAGAAGCAAATTTAATCCACTCTGGATTCTTCTGTTTAAATGTGGTATTTTTAAGAGGCACACTTTCAAAAACATTATTTCCTCTAGCAATTGCTTATAAGTTTATATGAAAGGTATGAAGAGGTTTTATTCTGTAGTATTTTCTGAAGTCTACATATTCTTACAGGGTTGGGTTTTTTTCCTACCAAAACATTAATGGAAATGTGAGAAGAAAACTGTAACTTAACACCCTGCATATATGCAAGATAAAATGTCTCTTCTGATACAAATCAACTTTCATTTGTTGCTGCACCTACTAGAAAAGTTTTCTGGTATGTTCAAAAAAGACTGGGCTTTGCACTTTTAAGTAGAACACACTTTATTTGGAGAAACCCAAAAGCAGAAAATAAAAACATTAGTGGATGTTTCTTACCTATGCTCTGATAAAAATCTCTTTAATATCATGGGCATTTTAGAGTAAACACAGCAGGCAGTGGTTCTTCATAAGAAAAAGTAGATGATAGGGTTAATGAGACTTCTAAATGTGGAATTAAGAAATTCTAGGTGTAAGAAAAATGTCTTTGGGCTTAATGAAACTGAAGTTTCCTCAGTTTTCTATTCCCCATATTCATGTTACAGTAATGCTCTTATTAAAGGCATGCTCTTAATCAATTTTTGGCTAGAAAACAAAAGCAAAACAAAGACCAAACAAACAAAACAACACACAAACAAAAACTTTCAAATCAAGAAAGCAATTAAGTATACACAGAAAAACATTTTAATCACAGTTTCAGGCTACAAAAAAATGACACTATATTCAGGACAGAAAATATTCCCGTTGGATTGCCTAACTCAATAACATAATTACTTCCATTCCTTCCCTGAAAGCTATTCTAACTTTTTTTTTTCCCCTAGAATACCCAAATGTAGCTCAGAATTAATGATTCCATCACCTGTGGAACACAGTAGAGCAACACAAGATATCTTTAGAAAGGCACAGAGGCCAGCAGGTAAAGACATCACTTTCTAAGTCACAAAGTTTGTCCATTGCTGAAAATGTCTAACCAGTTTCAGGAGTCTCTATAAAATAGTGAAATGATCTGAAAAAAACAAACAAACAAACAAACAAAAACTTTCTGCTACCCACTGGGATGTGTTAGAAGTTTATTGTTACACTATTAAGACCATTTTGTACTGTATATGACAGCTGACTGCCAAACTAAGAATATTTTAGTCTTGAGGTCTGTGGTAATGGGTTGGACTTGATAATCTTTGAGGTCTCTTCCAACCTTGGTGATACTGTGATACACTTCCCTCCATCCGGATGCACAGTGACATGAGGGTGTGCAGTACACCAACACTGACTCCCAAGGAGATTCACAAGTCACTCCCTATTTTCCATTTACATGAATCTAATTACCAGTTCTGATACTGAAGAAATCATCAGACATATGGTAAATTGAAGGCATGGTAGCATTATGATAGAGAAGCTGCAATTCTGCTAAAATCTACATTATTAGCTTTCAAGAAGCAAACTATTTACAATCCTGGGGGGAAAAAAAATTAAAAATTAATATTTATAGCATTATAAATCTCCATGAAAGCCAGTGCCTACTTACAGAGAGGAGAAAAAAAAAGAAATAAATTGCAGGTTGTTAGGAAGTCAAATCATTTTGCCAAAATGTGCAAAATCCCATGGAGTGCATATTACAACAACCCAAGTCATCAGCCTCACCTTCATGAGCACATCATAAACACCGTTGTGTAATTTATATATTCCACTACGCCAAGTCATAAAGAGTTTTTCTTCCTGTCAGAAAAATATTTTTGGGGAGACTGAAATAGAGAGTGCTCTGCACTCATTTCAAAGGTTCTACTTATTTTTGGAGAAGCTCAAACAATATCATTGTTCACAATACATTTAAAATTTGGTGGAGAAAATAGCCTATGAATAAAAGAAGTATATTTTCCCTTCCAGATTAAATGCCAGCAAAACACAGTTGAGGGGAAGCTATTCTAAACTACCATCCCTTTGAATTATTTGGGTTTTTCAGGTAAAAAGTTTGACAAGTCTGCTAAGCTTCCTCTGAGGACTGATTATCATAACACCTACAAAAACTGCCCAAGAAATCCAAAGAACTAAGAAGTTACATACTGAATCTACTTGAAAAAGCTGAAGATTCAGTGCTCCATATGCCCCACTCATAGCCTGAAAAGCACAACAGTACCTGATGCTAACTCTCAAGGAGATGTTCACATCAATCCCTACTTCCCAAGCTACTTGCCCTTTGACATGTGATGACATCCGATGTATCATCACCTAACAGAGTTGCTCTCCAAAAAATCATCTCCCACATACTGTAGGAGATGCAGTTACTTAATGAAATGATAGAAAACTATTTTAAAATTATAATTTATTCCATTAAAATTTAACCAAGATGCCCTGTTGTATACAAGTGCTAGGTAGCAGTCAGTCTCTTCAACAGCTGCAAAATAAACGCTTCAGATTTGAAACACAAAAACACGAATGCGCAGATGGAGTACTCAACATCTGCACAGAAACACCAGAACAATGACCCAGTTTAGAAGTTATCTTTCAGAGGAGAGGAAAAAAAAAATTAATAAATCTGACAGTCTAGAAAACCTTCTCAAATTTTAAGAGAAAAATATTTTCATTATGTGACACTGCTTTTCAGGAAAAGTAAATATTTGCTTGGAAGTTATGCATATAAACACACATCATTCTCCAACAGTTGAGGATACAAGAAAAGCTTATAAATAAATAAAATCCAAACCAAAATTTACCCAGTTTTTTCACTCTCATTATTTATCTTTTTTTTTTTTTTTTTTAATATATCTCTCTATATAGACAGAGAGAGTAAGTTGGCAAATATTACAGACACTTCATGTAACAAGAAAGATGTGGACATGCTGGGACCCACCCAGAGAGAGAAGGGCCCCAAGGGTGAGCCACCCAGAGAGAGAAGGGCCCCAAGGGTGAGCCACCCAGAGAGAGAAGGGCCCCAAGGGTGACCTGAGGGTTGGAGCACCTCTCCTATGAAGATAGGCTGATAGTTGGGGTTGTTCAGTATGTAGAAAAGGTGACTCTGAGGAGACCTTACTGTGGCCTTCCAGCATGGGAAGGGGGTTACAAGAAAGCAGCTGATGGACTTGGAGTTGGGGCTCTTCAGCCTGGAGAAGAGAAGGCTTCGAGGGGACCTGATAGTAGCCTTCCAGTATCTGAAGGGGGCCTACAGGAAGGCTGGGAAGGATTATTTACAAGGTCCTGCAATAACAGGACAAGGGGCAATGGGCTTAAACTGGCAGAGGGGAGATTTAGACTGGATGTTAGGAGGAAGTTCTTTACAGTGAGGGTGGTGAGGCACTGGAACAGGTTGCCCAGGGAGGTTGTGGCTGCTCCCTCCCTGGAGGTGTTCAAGGCCAGATTGGATGAGGCCTTGAGTGAGTTGTACTAGTGGGATGTGTCCCTGCCTATGGCAGGGGGTTGGAACTAGCTGATCCTTGAGGTCCCTTCCAACCTTACCATTCTATGATTCTATGACTTTTTAAGATGTCAGGTAGTGATAGGATTGGGGGGAAATGGATCCAAGCTAGAAGAGGGGAGATTAAGACAGGATGTTAGAAAGAAGTTCTTCACCATGAGGGTGGTGAGACACTGGAACAGGTTTCCCAAAGAGCTGGGGGAAACCTCATCCATGCAAGATTTTAAGGTCAGGCTGGATGTGGCTCTGCACAACCTGAACTAGTGAAAAATGTGCCTGCCCATGGCAGAGGATTAGAACTAATTGACCCTTGATGTCCCTTCCAACCCTGACAATTCTGTGATTCTATGAACTGCAAAAATCTAAAGCAAACTGAACCATGAGAACATTCTGGGGAGTCAAAAAATAACTAGTAAGACTGTTCATTCTGTTAGAATAATTATTATATGTTATAAAGGCTGTGGGGGGGGGGGGGGGAAAAACCAACAAAAAAAAAAATAATCAAAACCAGAAAATTTTAANNNNCAAAAATTATTTATTTGAAAAAGGGGGGGGGGGGGGGGGGGGGGAACAAACCAAACAAAAATAAGTTACTCAAAACCAGAAAATTTATGATTGGTAACAACTTAGAGCTAGTATTTGCACAAACAAACTCTGAGTCCAGAATAGTATCTTGGTAAACAATGCTAGATTTTGTCAGACTTCTTATTAATCTGGCCAAATTTCATACTGAAAGCCATCTACAGATAATAAGCACAGAATGTGAAAATCTATTAAAGAATCTTCTTTCCCCCAGCTCCAGAATTTAATCATACTCTCCAGGAAGAAGTGCTGCTACTCACAAAGATAATCTTCAGAGGAATCAAGTGCACCCTCAGCAAATTTGCAGATGACATCAAGATGTGTGGCACAGTCAATTTGCTAGAGGGCAGGGATCCATCCAGAGGGACCTGGATAGGCTGGAGAGGTGGGCCCAAGCACAGCTCTCTCAGCCTGTTCTCATAGGAGAGCTGCTCCAGCCCTCTGATCATCTTTGCGGCCTCCTCTGGACCCATTCCAAAGCTCATGTTGTTTATTAGTATACCAGTAAAGAAAAAAAACTAAACTTAATAGCTTGCATCAAATGGATTGGTATTTTTTTTTTTAATAAATGGAAACTGTGACTAAAAAGCAGTATGTAGAAGGCAAATGAAGAATGTAATTGTCATAACAAAGCACATCAGTGGTCCATCTAGTCCGGTATTCTCTCTTCATAAACACACATCAAAAATGCTTAATGAAGCAAACAGGACCTGCATAAATCATCAGCTGCCTTCAGCAAACGCTTCATGAATCCAGAGCTGACTTTAACATCAACAGTATTTTAAAAGGGCATATATAGAGCAGTTCTGAACTACCCTTAGTAAAAGAAAAAAAGAAAAAAAAATGTGTTCAGCTCTGCAATTGCCTTTCCTGCAAACTCTGTCTTGTGTTTCTTTTTGTATTTTGAGTAGAATGTAGTCCTTACCACTCCCTGCCGTTCAAGTTGTAGTTACTGATGTATATTAATACATTTGTTCAGTTGAATTTTTTACAGCCTTGCCTGGTAAAAATGTAGAAACATAATGAATTACAGATGTAGGGCTACTGCGGTGTCACGGGAATTGCTTGTTCAAGAAGGCTGTGATTACTTTCTGCTTTCTCATGAATATTTCTTATTTCTATATCAGTAATTGAACAGCTCCTCTTTTTGTTCTAGTCCCTCATGAACATGCCTATCCCTACTTTGTTCCTTCTGTGTTACAATTTATGAATTAACGTGCAGTTAATGAATTATCATAAAAGTCATCTGGTAGAAAATGACTGAATGCAGAGATCACTGTATATACAAGACCCAGTTAAATAACTGGATTCCAGTGACAGAAGCAAGAGGATGGGAAACTGGTAGGATTGTAGAAGTAGAAATTTTACTTTGAGGGAAGTCAAAATAACGGAAAGTTAACAAAATACACAACTGGGGAGTCTGAAACAACTCTGTCAGGTCAAAGGGATAGGACAGAGAGCAACAGCATCGTAAAGTGACTCATCAGAAGCTCATTTTCTATGTGGTGACACTCAAATCTCTGCAAAGGATGGTATGATAGGAAGCACAATGTCCTCTCCATCCCAACCCTCACATTCCCAGAGGCTCAGACTTGAGAACTGCGTTGAGCTTTTCACAAGTTGCCATGACTTTCACAGACTTGCTTCTAGTTTGGAGATAATCTTCAAAAGAATTTGTGCGACCTCAGCAAGTTTGCAGATGGCACCAAGCTGTGTGGCACAGTCGACTTGCTAGAGGGCAGGGATCCATCCAGAGGGACCTAGACAGGTTGCAGAGGTGGGACCAAGCCAACCTCATGAAATTCAATAAGGCCAAGTGTAAGGTCCTGCACCTGGGTAGGCACAATCCCAAGCACAAATATGGGCTGGGTGGTGAATGGCAGAGAGCAGTCCTGAGGAAAAGGACCTGGGGCTCTGGGGTGATGAAAACATCAACATGAGCTTTGGAGCGGGTCCAGAGGAGGTCACGGAGATGATCAGAGGGCTGCAGCAGCTCTGCTATGAGGACAGGCTACAAGAGCTGGGGCTCTGTAGCATGGAGAAGAGAAGGTTTCTAGGAGACCTGAGAGTAGCCTTCCAGGATCTGAAGGGGGCCTACAGGAAGGCTGGGGAGGGACTATTGACAAGGTCTTGCAATGACAGGACAAGGGGCAATGGGTTTGAATTGGCAGAGGGGAGATTTAGACTGGATGTTAGGAGGAAGTTCTTTACAGTGAGGGTGGTGAGGCACCACGGAGGTTGTGGCTGCTCCCTCCCTGGAGGGGTTCAAGGTCAGGTGGGAGGAGGTCTTGAGTGAGTTGTACTAGTGGGAGGTGTCCCTGCCTATGGCAGGGGGTTGGAACTAGATGATCCTTGAGGTCCCTTCCAACCTTACCATTTTATGATTCACCATGTAGGCTAACCAGTTGCTTGCCTTTCTTTATTTCATTGCAGACCCTTACCACTACTACTATAACCTACTGCTTTCTGTAACAGCAATCTTCTCCTTTGTTTTTTCTGAGACCATTTTCACAAGAAAAAAAAAGTATGAAGTTTCAGGACTGGCATGATCCAATTTCTTCAAGATTTGTTATCTGGGACAATGAAAATATTTTCCTAAGCTACTGAAATACATCAGTAATCATTTATCTTAAAGCAAAATGAGAGAATTTTTTTTTCTCTTTTCATGTGTCAAATATTGTTCATCAGTTTGTTCTATTCCAGTTATTAAAAAATTCCTCAATTATTCCCAGTATCACAGTATCACCAAGGTTGGAAGAGACCTCAAAGATCATCAAGTCCAACCCAATACCACAGACCTCAAGACCAGACCATGGCACCAAGTGCCACGTTCAAACCTGCCTTGAACACCTCCAGGGACGCTGACTCCACCACCTCCCTGGGCAGCCCATTCCAGCACTCAATGACTCTCTCAGGCAACAACTTTCTCCTCACCTCCAGCCTAAACTTCCCCTGGCACAGCTTGAGACTGTGTCCTCTTGTTCTGGTGTTGCTTGCCTGAGAGAAGAAAGCAACCTCCTCCTGGCTACAACCACCTTCAGGTAGTTGTAGACAGCAAGAAGGTCTCCCCTGAGCCTCCTCTTCTCCAGGCTAACCAATCCCAGCTCCCTCAGCCTCTCTCCATAGGGCTGTGCTCGAGGCCTCTCCCCAGCCTCGTTGCCCTTCTCTGGACACGCTCAAGCACCTCAATGTCCTTCTTAAATGGAGGGGCCCAGAACTTAACACAGGACTCAAGGCATGGCCTAAGCAGTGCAGAGTCCAGGGGGAGAATGAGCTCCCTGCTCCTGCTGGCCACACTATTGCTGATGCAGGCCAGGATGCCATTGGCCTTCTTGGCCACCTGGGCACACTGCTGGCTCATGTTCAGGCGGGTGTCAATCAGCACCCCCAGATCCCTTTCTGTTTGGTTGCTCTCCAGCCACTCCAACCCCAGCTGGTTTTGAATACATCACAAAATGATTCTGAATACACCAAAGTACTTGGCTTCTGGACAAGGAAGATATCTGGCTATTTGAGTGACAGAAGTTTAAATGCTATGCCATGGACTAAATGTTAGTCATCCTTCCTAAATATCTTTCCTGACCACTTAACAGTATCTCCACTATTACAGCTGTCACTCAACTGATACAGTATTATGTTGTCATGGCCATTCAGTCACACAATTAGCTCATAAAAGGAGACCATGGGCATCTTCAGGCCTGTTATAAACTGTATGGGGTGAATGATTTGTCCCAGCTGGGGGGATTGCCCTGCTGCATGGGAAGACAGCATGAATGTCTGATTTTGATATGACATTCTGAGATAGACTGAAAGCATTCTTTGTTGACAGACCAGGAAGTCTGGAAAGAAAACTGATCTATCTTCAAGCACATCTTTCCCTCACTTGAAAATGTCTCTGCACCTTCTCTAAACAAGGTAGGATTCATTCTCAAAAGCAAAAAAACCAACCAACCAAATAACAGTGTTCTCTGGCAAGTAATATTCATTTGGTCTCAGATGCCTAGTGACTAAAAATAAGTGAAAAATACAAGACCCATAGTGAGAAAAGGTTGCAATTTCTGTTAATCAGACCTAACTTCAACCTCATCCTTCCATGATAGAAGTCTATGTTTGAAGATACAGTGAAATACCACAGTAACATGTGCTACTACAGAATTCTGCTAGAAAAGACTCTTTATATTACAGTTTTCCAGTCCAGCCTTTAAAAGACCACTTTAATTTGTGTGAGAGGTTTTTTTGTTTTCTCCTCTCTGGATAGTCCACTTACAGAACGATAAAAGAATTCAGAAACTTTCTGTTTGTTACTCTAGTTGCAGTTACCAATAAACGAGTAGCACTGGACTTCAAACAGTTCTCAACTTACATGATCTACCTCCCTCTAATGCCTTTACAATCCCATTAAATTCCAACAATCTTTTAATGTAAGGACCAGAGAATAAGAACAGATTTTTTTTTTTTTAAATTAACTACTACTTGAATAACAGTAGGAATCTCAGATTTTTAGTTCACTATTAAAGGAAATTCATTGCCATCAACAGTTTCTACATATGTACTCAGTGTACTTAATGTCTACTGAGTCCATTCAGACCACTAACAGAATCAGAGAGGATATGATGGTCATTGGAGAGTAGTGCCAAGTGGCATCCCTCAGAGGTCAGTGCTGGTACCAGTGCTGTTTAACATCTTTGTCAGTGACATGGACAGAGGAATCAGTGCACTCTCAGCAAGTTTGCAGATGACACCAAGCTGTGTGGTACAGCCGACTTGCTAGAGGGCAGGGATCCATCCAGAGGGAACTGGACAGGTTGCAGAGGTGGGCCCAG
The DNA here is from genome assembly GCA_013396675.1 of Eubucco bourcierii. Classification (NCBI taxonomy): domain Eukaryota; kingdom Metazoa; phylum Chordata; class Aves; order Piciformes; family Ramphastidae; genus Eubucco; species Eubucco bourcierii. Next base: position 12,205 of record VWZE01009739.1, on the reverse strand, counting down.
GTCAACCTCATGACATTCAACGAGGCCAAGTGTAAGGTCCTGCACCTGGGTAGGCACAATCCCAAGCACAAATCCAGGCTGGGTGGTGAAGGGCTGAGAGCAGCCCTGAGGAAAAGGACCTGGGGGTCTGGGGTGATGAAAAACTCAACATGAGCCTGCAGTGTGAGTGCAGCCCAGACAGCAACCGAGTGCTGGGCTGCATCAAGAGCAGTGTGGGCAGCAGGNAGGATGACCAGAGGGCTGCAGCAGCTCTCCTATAGGACAGGTTACAAGAGTTTGGGCTCTGCAGCCTGGAGAAGAGAAGGTTTCCAGGAGACCTTGGAGTAGCCTTCCAGTATCTGAAGGGGGTCTATGGAAAGTCTAGGGAGGGACTATTTACAAGGTCTTGTAACAACAAGACAAGGTGCAATAGGTTTAAACTGTCAGAGGGGAGATTTAGACTGGATGTTAGGAAGAAGTTCTTTCCTGTGAGGGTGTTGAGGCACTGGCACAGGTTGCCCACGGAAGCTGTGGCTGTTCCCTCCCTGGAGGTGTTCAAGGCCAGGTTGGAGGAGGTCTTGGGTGACCTGTACTAGTGAGAGGTGTCCCTGCCTATGGCAGGGGTTTGGAACTAGATGATCCTTGAGGTCCCTTCCAACCTTACCATTCTATGATTCTATGAAACGCATTCAAAGTCATGTTTTCTTCCCCTTCTGTGCCTTCAGATGTAAGCATAACATCTGCACCCAACGTTGGCCATAAATGAATTGTGGATCTGCTGCCATTTAGCATCCAAGAGGACCAGCAAACGTATTTTTGCATTCCTTATTCAAAGTTGCCAAAAAGTGCTCATGACATGCATTTCAGACTACATGACAAATCTAGTGCCCACAGCCAGTGCCCATCAAAGCAGAAGTCACAAAGCCCATCCATGTTTCCATTTATGGTCTTGCCCTCTGGTCTTCTCTTATGTTTCACAACTAGAAAATGTGCAAGACCACCATTATGCTCATGGGAAAACCACTCCTGGGTAATCACAGCAGTTTTGTGATGTTCAAGACAAAAATCCTATTAGATGATGTTTAAATGCCCGAGGAAATTTCCTCCAACAGACGAGCCAAAGGACACTTACAAGGGATAATGAAGTTACTTGCCTTGACGCCACTACTACAAAGAATTAACCAATGTCATTATGAGCACCAATGTGATTCTGCTCATCATGATGACCTTCACCTCACTCCATCCTTCAGAAACCTTCATTTGTCTGACTTACAAAGAATATGTTAAACAAAAGCACTTCACAATATTAGCGCAATTTACATCGAATGCACTAGAGAAAATTACCTAATGCAATTTTCTAAACCATTTAGTATTATGAACTAGCAACTAACAGAGAAAATTATATTTTATTACTTTTAGGCTATTGAAAACACTTTACACCTGAATTCACACACATTCTGCATTACCTTGCTGCTCTCTCAATAGTGAAAGACCTTAATAAACCAGAGAGCCAGAAATAATATTCTGCGAATTAAGGAGAAAAAAAAAAATGTTAATTCCCTCTGAATCTGCACAAGCAAGACAATTCTTGTGATCTCTTCCCAGACTCTGGCACCTGATCCAGGGAAGTCACCTCTTGCTTTGATTTGGTTTATTTCCAAAGCAAATGAAAAAGAGCAGTGATGAAATAAGGTTTCCATTTTTCAAATGCTGAACACAGGTACGGAGCAGTATCTGGAGTTCTCGTTAATATTTTTGTTACCCATCTGATGTTTGCACAAAATGCCAGGAGTCAAACTCCCTCCATCCCACAATATTAAAATATGAAAAACTAGCAGTAAGAAGAAAAGATTGAAACCCAGAAGTATTGGTTATCTTAAAGGACTGATCTACAGAAAATTATAGACCTAAACAAACTTTCCTGAGGATTCTCTCCTTTATTAGTCAGGAGCTACTCAGGAAACAGTCACTCCAAAGTCTACATATTGGAGCTTGGTGAGTGCTGAGGAGTCAAAAGTCTCCCCCTAATTCACGCATTTGGTATGTAATCAGACATTTCTAGAGCTAAAAAGCAGGAACTCTTCCTGGGAAATGATGAAATTGTGTTTTGAATAGCAAAAAAATTAAAATATATTGACATTTTCTTGAAAATTCTGAGATTCAGAGTTTTATAACACCATTTCCAGAAAAGCAAGCAGTTGCACTATGGAGAACTGTAAAATCAAAATATATAAGACTTTTTTTTTGAAGAAGGCAATCTTTGGAGATCTCCTAAAGTAGTTCTTACTAACTGATCGTTTTTGTTCTGTAGATAAGTAATAATTTCATTGAAAATAATAAATGTACTAATATAAAACTCGCTCATAGCAAATATTCTTCTACTAACCAAGAAGTTTTTAAAATATTTAAACTACTAAAAGGAAAACTTTGTGGTTAAGGTCAAGGAATGAGAAGTTCAGTGTGCATTTAATTTATATTTTGACATAAATCTTTAAATCACAGTGTCTAATGTACAGGATTTCTACTTTAATAGAATATTCTGCTCCTTAAGGGCAAAAAAGGGTTTCTGTTCCATTGCTGGAATAATCACAAAGGAGCAAATGAGATTTCCAGGAACTTAAGGATTACACAAACAGCAAAATGAACAGCTTTCTTCTCCTAATTGCTTTAGAAATTATAAGCTCCTATTAATTGTTTTAGAAATAATAAATCATTTTATTCCTTTATAGTCTTCTGTTGTGAGTTTTTCTGTCTTTTTTTTTTT
>VWZE01009736.1:7311-35989 GCA_013396675.1 Eubucco bourcierii | reverse complement strand
GTACTAGTGGGAGGTGTCCCTGCCTATGGCAGGGGTTGGAACTAGATGATCCTTGAGGTCCCTTCCAACCTTACCATTCTATGATTCTATGATCTTGAGTCTCCCACCCAAAAGCAGCCAGAGTTGCAGAGTAACAAAACTACACTGAGTTTATTCCAAAGCTGTAAGCCAAGTCCATCAGGTACGGCACATTACATTGTGCAACGGAGTCAGGAAAGCGACACTGAAATATCAACCTTGCTTCTGCTGAGAAACAGGCTTCTGAATAGACAATTATGGAAAGACATTCTGCCCACTAAGTAACTCAACCCACGTGTCTGAAAGTTTGAAATGAAAACAGGTGAAGAAAATTAGAAGAGAGAGCAGCAGTGGAAAAAAAGATTAACTTAAAACATGAGTCATACTTTAGTACCTGTCAAAGTTTAAGGAGAAAGATTTATGACTTAGGTGTGCTACTCACTCCTACACTGGTAAAGACTAACAAATACAGCCAAGGAAAAAATAAGCACAAGCTTCACTGAAGTCAAAGGGACAAAAATGTTGTCAAGCACTAGGTAAAGCAGGACGTCACCCAGTGGGTGACTTTTGGTTCAGAACCTGTGGAGAAGTTTCTGGATCTGGAGAAACTGGAATTTGAGGTAAAGAGTTTTAATGCTGACCAAGTGAGAAAATAAGGACTGCCAAGTTAGCACAACAGCTGTTTTATCAAGTGAGCACACTGCTGCTTCACCTGCAGGCTCCCCCTCTCCTCCTGCTTCAAAAGACGCTAGGGTATTTTGGGGGTGGGTAGATCCATCATCCCCTTAAGCCTACTAGTGCAGACTCCCCAGCTTCAGCCACAGGGTTCAGCAGACCACAATGAGATTACATCACAATCACATCAAGTTGAAGAAGTTTGTTTTTATTTTGGGCACTGTAATTCCAAAGACACATGTCCTGTTAACATGCAAACACCAACCAGAACCCCAGGTTTCAGTCTGGAAACACAGCAGCTGGAGTCCCTCAGACCAGACTTTCCCCATATACTCGCAGACGCTCCCTGAGCAATGACTTTCACTGGCCACGTTCTCTGCCAGTCCTCCCTTCCCTGCCAGCTGCCAAGCTTTCCAGAAGTTCCCTGGGGTGTTTCACTTTGTGAGAAATCCTGGCTCTGGAAGCCTGGAAGCAATTACAGGCATCAAATTCTGCAGTTTTTTTATTTCTCTCTAATTATTTGATCTCCTGCCTGACTCCACAATACACATTTGGAGCATTTTGTTCATCTCTGGGGGTCCAGCACAAGAGAAACATGGACCTGTTGGAACAGGACCAGAGGAGGCCATGGCAATGATGGGAGGGCTGGAAGACCTTGGCTGTGAGGCCAGGCTGAGAGATAAGGAAAGGCTCCAGAAAGACCTTCTGGTGGCCTTTCAGTGTTTAAAGGACTGATCAGAACCCTGGAGACAGACTGTTGAGCAGGGCTGCTTGTGACAATTGGTGACAGGTTAAAGTGCCTTGCATTAGAAATGCCGAGTCCAGTAGGAGCAGGGAGGTGATTGTCCCCTTGACTCAGCTATAGTGATGCCACACCTCGAGTGTTGTGTTCAGTTTTGGGCACCTCAATACAAGAGAGATGTGGAGGTGCTGGAGTGAGTACAGAGGAGGGTAAGGAAGCTGGGGAAGGGCCTGGAGAAGAAATCTTATGAGTGACTGAGGGAGCTGGTGCTGGTTAGTTTGAAAAAGAGGAAGCTGAGCAGAAACCTCATTGCTGTCTACATCTATCTGAAAGGAGGTTGTGGAGAGGTTGCTGCTGCTCTCTTCTAACAGGTAAATAGTGATAGAACAAGGTGGAATGGCCTCAAGCTCCAACAGGAGAGGTTTAGACTGGACATTGGGAAGTTTCTCCCAGCAAGAGCGGTCAGACACTGGGAGTGGGCTACCCAAGAAGGTGATGGAGTCACCAACCCTAGTGGTGTTTAAAGGTTGTTTGGACGTGGTGCTTGGGGATATGGTTTAGGTAGAACCTTGCAAAGTAGGGTTAATGGTGGGACTTGGTGATCCTGAGGAGCTTTTCCAAGCTGAATGTTTCTGTGATTCTGACACTATTAAGATGTTCTCCTCACAAAAGGCATTAGCAAAGCTTTAAGGGAAACTCACATCCATCCCAGTATGTCTGTTGGTAAGCTGGACACAAAGAAGAATTTTCACCTGTCTTCATGTAAAAAAACCCTCTTCTTACTGGCTGACCTTACTTAGATTTTTCAAGCAATATGAAAATATCACAAAGGGTAGTGTTTGCTTTGCACCCAAAGCTGCTTTTCAGGATTTCATTTCTCACACACAAACTCACAATTTTAAGAATTCCTGAACCCTTTAGTTTGATTAAAAAAGCAATAAAATTATTCAGCCTGAAATATTCCAGATCTTTGCAGATCTCTAGTACTGGGACTTGGTAGTCTGAGTAAGTTGTTAGAGGATGTCACAGTGTGCTAGATCAAGTTCTTGTCCGCAGCACAAAAATCAGTGCTTTTCCAAGTGAAATTAGCTCAGAATGACTTACCATGAACATAAAGAGCAGATTAAAATTCAGAGAGCAGAATTCAATCAACATAGTTTCTATGCTTCTCCATCAAAACCCACCTATTTTCTCTGGAAAATTACCATGGATACCTGTGTTTATCTTATGTGCAATACAAACTTATTTCCAAGACCACAATTTATCAACAATTTTCTGTTGTGTGTGGAAGATCTCGAAGGCCACATTCTCACATCTGCTAACAGCACTGCAGCTCAACTGCTTAAGTCAAAGCTGAGCTTGCCTGATGGATAAATGGAATAATGGTTTTTTATGCTACTTAAAAGCAAGGCAAAGGCAGAACTCCATCGTTTTTCATCAGCCTCCCAAATGCCAAGACGCTTTGATACATCACAACAACTTAAAAGATAAGCACAAGGGAAGTACAAACAAGATAATGTTTAAGGCAATACACAATTCATATGCCCCTCTACAAACAAAGCAGATGCCTCCTTCAGCCTCCCAGAAGTTATGTTTTCTGGGTTTTTAATTGGTTAGTGGTGTTTGGTTTTTAATTAAAAAGCAACCATAAATTCACAGGAGAATTACTTTTTTGCTGACAGCTACTTTTCAGCAGGACCTGATGTGCCAGTGCAGGGGAGAAGCATGTAAGACAGACCAACAAAAGGACTGAAGAAGCACTATAGTCTATCAAATAAACAAATTCAGAAGAGCTCTGGGAAATACCTACCTCAGTATTAATTAAAATCTACTGTTGTACAAAACAAAGCAGTAGCAAAAACAGTACAACATAAATAACCATTTCTGGAATACTGTGTGCAGTTCTGAAGCCCCCAGCACAGGAAGGACATGGAAGTGTTGGAGAGGGGCCAGAGGAGGCCACCAAGATGCTCGGGGGGCTGTAGCAGCTCTGTTGTGAGGACAGGCTGAGAGAGTTGGGGCTCTGCAGCCTGCAGAAGAGAAGGCTTCCAGGACACCTTAGAGTAGCCTTCCAGTATCTGAAGGGGGCCTACAGGAAGGTTGGGGAGGGACTATTGACAAGGGCTTGTAACGACAGGACAAGGGGCAATGGGTTTGAACTGGTAGAAGGGAGATTTAGACTGGATGTTAGGAGGAAATTGTTTGCAGTGAGGGTGGTGAGGCACTGGCACAGGTTGCCCGGGGAGGTTGTGGCTGCTCCTTCCCTGGAGATGTTCAAAGCCAGGTTGGAGAAGGTCTTGAGTGACCTGTACTAGTGGGAGGTTTCCCTGCCTATGGTAGGGGGTTGGAACTAGATGATCCTTGAGGTCCCTTCCAACCTTACCATTCTATGATTCTATGATTTCCAGACCAGAGCAGTTAGACTGCACAGTGAGGTCTCACATGCAGAGTGTTCAGTTACTGCTACCATTTTAAGCTTTCAGATATTAAATAATTACAATTTGTCTTAAACTCCCTCTTTTAAACTCAAAACCAGTCTGTCTCTTATTTCAGAAGAATCTAGCCCTGTCTATTATGAAGTTAAGTTGTACAAGACACTTGAAATACTGAACAAGAATCACAGAAAGAGTCTGGTTGGCAAAGTCCCTCAGGATCACCAAGTCCAACCCAGAACCCTACTCTGCAAGGTGCACCTTAAACCATATCCCCAAGCACCACATCCAAATGGTTTTTAAACACATCCAGGGTTGGTGACTCCACTACCTCCCTGGGCAGCCTATTCCAATGCCTGACCACTCTTGCTGAGAAAAATGTTTTGTAGTATCTAGTTTAACCAACCCTAAGAAGATAGTATTTTCAGCAAATACAATAACCATAGCATCACTAACCTGTGCTATTCCAGATGCCAAGGCTTTTTCAAAAGGTAGTGAAAGATCCATTTTTCAAACACCACATTTCAACATGTCTGCCTATGGTGGGGGGGTTCCCTACCTATGGAAGGGGGGTGGAGCTAGATTATCTTTGAGGTCACTTCCAACCTTACCATTCTATGATTCTATGACATTAATTCCAGAAGCACAGGGTTTACTCTTGGAATTTACAAGTAATACACACACAAAACCAAAAAAATCCCATTAAAAAACAGGGGCTGGAAGAGATCCTGAAAGCTTATGCAACCCAACCCTCCTGCTAGAGTAGAATCTCCTATACCAGATGACACAGGAACACATCCAGGCATGTTTTGAATATCTCCAGAGAGAGACACTCCACAAGCCCCCTGGGAAGCCTGTTCAGTCTTCTGGCATACTCACAGGGAAGAAAATCTTCCTTATGTTTCCATGGAACTTCCTATGCCTCAGCTTCCACCATTGCCTCTTGTCCTGTCATTGGGCATCACTGAGCAGAGCCTGGCTCCAGTCTCTTGGCTCTCACCCTTACATATTCACAAACATGAATGAGGTCACCTCTCGGTCTCCTCCTCTCCAAGCAGCAGAGCCCCAGCTCCCTTAGGCTCTCCTCATAAGAGAAATGTTTCACTGCTTTCAGCATCTTTGTGGCTCTGTGCTGGACTCTCAAGCAGTTCCCTAAGGTCCTTCTCGAACTGAGGGCTCAGAACTATAACCAATATTCCAAATGCAGCCTCACCAGGGCAGAGCAGAGAGTAATCCTCTTCCCCATATTTTTGCATTAAGCCAAGAAAAGAGAGCAATGAAACAAACAAAAGAATAAAAAAAAAAACCTCTACCCAATCCTTTATGGGTTTAAACTGGCAGAGGGAAGATTTAGACTAGATGTTAGGAGGAAGTTCTTTACAGTGAGGGTGGTGAGACACTGGCACAGGTTGCCCAGGGAGGTTGTGGATGCTCCCTCCCTGGAGGTGTTGAAGGCCAGGTTGGAGGAGGCCTTGAGTGAGCTGTACTAGTGGGAGGTGTCCCTGCCTATGGCAGGGGGTTGGAACTAGATGATCCTTGAGGTCCCTTCCAACCTTACCATTCTATGATTCTATGATTCTATCCCTAAACTCTACCAGCATTGCTTTCCTTCACCTGAAATTGACTTTCTTTTTCTTCAGAGACGCTGAGAACCTGATTTGCAACAGAAAATTTACCTCAGCCTCCAAAGTCTGGAAAGCATATAATAGCAACAACAGCATGAAATTCATCCTTTACTCTGGCTTTAGGTGCTGTTTGCCTTGCTGTTTTATGGTGTTTGTGCTCAAAGCTCCTTCTTTACATACACAAATGCTTCAACGTTTCCACTAAAAACATCCTATCAAGTAATTACATCTCAGGTTAAGAAGAGGAAGGAAGCTGAAAAGCAGATTTTAAACTGTTCAATTCCTGGAATTTTATTTTTTGTAACCAATTATCCCAAAGCTAACGGTGTAAATGATAAAATTAACTGAGACAAGAATGTTAACTCAGAGAAATTCAACTCCACACACAGAGCTGCTGAGACTGCACAAGGCTGCCTGCACAATGAGGGCTCTGAGGACTCCCTGCCCCAGAGAAAAAAGGAGATTGCAGCAACTTTCAAGATGGCCTCATTACCTCCAGAGAAACAAACAAACAAGAGCCTGTATATGCTAGCTGCAAGCCCTGTATCCTCTATGCTAGACATGCACTTTCCTACATTCTAATGCAACAGAAAACAGCCAGAAAACTGAAATGGGGAGGGGTAGGTCAGAAAACTGACAGTGAAACAGAAAAGGTGACAGAAAGCAGCCTCAAGGGTTAAGAACTTGATTGTGCTGGTGGAAGAGAAGCTGGACAGGAACAGACGGTGTGAGCTTGCAGCATAGAAGGCCAATGGCAACCTGAGCTGCAGCAACAGAAGCATGACCAGCAAGTCAAGAGAGGTGATTCTGCCACTTTGATTTGCTCTGGTGAGACCTCACTTGGAGTACTGCATCCAGCTCCGGAGCCCTCAACACAGGCAGGACATGGAGCAGATGAAGCATGCCCAGGAGAGTGCCATGAAAATGCTCAGGGGGTTGGAGCAGTTCTGTTACAAGGAGCTGGGAGTGTTTGGCCTGGAGAAGAGGAGGTTCCAGGGTGACCTAATAGCCACCCTCCAGTACCTGAAAGTGGTTACAAGAAGGCTGCAGAGGGACTATTTATGAAGGCCTGCTGCGATAGGATGAGGGCAATGGTTTCAAACTAGAGGAGATTTAGAGTGGATGTTAGGAAAATGTTCTTTGCAATGAACGTGGTTGAGCACTGTGACTGGGTTGCCCAGAGAGATGGTTGGGGCCCTATCTCTGGAGATATTCAAGGTGAGGCTCAACAGGGCTCTGGGCAACCTGATCTAGTTGAGGATGTCCCTGCTGACTGCAGGAAGGGTTGGACTAGATAACCTTTGGAGGCCCGTTCCAACTTGGGGGATTTTATGATTCTGTGGCATCCAGTTGCTCTTCACTTTTCACTTGATCCTACATCCCAGCACACAAATGGCTACAAAGCAGTTTGGTTTAGCACCACAGTATGTTCCATTATCATCCTCATCACACCACAGCTTAGTTGATCTGATTTCACACTCTCTGCTGCGAAAAGGGCCCCTGTGCTCTGCAGAAAAGATTTTTTTTTTTTCCCCTCAGTTAGTATATCATAGAATCATAGAATGGTAAGGTTGGAAGGGACCTCAAGGATCATCTAGTTCCAACCCCCTGCCATAGGCAGGGACACCTCCCACTAGTACAGCTCACTCAAGGCCTCAACCACCCTGGCCTTCAACCCCCCCAGGAAGGGAGCAGCCACAACCTCCCTGGGCAACCTGTGCCAGTGTCTCACCACCCTCACTGCAAACAACTTCCTCCTAACATCCAGTCTAAATGTTCCCTCTGCCAGTTCAAACCCATTGCCCCTTGTCCTGGCATTACAAGACTTTGTCAATAGTCCCTCCCCAGGCTTCCTGTAGGCCCCCTTCAGATACTGGAAGGCTACTCTCAGGTCTCCTGGAAGCCTTTTCTTCTCCAGGCTGCAGAGTCCCAACTCTCTCAGCCTGTCCTCACAGCAGAGCTGCTGCAGCCCTCTGAGCATCTCTGTGGCCTCCTCTGGACCTGCTCCAACACTTCCATGTCCTTCCTGTGCTGGGGGTTCCAGAACTGCACACAGGACTCCAGACAGGGTCTGAGGAGAGCAGAGTAAAGAGGTAGAATCCCCTCCCTTTCCCTGCTGGCCACACTGCTCTTGCTGCAGCCCAGGACTCGGTTGGTTGTATCTCTGCCTGGCTTGAATGCAGATGTTTGGCAGCCAAAAGAAACAAGAGTGATAGAACTTTAAGCTCTTGACATCACAGTGTATCATCACTCACGGTAGCACACAAAGGATCTGTGTACGCACATGTGTTTGTGTGCTGTATAAAGGAGAAGAGGGAACTTGTATACAAAAGAAGCAAGAACAGAGAAATTAAAAGCCTCTCAACCCTGTTACACCCAAACCTTTTCTGCTGATGCATCTGTTCAATTAGAAAATGGACTCTTTTCTGAACATGAGTGACAATCAAGCGTAACATAAGTAAAAGCTCTGGGAGAGACAAGGGCAAGAACAATTCTAATTTGTGTTTAGAGACAAATGCCAGTCTGATCCACCTAATGGTGACAGTGTCTTGGCCAGGAAGCTAGGCACTGAAACCAAGTAGGGCCTCTGTAAAAATGGATGACTAACTTTCTATTGATTTCTTTCCACTTCCTTAGGAAACAAATTGTTGTACGATTCAGTTTGGAGCTCCCAGGTTTTTTTGCTCTGTAGGTTTAACTTCGACTCAGTAACCTCTGTGACACATCTGTTTCTCTTTATTATACTTGAGTCTAAAATGGAATTTGTGCTTCCTTCATGTCCTTGGTATTGATTTGATTTTCTCTGGCTACAACAAGGGTCATTAGGTTTAATGTAGGTCATCAGGATGCACACAGATTTGTAAGTGAATGTAATGCAAAGTGATATTAGGTGTTAAAAAACACAGCTGGAAGAGAGGAGACTGTAAAGGAAGTAAAAAATAGAGCTGAATATTCTTCTAAGAGAGAAAGTAACAGCAGGGCAGAAAGAATGCAACACCAGTTATGTTCTGCTTTCCAAAAATAAGCCTCTCCATACAGCAATAAATAAATAAAATAGAAGATATAGTGAAAAACAGTGGATTTGCACAGACTACAAAGATGCTCAGAGGCCTGGAGCAGCTCTAAGGACAGTCTACAAGAACTGGGGCTCTACAGGCTGGAGAAGAGAAGGTTTCCAGGAGACCTGGTAGTAGCCTTCCAGTATCTGAAGGGGGCCTACAGGAAGGTTGGGGAGGGACTACTGACAAGGGCTTGCAATGACAGGATGAGGGGTAATAGTGTTTAAACTGGCAAAAGGGAGATTTAGACTGAATGGTCAGGAAGAAGTTCTTTACAGTGAGGCTAGTGAGGCACTGGCACAGGTTGGCCAGGGAGGTTGTGGTTGCTCCCTCCCTGGAGGTGTTGAAAGCCAAGTTGGAGGAGACCTTGAGTGACCTGTGCTAGTGGGAGGTGTCCCTGTCTATGGCAGGGGGTTAGAACTAGATGATCATTCAGGTCCCTTCCAACCTAAACGATTCTATGATTCTATAATGAGGTTTGTCACCCCAAGCAACAATGAAAGGGTGAATGAAGCTAAAATGGATGTCCTTGGAAGGAAAAATGAAAGGGTGGATGAGGTAAGGCTTGATTTCACCTACAGCAGCCAGATCACAGCAGAGTCATATCATGGTTCTAAAGATCTTCAGATTAGAAAGACAAAGGACAGGGTGAAGTAAGGGACAGATGGATGCTGTTAGGAAATACTGAAGGTAAAGAACAAGATTGCAACCATCAGGCATACAAATAAATAGATAAAAACTAACGAGTAGATATCTGGCATTGTCTCATTCCTGTAGGGATAGGAGAGAATGGAGTGTCTAATGGAGAATCCTTGTCAGCTCTTAAAAGGTAGGAAAAGCACAAACCTAGGGTGTCCTCTAAGAACAGCTCTGCAGATAAGAAACATTGTTAGCTGGTGTCTCTTCTGCTCTGTGACAGTATAGGTGGTAACAGACAGGTTACTTAGTACATGTGTTCTGCTGCTTGCAAACCTGTGGGGGTGACTGCAGAGGGGGTTAGACTGGATGATCTTTGAGGTCCCTTCCAACCTAAACCATTCTATGATTCTGTGATACCAAGACTGAGAGGAAGAAAGTTGAGCCCAAAGGGGATACTGTAATTCTTTGTCAAATGGATCTCTGTTTATACTTAGTACAGACCAAATTTGGCTGCTCTAGACTGTTAAACAAACATATTCATAGGAATCTGGATCTCTGCAGTCATAAAGTTGCCAGTTGAGTCTGTTACTGGTTTCAAGTGTTTGAGTATTACAGGAACAATCCTTGTTTAGACTTGGAGTTTTCTGAAATACTAACTGCAAGCTTTTATTTTAGCCAGAGCCTGTCCAGCACATTTCAGTAAGACGAGAGTGTTATACCATCTTCCCAGCCCAAGCCCAGCTAACTACCTCTTCTTTCTACCTAAATCCTTCTGCAGTCGCAAATGTCAAAGATTCTGAGCTCTCATAAAGCCATGCATGCTACTATACCAGGATGAGAGTTGCCTTCCTCTGTATCACAGTACTGTACTATGGAGCTAAGTTATCCTAAAGGCACACTCTGCAGTTATTTTGCACGATCTCCTATACTTTTAATCCCTAGAAATGAGTTCTGTGTGCATTAGTTACACTAATCACTTTGCTAGTGATCATTTTGCCTTCTCAGGGAAGAACAGTATCGTGCCAAGCCAGGTAAAATCTAAGAAACAAGTCAGAAGAGCATAAAAGCAATCAAGCAGAACAATTATGTGTATATATTCGTGGAAGCACATCCTCCAGTACAGGTCCTACCATTAGGGAGCCTTCTCCAGTGGAATAAGTAACTCATACTCATAGCCGACAGAAGGATTAGAAAGCAGATAAAAGCTAACTCAGACTCTGTACTTGAACAAATTCATAACAAAGGAAGATTAGGACTAACTCCATAACTTTTCCAGTCACTCCTTCTGACACTGTGAGGATGCCATAGCATCCTTCACTTCCTGACAGAGTGGAATATAGAACTTCTCACATGTAGGAAGGATTATACAGTTAAGATACTGAAAAGCTGCTCAGCAATTTTTTTATTTTTTTTTTTTAGCACTGACTGTCAGACTTCCAAATGTTTCTGTTTCTCACTTCTTTACCTGTAAAATGGGAGTAATCCTTTTTTTTCAACCACAATATGAAATAGTGCTTATCACAAGCAGAGCTACTAGGCAGGTGTAAACAAACTACTGAAGCTAAGAAAGGGAAACTTTGTGCAGTGGTTAGAAGCACTGGCACAGGCTGCCCAGGGAGGTTGTGGTTGCTCCCTCCCTGGAGATGTTCAAGGTCAAGTTGGAGAGGGCCTTGAGTAAGCTGTACTAGTGGGAGATGTCCCTGCCTATGACAGGGGGTTGGAACTGGATGATCCTTCAGGTCCCCTCCAACCTTACCATTCTGTGATTCTGTTTCTGTCATCTCTTTGTGCCAGAACAGCTTTCTGGGGTCAAATAAAAGCCAACTACAACCTTAAAAAAAGATACATATTTGTTTGTCTGATCCCATATGTGTGCATATGCATGAATACATCCACTGCACTAAAGCATAAATGAGACAGGCTCCAGGTTTGCACCGTGGCTCAGATTAGCAAATTCAGGTTGAATTCTCTGTTGTCAGATCATCTCTGCAGCTGCAAAAGTAGTGAGAAATACACTCTCAGAAAACTCCAAATTGCACTCTATGAGACATGGAATTATCAGATCAAGCAGACAACTGTATTGGGAAAAGAAGACACTATTTTTGGTATGTCCCTCAAAGTTCTGGGTCACAGTATAGGCAGTTCTAGGTTTACTTCCCTCAACCAGCCTCATCAATGAAACTGAACTTAACCAAGACATCAACTCAGGGAATTTTCCAAATCATGCCAAGAATTAAATCTCAGTGGTTCTCCCTCCATTCCCATCATGTGCAGCACCTTCTTAAAAACAAAATCATCCCATCCACTGATAATGTAGAATGACAAATCTCACAAGGATCATGAGTACTCAGTACATCTTAATGCTGTTTCCAAAATTAAAAGCCAGAGGGACTTCTTTTTCATCTCTCTGAGGTCTTCCAGCAAATTATTGATTCTTGCTGATCTCTTTCCATTAATATATTTCTTTCTTACATTCTGAGTGATTGTGTTAAAGTGCTTAGTAACTCTCTAATCACATACATCTCCTGAGGCTTTCAAAAGAGCTTTGGTTTTAAAAGTAATTTGTTTCCAGTGAGGTTTTATGCATCCTAATATGAGGGTCAGGGGTTGAGGGAGAAAAAAAGAAGGAAAAAGAGAAATAAATTTCAGGGATCACACCTGTGAGATTTAGAAACTTAAGGCATTTGAGATTTGTCAGAGTAATAAGGCAGGTCTGTGCCTTCTGAATATCAGCTCTCAATAATGTCCTATGAAAACATACCATAAAATTGGGAGGGGGAGTGGGTGTTGAACCTTCTCATTTACAAAATAGAGGCAAACAAACAACAAAAAACAATTTTGTAGACTCTAACCATTAGTAACCTTCAAGTCAGACAGAAAGGATGAAAAAAGAATGAGCCATAACACTTCAGACTTTTTCCTAAATACTGCAGTAGCAGTTTAGTCTTACCCTTAAAGTCCATCTAAGCTGTGAAGAGCCCAAGATTTCCTCCTCACCCAAGCTACCCTTCCAGGTAGAGGCTTTGCACTGCTGTTAGCACATGGAAGGAGCACTTGCCATCAGTACAACTTGTTTCAGATACATCAGGTTACAGATCTAGTCCAGTTCCTTCATAACGAAAATTCATTTAAGACAACAAACCATAATAAGTCTAAAGGTTGCATAGAACACTCTGGCACAACACAGCTGCAGCTACTGAGCAGACACTGGGCTTGCACATTTTGGCTATGCAGGCTGACAAGGATGTATTCCACAAGTATCCTACTACACACTATATTTTGTGCCTTCTGAGCTCAAGTGAAACCTTAACCTTTTGTTTTAAGAGCAATTCCCTTCAGAATTTTTGAAGTGCTTTAAAACAGGTAAAGGGAGCACAGAAAAATACATACATTGAATTTCCCATTTGCTTTACTGTATAGACTTTGGTACTGGTTAAGTTGTAATTAAGGTACCAATTAAACCTCAAAGAAATGGTGATGATCTCAAGATCCCCATGAGAGCAGCAAATGCTTTCACTTCCTGTAATGAGATCTTAACCTGCTTGGCATGAATTTGTTGGATGGCATGAATTCATTTGAAGATCATCAATATGGTTACAAGCTAAATGGAAAGTTGTAGTACTCCCATTTGCAACCACAAGCAGATACAAAATGCTGTGCAGCAAGGTCAGAGGACTCAAGGCATGAGTGACTAACACTAAATATCCTGAGTACAGTGTTCAGGAGGTGCTGGAGTGTGTCCAGAAGGCGGCAATGAAGATGGGGAACGGTCTGGAGAAGAAATCTTATGAGGAGTGACTGAGAGAGGTGGGGATGGTTAGTGTGAAAAAGAGGAGGCTGAGGGGAGAACTCATTGCTGTCTGAAGTTACCTGAAGGGACTTTGCGGAGAAGCTGCTGCTGGTCTCTTCTCACAGGTAATTGGAGCCAGAACAAGGAGGAATGGCATCAAGCTGAGGCCGGGGAGGTTTAAATTGGACATTAGGAAAAAGTTTTTCATGGAAAGAGTGGTCAGGGACTGAAATGTGCTGCCCAGGCAGGTGGTGGAGTCACCCACCCTGGATGTGTTTTAGGGTTGTTTGGATGTGGTGCTCAGGGCTATGGTTTAAGGAGGGTTACAGGTTAGACTTGGTGATCCTGAGGGGTTTTACCAACCTGCATGTCTCTATGCTACTGTAATCCATCCACATGAAGCCAGATGTGTTTGATGTGTATAAAAATCCAGAGGCTCTTCTGTATATTGCTGAGACGCCAGAGGTAATGTCTTATGTAGGAGTGGTAGCTGTAAGAGCTTTTTGTCTGCTGGACTGGAGTTCATACTCTGCACTGAACAGCAATTGAGATGCAGAATTCAGCTCAGGTAACACTTCCCATCCGGAAACTTTAATGCTTTATTTTAAAGGTCTTTTCTTATCCAATAATGAAAACAAGCACTAATCAAGCACAGGAAACTAGAGAGGTTCTGGTGATGTGACAACTGTTTGGTTATGACTGATCTCAGAATGTTAAGGTTGGAAGGGACCTCAAGGATCACCTAGTTTCAACTCCCTGCCATAGGCAGGGACACCTCCCATTAGTACAGCTCACTCAAGGCCTCCTCCAAGCTGGCCTTGAACACCTCCAGGGAGGGAGCAGCCGGGCAACCTGTGCCAGTGCCTCACCACCCTCACTGCAAACAACTTCCTCCTAACATCCAGTCTAAATCTTGCCTCTGCCAGTTCAAACCCATTGCCCCTTGTCCTGTCACTGCAAGACCCTGTCAATAGTCCCTCCCCAGCCTTCCTGTAGGCCCCCTTCAGATACTGGAAGGTTGCTCCAAGGTCTCCTGGAAGCCTTCTCTTCTCCAGGCTGCAGAGCCCAAACTCTCTCAGCCTGTCCTCATAGAAGAGCTGCTCCAGCCCTCTGATCATCCTCGTGGCCTCCTCCGGACCCGCTCCAACACTTCCATGTCCTTCCTGTGCTGAGGGTTCCAGAACTGCACACAATACTCCAGGTGGGATCTGACAAGAGCAGAGTAAAGGGGGAGAATCACCTCCCTTGCCCTGCTGCCCACATTTCTCTTGATGCAGCCCAGGACATCTTAATGTGTTTTCTTCTGTGTTTGCTCTCCATTTTTCAAACTATCTCCAATTTTGATTTAATTCAACATTAACCAAATAAATAAGAACTATGTTATTCACATTTTTAAACTAAAGCTTACTGCAAGCATTTTATACATTATTCCTACCACCTCTTTTGACAGCTAATGGCCTTCAGTCATTATAGCTGATTTAAGTAGATCTCCTCTCAGAATCAAACTCAAGGGCTCCAAACAACTATCATGAACACCATATCATGAAAGAAGAGCAGACAAACCTATCAGCTAGTGTGTATTGAATTTGTCTGGCAAAAAAATCAGTTCAGATTGAAACAAGACTCTATCAGCTAAAGTTGGCAGCTTTGCCACTCTTTCTGCAGCACCATTCAGGTAACAGATTCTGGCCTTTTATCAGTGAAAAAGTAGATCAGATGATTCATTTCTCACATTAAAAATCTGCACTTGCTGAAACTCTGCAGAAGTATCAAAGGAAGCAAAATAATTCCCTTTGCAATATACGCAAGTCAGATTATCTCTGCTACAAGTGTCAAGATTCAGCCTGAGATTTCTGGACTTTGGTCTATTCCTCTCACTTCATCTGTCACATCTATTCAGCAGCACAAAGTGATTTCTGGTGCAGGTAGTAAAGGGGGCAGGCAGAGGTCTCCACCACAGTCAGTGAAGATAAAAAGAAGTCTATACTAGTACTTTGATGGAGTGAGCCTGTCAGAGAAACTGTATTTCCCCTCCTAAGAAGATCTGGTTCCCCAAGTATACAAGGGGGAACTATGCAGGGGATACACTGCAACTCCCACTGTGAAAAAGTCCGATCATTTGGTAAAATTTCCAGTTGCCCACTGTCGTGGCAGGCCTAAGCAGGCCAAATTAGGCTTGTACATGTCCTGGCTTGCCCAGGTATGTTTCTCTGCTCTCCCTCCTTCTGTTTTGGGGAGAGCAAACACAGGGAAAAAGGACAAAGAAACTGGAGCCACTAAGTCTGGAGTCTGTGGCCTGCCCAGCAACTGCTGTAAATAAGGTGCACAGGGTTGCCCTGTGCAAGGCTGTGCTCTGCCCAAAAAAGGGTAAAGTAAGCCTATGGCTTCACCCAATATGGTCAAATCTTGGCTAACTGCCATTTGATTGGCTATCCTGTGGCCAAAGGCCCATTGGTCTTGGGCTGTATTGGATAAAAAGAGATCACCAGGGTGCACTTTGCCATTACATGGTGTGTCTGTTACTGGATCTGTACCTGCTGCCTCACCGATTCTGAGCTGAGGCTCTGATACCTGCACAGTCGGCGTGACACCGTGCCCAAGCTGCACACCGCAAGACATCTGCTTGCACCTGAAAGCCTTCTGCCCAGGGGGAAGCCCTGGAGAGAACACAAATTGCCCAGAAAGCCAGGAACAAGTCAGAGATCCTCTGTCTCCTTTCTCCAGCACCCAGAAGCCTGGGGAACTCAAAAGCCTCTAACAGCTACCAACAGCAACCCTGCCATGAGCTTTGGATACTGTCAGATAATATTTTTTGGAAGTAAATACCAAAAGCCTCTAATAATCATTAACTGCCTTCTGCCATAAACAGAAAGTTGCTCCTTGCATCCATTCAGTGAGCAAGCAGAGTACTGACTGCAAGCTGTACACTGACTGCAAAGCTTTCTCTGCCAGTTTAGTAGAGTCCAATTCATATATATATAAAAAATAGTTGTTTTTAGATCCTATTATAACCTGTATATAGTTTCCATAATGATGCAAGAACCTGTTACTATTATTATTTTGGTGATTGGGGTGCCACCAGTTCTGAATAGTTAATATTAATAAAGTCTATTAATATTTTTAAGATACCACCTCGCAGTAATTAATTACCCCTTCCACTACACCCACCCATTAAAACAAAGGCTTTGACAGATCTGAGAAGAGGTCCTATGTCTACTTTAACAAGCCAGGGCAAAACTGCAGTTTGGCACAGGTTTTTTAGCAGGTACCTTAAGTTTTTCCAAACAGACTTCACTTTGAGGAGAACAATGAGACTGGTGAGTGTACTGGAGGGAAAGATTTATTAGGAGAGGCTGAGGGACCCGGGGTTGGTTAGCCTGAAGTGAGACTCAAGGGGAATCTGCAGAATCTCTGCACACTCTACAGCTACCTGAAGGGAAGTTGGAGTAGGGTGGGGGTCAGGCTCTTCTCCCAGGCAACTTGTGACAAGGTGAGAGAGTATGACCTGAAGCTGTACCAGGGGAGGTTATGGTAAAGGAGACACTGGAATGGAATGCACTGCCCAGGGAGGTGGTGGAGTCTTCATCCTTAGAGGCATTTAAGGAAAGTTGGAGGAGGCACTTAGTGCCATGGTCTGGTCAGCATAGTGGTGTTGGATCATAGGTTGAACTTTATGATCTCAGAGGTCTATTCTAGCCTCAACAATTCTATGATTCTGTGAGTCCAAAAACCAAAAGAAAAATTAAATGACAGATTAAAAACCAAGGAAGCAGGTATGATTGAAAATCAAAATGGTTTACTTTCAGAAAGCTCTGTTCTTCTAGACTTGAGTGGGTTTTTTTAATATAGTTCTCTCCACTCTGATATTCAATAATGTCTGAAAGAGACAAGAGATTTTATAATACCCACTATCTTTTGCCAGCAACTGTTAAATTTTGAGACCACGCTTATCCTAAATCACACTGAGTGAGACTCATTCCTGTCCTTTTCCTTCATTTGTCATCAGTGTCTTCAGGGAAACTTGCTAACTGAAGCTAGTGGAAGTTCCTTTTTGTCTTGCAGAAAAGATAAAACCAAACAAAAACAGTTATTAAAAGGAACATTGAAAAATGCTGCACAAGTTCTGTCACTGGCTAAAACCTGTATAAAATACTACGTAAGGCAGTTTTTAGCTGCCTTCACTTTTGCCTTGTACTGCAGAAGCCAGTTTAATTCCATGCACAGACTAGACAGGAGACTGCTCAACACATTTTTCACCCTTGTGCTAGAAAGCAAATGTTTTAGATGTTATTGCCATCCAGAGGAAGATGTTCTAAGAACACGTGGTGTGTGCATACAGGCATGCAGAGACACCCCTCTGCTGAAACCTTATGTACATCCCAAGTAACAGAAAACAAGAGTAGTAACAAGAGAGTTGCTGCAAAATGAAACTTCTGGTTCAGCATAAAAGTAATTAACTGGAGCATATTGAAACTACAAGCAGGAGGTTAAGTGCATAGGTTAATGGATTTGTGCTATTTGGCAGTTCTGTATCTTCCACACACACTCACCAACACATGTAACCACTGCAAGAGCATCTCAGCCTACCAGCTTCACCTAAGCGATGCTATTCTCATCAGCCAACACAAGATCACTGGAAATTAAGTGTTTCACTTCATTTGACCTCCTCTTGTAGAAATATATTAAACACATAAACCTGACATCTTCCTTCATTGAATTCATTCCAAAAATCAACTTGAAAGCAACAGAACACTGATTTTGAGAGCTGTCAGGGACTCGATTTGCTGCTGTTCTGAGTACTAACACGTGCAGGGCTCAAGAAACATAATAAACAAAGCTACAGTTACGAGCTCAGAATACAGAAGATTCAAAAGAGAAATCAAATACTTCACAGCAAGTTTCCCAAGTCTGATTTTTTATTTGGACATTTGCTACATAGACACTCTACATACAGTAGAGTGTATTCCCTACTCTCTCTCATTGGATGGGGGCCTACAGGAAGGCTGGGGAGGGACTATTGACAAGGTCTTGCAATGACAGGACAAGGGGCAATGGGTTTAAACTGGTAGAGGGGAGACTGAAACTGGATGTTAGGACAGAGTTGTTTGCAGTAGGGGTGGTGAGGCACTGGAACAGATCTCCCAGGGAGGTTGTGGCTGCTCCCTCCCTGGAGATGTTTAAGGCCAGGTTGGAGGAGACCTTGAATAAGCTGTACAAGTGGAAGGTGTCTCTGCCTATGGCAGGAGGTTCGAACTGGATGATCTTTGAGGTCCCTTCCACCCTTACCATTCTATGATTCTATTTTAATATCAAGTTAGTTTTCCAAGCCTGATTTTTTATCTGGACATTTGCTATATAGACTTCTTAGAGACAGTGTATTTCCTGCTCTCTCTCTTTTAATATAGAATCATAGAATGGTAAGGTTGGAAGGGACCTCAAGCATCATCTAGTTCCAAGCCCCTGCCATAAACAGGGACACCTCCCACCAGTACAGCTCACTCAAGGCCTCATCCAACCTGGTCTTGAACACCTCCAGGGAGGATTCAGTTACTAAGTGTTTATAGTAAGTTATAATCTGCATAAAAGCATATATGTGCATTAACCTGAGTATATGTGCACACACCTACACAATAACTAAGGCTGTTCTTCTACATAGTTACATGTAAGACCTACAAGCAGAAGTGATCCTATCAACTTCCAACGTGAGTTACCCCCACATTTAAAACCACGTCTCTTTACTACATTTCCTGGCATGGTATACCACGCACATTATCCTGTGCATGGTATAAACTGGTTTTCAAGCCATGCATATCACCTTCTTAAAGAAAAAGATAAAAATAGCACAGGGCATAGAAATGTTCTACATGCAATTGTTCTTATTTGCATAACGAACACCAGCGCCAAGTGCCAGTCTTTCACTTCCCTGGGAGTTTAGCTCTGTGCTTAACTTTGCTGACTAAGTGAACTCAGACCAGAGAAGAGGGTAGACAACTAATATTCCTGCCACTAAAAAAAAACCAGCAAGCACAGACCAAAAATAAATACTGTCTTCTTTGAAACTTCACCACACCACACAGTGCACCAGTCAAAAAAAGAACAGCGGTGAACTCCCCTTTCCAACAGTGACATGGAAGTCTCCAGGTCCATGCTACCTGCTGTAACTGGTGCCCCAAGGCAGGATATTAAAAAACAAAACAAAACCAACAACAACAAAACCACAACAAACACCACACCACAAACCAACCAAAAACCAAACAAAAAACCCACCAAAAAACAAGAGATTTGAATATCTGAATACTAGGTTCAGAAATTTACATTTCTTCTGCACATGGTAGTCCCATCAAACTCAGTCATCTCACCATTGTGTTACCTGTGACCCATGCTATAAGACTCTCAAACTTTTGCAAGGGCTTTATTTAGTTCTTGGTTTGTTTTGTTGTTTTTTTGGAGTTTGGTTTGTTTTGAAAGAAAAGAAAAAAAAAGCCCCTCCTATCTTTCCAGTGCAGTATTGACTACATCAGCAGGCACAGAACTTCAGTTTCTCATATTTAAGACTCTGGGCTTGCTGTCTGTAGCCTTTATTCTGCAAGACAAGCTTGGACTAAGCAGGTTTCTAGTCTCCAACAAGACTATGTCCTGAATAAGTTTCTAGTAAGGGCTGCACAATGTAGGAGAAATCAGCAAGCCTGACAATTTTTTCTTGTAAAAGACACTTCAGAGATATTATCTTGTGTTGTTTTGAGTTTTTTGTTGTTTTATTTTTGTTTATTTTAACTTACAAATCCATGGCATTTTAAGCATTATAAAATGACAATCAATTAAACACTCTCCCAGAAGCCCATGCTTATACCAACTTGCATTTGCAGTGAATGCTTTGTTCTGGAACTGCAAGTAGCTGCAGTTCCTCAGGATAATAAAAAGATCAGAGGCCTGGAAGCAGGTGTTTGTTTTTTTTTTAAAGCTTGGTAGCTACAAATCCCCAGTTTTTTTAAGGTTTCCAATTCATTAACTGTGAGAGATATATAGCCTGGCTTGGAGAACCATCAGCACCTGCCTATCTCCAGTCTACATTTTATTTCCTATGACAGAATGTGCTGGTTTGAGACTAAATGGAATATTTTAACGGAGAAAATTCAACTACAGGGTGTGAAAAGGAAACAATGGTGATGTCTACTTCACTCATAGGCTTGCTGAAATGCGTAAGAAAAGAATACAAAACAAAGATAAGACACTTGGGCTTGCAGACACTCTGGGGTTGTCTAGCTTCTGGTCTCCTCCTCTCTGCCAAGTAACCTCACTAACCACTTTTCTTCTAACCCCCCTGACCAATCCTCCAAACTCACCTTGCACGTAAGGCAAACCTTGGGGTAAGGTATGGGGTGGGGAGAAGGTGGAAGGGTGGTTGGGAGCCCCTCCTGGGGTCTCTGATTTCTGGGAGGGCTGTTGTGTTTCTGTATTACCTTTAACCTATCTATTTCTCTAAATATTCCTGTATATTGTGTACATATCTGCTTGCACATTGTGCTAAGCTGTAACAGAGCTTCAGTCCTTAACTTCCATCTGGCTGAGTCTAGTCTGGGGGATTTTACAAAGGTGGTGGAGGGAAGGGAACTCCCAAACCATCACACAGAAGAACAATAAGAGTCCAGTTTCTTCTAAAACATTTCAGCTGCCACAAACACTTGTTTTAGTGCAGAGGAAGCTACTGAGTGGTTCCAATAATCATACTGAGCAAAGACTACTTTCTGTCACCAGATAACATTCTCTCCTCTCAAACCACTCTCTACAACCAATCCTATTTTACGTAACCATACTGGTCAATTACTAGGGTTTGGACAGAAGTATGAATACAACTATTAAGAATTTTAGCTCTCTTTTATCTGATTTTTATAATTGGTCCCAGTATTTCAATTTTTCCTGAAGTAAAAAAAAAAAAAGTCTATTATCTCATTCAAATCAGTACTTACCATTAAGTTTACTATTAACTTAATTTGTAAAGGCAGGCCCTCAAGTGAAATTAGAAATCCTGAATTATTCATGCTGAGGTCCACTAATCTTCCACTATTATTTCTGATGTAAAATTTCAGTGTGTCAAGACCAGAAGTTGTGGTTTTTTATCTGGTAGGGAAGAAATGCTTGAAAACACTCCCTAGAGAATAAAAGGCAGCTGTCACCTTGAAGATAATGCAGTTAATCTCTTTGTTATATTAAGGCAACTTTAATAAGCTTTATTCTACTGTGTTTATGTACAGCAACCCTAAAAAAAAATAAGTTCATTTACTAAGTAAGCAGCATGATGGTGTGTATGTTTTTAACCACTTAATTAGATTAGGGTTTTCAAGAGTCAAAAGCAGTAGTAATCTCCTTTCTTAAAAGCTGGCAAACACAGCAAGTATGTCAGTCATTCCTCAAAGCAAAGATGATAGTTCCTTTCTAATCTTCACTGATTCAGTTGGATTTGGATTCAAACAACATCTGATTTCTAGCCTCCTCTTGTAAACTTTGCTTTACTTGAGCCCCATTATGCACATATCCCATCTTCAGTCTAATGTCCTTACTGAAACACATTCTATTACCCACGTGAAACACTTCAAAAAGCTGACTGTGGACAAAACGTGCTCCTGGTTTTGAGCAAGTCTCTAAAAATCTGCATCTGAAGCCCACAAATTAATCATGTGTGTAAATCTGGCTGTGACACCTAAATCACAGCACAGCTCTCTGGACATCACTTTCACCTTCAAGGTGGCTACTGCAGACTCAGCTTCCATTTCCCACACGTTCAAAAAGAAGAGCAAAGTGTCTCAGGAGCACTCTGCTGTAACAAGATTAAAGTGCCCATCCCGCACAGCCTGTACAGGGATTTGGTCTCCTTTTGTCTAGTACCACAAGTCACATTTTTATCACCCAACATTTCCTTGTTAAAAGTAGTCTTTAATCAGTCCAAACAATAACACCTATGCATTGGAGGTTGGGGAATACTGCAGTACTGGTATTTTGTTGTCTTCTGTGCTTGACAAAAGCAGTATGATTTTAGCTCATATTTGGTGTGCCCAGGTCAGCCTCATGACATTCAACAAGGCCAAGTGCAAATCCTGCACCTGGGTAGGCACAACCCCGAGCACAACTGCAGGCTGGGTAGAGAATGACTGAGAGTAGCCCTGAGGAAAAGGACCTGGGAGTCTGGGGTGATGAAAAGCTCAACATGAGCCTGCAGTGTGAGTGCAGCCCAGACAGCAACTGGGTGCTGGGCTGCAGCAAGAGCAGTGTGGGCAGAAGGGCAAGGGAGGGGATTCTGCCGCTCTGCTCTCCTGAAACCCCATCTGGAGTCCTGTGTGCAGTTCTGGAGCCCTCAGCACAGGAAGGACATGGAAGTGTTGGAGCAGGTCCAGAGGAGGCCACAAAGATGCTCAGAGGGTTGCAGCAGCTCTCCTAGGAGGTCAGGCTACAGGAGATGGGGTTCTGCAGCCTGGAGAAAAGGCTTCCAGGACACCTTAGAGTAGCCTTCCAGTATCTGAAGGGAGCCTATAGGAAGGCTGAGGAAGGACTATTGACAAGGTCTTGCAAAGACAGGACAATGGGCAATGGGTTTGAACTGGCAGAGGGGAGATTTAGACTGGATGTTAGGAGGAAGTTCTTTCCAGTGAGGGTGGTGAGACACTGGCACAGGTTGCCCAGGGAGGTTGTGGCTGCTCCCCCCCTGGAGGGGTTCCTGCCAGGTTATGTGAGGCCTTGAGTGAGCTGCACTAGTGGGAGGTGTCCCTGCCTATGGCAGGGGGTTGGAACTAGATGATCCTTGAGGTCCCTTCCAACCTTACCGTTCTATGATTCATTCACAGGATACAACACCCTGCACAAGACCAAGCAACAGCCAGAGACCACTGTATTAGAAGAGTAAGAGCAGCTACCATGGCAAGGGGCAATGGTTTCAAACTGGAAGAAGCTTGATTTAGATTAAATACTAGGAAGAAATCACTCCCCATGAAGGTGGTGAGGCACTGGAACAGGATGCCCAGAGAACCTCAAACCCTGGAAGCATTCAAAGACAGGTTAGGTGGGGCCTTGAGCAACCTGGTCTAGCAGAAGATGTCCATGCCATGCTGCAACTAGATGATCTTCAGGGTCTCTTCCAGCACTAACTGTTCTGTGGTTCTATTATTACACCAAAGCAGCTTTGTAAAGAAGAATTGCAAAGTTAAAGTGATTTCTCTGTTGTTTCTATTTTCTGGCAATGCAAACTGCTACAACTCTCCCTTCTCATTTAAGTGAGGCAGGTCCTTTTTCATGTACGTTCTGAAACTGCAATAATAATAAACAGAGTAATTCAGGACCGCAGAAACTGCAACCTACTTAATGCTAGAGAATGTTACAGTATCACAGGAGACTGACCAGAAGAAATGGAGACAATCATTGCCATGACCATCTATCTGGAAGGGAGATCTCTGTCACAAACCACTATCAGCTCAAGCAGTAGTTGAAAACCAACACAGAATTAATAAATAGATATAAGGAGGGGCATAACATGGATGCAATCTGAAAGTAACCACAACACAATAAACAGCACAGGAGCATTTTTCTAGTTGGGAGTAAGGATGCTAGCAAGTTAACTGTGAGCAGTTAAAAGACATTCACAAACCAGTTTTGCTACTGAAATTTTTCAAACAGTGCATACCACCTGGAAAAGGCTGCTCAGAAAGATCAGCTTGGTTAATATTCCCCTGGGGATGAGCAAACGTGAGTTTTGGTGTGCACTGGCAAGAAGCAAATTTCGAATTCAGAGACCTCAAAAATGCTTTGTGGTTTATTCTCCATCTATAGGTCCCCAATTAAAGACAGATGTTAAACATATGCTTCAGTCTATTTCAATTTGGGAAGTCAGTGAAGCATATGCTCAAGGCCTATGCTCTGCACAGGGATCACTGTAGAAGTGGGGAATTCAGTAATAAGTAATACTTAACTCTTAAGTAGCAGCTTGGATTAGTGATCTAGAGGTGTTTAATGTAGGAAATCACTATCATTAGCTTCATTTTAACAAATGAAAGAGCTGGGACACAGAAGTGATTTGTTTCCAGACGTACAAAAGGCCAATTAAAAGAAAAATCCAAGGCAAAAGCCTGTATTATTTGCTTCTCAGTTCAGACTTAAGAGCCTCTCCAGCCATCTAAATACCTCTACCCAACTGTTATGGAGTATTGATATACAGCTATTGATATACGACTATATCAATACAGTTGTTGTAAACCATTAGATGGTGTTCTGTTGACTATCAGATCTTCACATTACTCTGTAATACAAATCTGCAGTAAATCTACTCCTAGACAGTAAACCTCCAATCACTGATGACTTTTTCTAGGGAACTCGAATCTGAATCTGTCAAAAAGTTGGTTGTCCTATCCACTCGCAATGTCTTCGTCCGTAACACTCAGGAACACTTTCTAAATAATCTACATTTTGTAGCTCAAAACAGCTTCCCCAGGAAATCAGTTTATTTTCAAGATGTTTTTGACAAACCTTCTCCAGGGATTTCCTCTGCTTTTACTCAACTCTTGGCCTACTTGAAGATACCATGCAGACTTACTACAGAAGCATGAATGAATGACTGCCACTCAACTCCAGTGACTCCCAGTACTTGTCACACAATACAGAAGCATCATCAGGATCTTAAAAAAAAAAAAAAACGGCCAGAACTCACAATTCTTTCATTTCAGCCTCCCTCAAAGCCCCTCATAGGCACTGTCATGCTCATCCCCACATATAACTTCGATTGTCTGTGCCTTCAGGTTTAGGGAAGAGCAACTGAAGAGTTGTTTAGCAGAGAAGGACCTGGGGGTGCTGGTTGACAGCCATCAGAACATGAGTCAGCATGTGATGGTTTGGGAGTTCCCCAACCCCCCCACAATTTGTAAAATGGCCCAGACTAGAACTCAGTTGGCTGGAAGTTAAGAGATGAAGTTCTATTTACAGCTCAGCACAATGTACAAGCAGAGATATACACTACAGACAGGAATAGTTACAGAAATATACAAGTAAAAGGAAATACAGAAACACAACAGCCCTCCCACAAATCAGAGACCCCAGGAGGGACTCCCAACCAATCTTCCATCTTCTCCCCACCCCTGTACCTTACCCCAAAGTTTGCCTTACGTGCAAGGTAAATTAGGAGGATCAGTCAGGGGAGTTAGAAGAAAAGTGGTTAGCGAAAATTAATCGGGAGAGGAGCCAAAGCCAGAAGCTGCTAGACTGCCCCAGACACTGTGCTGCCCGACAGAGAGAGACTCACTTATCTATGTTTGTGTTCTTTTCCCAAAACAATTTTTCAGCAAGTCTATGAGTGAAGCGGACATCACCATGTTTTTCTTTTCACAGCCTATAGTGTAATTTTCTCTATTAAAATATTCCAATTAGCCTCAAACCAGCACACAGTACTATGGTCAGGTGGTCAAAAAAGTCAGTAGCATCCTGGCCTGGATCAGGAATGTAGCCAGCAGGAGGAACTGGTGAGGTTGCACCCCAAATATTGTGGTTCGGTATTGTGGGCCCCTTACTACAAAAAGGACATGGAGGTGCTGGAGTGGATCCAGAAAAAGGCAACAAAGGTGTTAAAAGGTCTAGGGAACAAGTTTTATCAGGAACAGCTGAGGGAACTGGGATTGTTTAGCCTGGGGAGAGGTAGTTGAGGGGATAAATCATTGCTGTCTACAACTCCCTGAAGGGTTGTCATAGTGAAGTGCGGATCTGTCTTCCTTGTACCAAGTGACAGGAGGAAATGGATTGAAATTGTGCCAGGGAAAACTTGGATATTGGGGGGAAGAAAAAAAAGTTACTGAAAGGGTGGTTAAACATCGGAGCAGATTTTTCAGGGGGCTGCTGGAGTCGCTGTCCCTGGAGGTGTTCGAAAAAACATGAGGACATGGCATATCAAGACAGTTTCATGGTCATAATGATGTTAGGTCAACAACTGGACTCAATCTTAGAGATCTTTGCCAACTGAAACAATTTTATGACTCGGGTCCAAATGAACTCTTAAAGAAGTTAAAGCAAATAATCACCTGTTTTGGCAGTACTATGTAAGCAACACACTCACTGCCAGAATTTATCACTGTCTCTGCTATTCCACTAGTGCAAGACTTATTTAACATTCAAAAAGATGTTCCCCAAGACACTGTAAGGAGCAGTCCAAAGACTATCACCTGCCTCAACATTGTCATCAGGAACAGGACCCCCTTTGCCCTGAGGACTTGACTGAAAGTTAAGCTAACATCTTAGCAAGAGTTTGCAGCAGCCTACCCCATAAAAAGTTATTGATCCTGCACAATGCAATCTGGGAGAGATGCAGGCCTCCATGGGAAGAAACCTGGAATCAGCAGTTTGTACCTGCCACCTCTGATGGACAGTTCCACTCTTTCAGACCATTGTTTGGGAACCAAAGAATAGAGCTGCTGCCATAAGAGATTGATGTCCTGGTGTTGCTATGGGAACCATGAACTCAAGTGAACTTTGCTAATTACAATGTCATTATAACACCAAAACACACCTCTTGGCCTCAGGTTACCCACCTTCAAGGCAGACCAGGCCTTGGGAATCCCTCCTTATCCCCAGACCACACCTCAGGCACTCCTCCTTGGGCATGCCTTTAAGATTCACTTATGGGGGGCACGAGGGGCAGCCAGAGTCAGAGTTCAGTCATCAGCAGGTGTGAAGTCAAATGTAAGAGATATCTCCCTAGAAACAAGCTTAATCTTTTTCAGTCTTTCCAAGTCTGTCTCCGTCTTTGGTCTTTAGCTTTTCTCAATTAGAAGACTTTTCAACAAGAGAGCTCTTTTCAACAACAAGAGGAGGTCTTACAATAAAAAGAAAGAACGCTACAAGAAGAAAAGAACATAAGGACCAGCAGGATTGGACCCTGGGACCAGAGAGATGTCTTTAGGGACCCTCGCATTGTTGGTAGCTATAGATCTCTGTCTCCTTTCCCTCTTTACTTTTCCCATTTCCACTCTCACTCTTCTCCAACTCCTGTAGCCAAACAATGAAGTTTTGCTGTTGACTGAAATAAACCCCCTTGGCGTGGTTGTCTGTGTTCTGCACTTTGAGGTCACATTAACTAACAACCACAAGTCCACTGTTGGGACTGTGACAGACCCTCAGTAACCAGTACAACAAGTAACAAGTTAAACAACAGCAGTGTTTGATCACTCTTCTCAGTGAAAAAGCTCACAGAGAATTTCACACGTCAATAGAACAAAGATGAGAGAGCCCATTGAAGGGCTACAAGGATGCTGAAGGGACAGGAACACTGCCCTGTGAAGAAAGGCTGAAAGCCTTGGGGCTGCTTAGTCTGGAGATGAGAAGGCTCAGAAGGGATCTAATCAATGTCTATAAATATCTGAGGGTTGGGGGTCAGGAAGGAAGGGACAGGGACAGCCTCTGCACACTTGTGCCCTGGAATAGGACAAGGAGCAACGTAAGTAAACTCCAGCACAGCAAGTTCCACCTCAACACGAGGAAGAACTTCATTACTGTAAGGTCCCAGAGCACTGAAACAGACTCCCCAGAGAGACTCTGGAGTCTTTTCAACTCTGTCTGGATGTGTTCCTGTGCAACCTGCGCTAGATTCTCTGGTCCTGCTCAGGCATGGGGCTTGAACTGGAAGATCTCCAGTGGTCCCTTCCAACCCCGAACATCCTGTGATGTTTTAACAGAGCTGAACACTAGACAGATTATTTATATTCCATACGTGTGTGATTTAAGGCAAGGGCCAGTATTTTTTCCCACTGCTATCTTACTACCATCCTGAACCCAGCATGTTAACAAGACTATGCTGATGTTCATGTTTGCAAAAAACCAGACCCTCAGAGCTTCATTACTTATTTTGTAATTATTTTAACTGCTCCCTCAACAATGAGTATTTGTGCTTACTTCTTTAGATTTCACAGTTTATGTACAGAATTGCCTTTTAACAACCTCTCTCTGGGCTCCCACAACCTTAATTCATTTCAAAACTATATAAACCTCTGTGCCATCTGGTAACTTTTCGCGGTGTAATTATCCTGACAAATGTGTGCATGATATTAGACATTTTCCATTACAGAGGTGACTAATGTTGCTTCTCTATTTACAAATCTGTCTGCAGCTTTCTGTTACAGGTCCATTTGAGAAGGCTAAGAGAGTTGTTCATTTAAATTTATCTCTTACAGAAACCTGATTCCAAGGTTTTGGGTTGGGTTTTTATTTTTTTTTGGCCAAATATTATTTAAATTATGCACTACTGTTCATTCAAATCAGCTTTCTGCCTTGTAAATTTGGTATATAAAGTAACAAAAAGTGCCACTGAAGTCATTTTGCATGGGTTTTTTTTTTGGTATGCTGCCAAAGGAAATTTTAAATAAAATCGTTGTTGTGCTGGAAGAGGAAAAAAAATCATGACTGAAGCAGCACTTTTGCCCCTTGCTTTGGAATTTTAGGAAGTGTGGGGTGTACACAATGATTGGTGTTGTGAGAGAAGTTGCAATTATTGGAGTAAATGCAGTTGCTCTGGGGAGCTGAAGAAGTGACAGCTACCTTTCTGGCATTGCTGCCTCTGTTTCTGCCATTAAAACTATGGGCACAGAGATTAAGGATAGTATCAAGACTAGCATTAAGGATAGCATGAAAGAACTGAGTGATAAACTTGAAACCACTATTTCCAATCTGGCAAATACCAT
>VWZE01009735.1:78687-93689 GCA_013396675.1 Eubucco bourcierii | reverse complement strand
CATCCCTGCCCTCTAGCAAGTCGACTGTGCCACACAGCTTGGTGTCATCTGCAAACATGCTGAGGGTGCACTCCATTCCTCTGTCCATGTCACTGACAAAGATGTTAAACAGCACTGGTCCCACCACTGACCCCTGAGGGACACCACTTGTCACTGGTCTCCAGATAATACTATTCTTAAAACTATGCCCTATTGTCATTGGTGTTTCTTGCACAAAATTTCGTAATTTTGATTTTGCAATCTTGCCATTGAATTTCTTTTACGTATGAAAATTGCCCCAGCTTTTCTTCAGTCTTATTTAAGGATGTAGTACAAGTGCATTTCCTGAAGTCTGTAGGACTACTCACTTTGAAATATGAAAGAATCACTTGTTGGTTTTTTTCATTGCGCAAACTTTCTTTCTCTGATTCCCATCATGCTACACACAAAGCTTATTCTTCCTCTTCTTGTTTTTATTAATTTAATATTGCATTAGGATCTGTGTATCATAACTCCATAAATGCATTAGGAAATACCAAAGCACGAGAGTATTTTTGTGCCCAGCAAGGAAGATACTTGTAAACTAATTTAGCATTTTAAATTATTTCAGCATAAACAATTCAGATGCAAAGATTCTCTGTGCTAACAAAATGTGAAATAAGTTGGTGTCTTGTCACCATGTGAAATTCCATTGAAATATTCAAATTTTTACCATTTATTAACAGGAAAGCATTTGTTTCTTACACTATTTTCAGAAAATAAACAAATAAAT
This sequence comes from Eubucco bourcierii, assembly GCA_013396675.1. Lineage (NCBI taxonomy): Eukaryota > Metazoa > Chordata > Aves > Piciformes > Ramphastidae > Eubucco > Eubucco bourcierii. The sequence continues at coordinate 92,938 of VWZE01009735.1, read as the reverse complement.
AAATAACTAGTACCATGGACTATTATGAGTTAGAAATCATACTAACCACAATATTAAGCATGTTTCCAGGGAGAAAATCTGACTATAAAGTGTTCACAATAACATGGTTGTGTGGTTAAGAAGAAATAATAATTTTTAAAAAAAATATTCAAGTGTAGAATTTATGTTAAATGAACTCGTGATAATTCTGTGCTAAAAAAATAAATCATGTTAACCCACTTGACTAAGACAGTTTCACTTCTTAGAGAAAGAACCCTCATAAACCACAGCCCAATTATTCAATTTCCCTTACTAATTATGGAAACTACTAATTTCTTGGCCTCAAGCACTAGATGATATATCTCTGAAGGGTAACACAAGATTTATCATAATCTGTGGCTCTCTTTATTTAATGAGAATAAAAATAAATACTTCAGAAGTTCCACTGTTACAGGTAACTTTTGGATTCTAGGTTGAATCTGATTGATGGTTTCTTTTATACTAAATATTACAACTCAAAGTATTTTCTGCTGTTAAGATAGTTGTGAATACTGGAGCATTCATTAAATGCAGCAAAACCCAAGCACAGATGAAAAACAAATCTATCACTAACTCTGACAAGGCTACAAGCCACCTCCTACTGCCCACCATGACCTGCTTTCATCAGCACAACATGGAGAGGTTATCTGTTGTAATCCATTTAAAGAGAGCATTTAAACACAATTCCATCTCATCTCAGATCAGTATGTAAATGCATGGTTCATCTGATTTCACATGTACTCCAGGGTGGCCCTGAACTAGTGGGTAGAAAATGTCTAATCTTAAAAGGACTCATATCTAGAGCACTGACCTGACGTAAGTAAATTAGACTCTGCATTGAGTTTCAAGAATTTATTTCTGTTTCTGAAGAAGAATGAAAATACATAATGTCCTCTCTGAAAGGAGAAAAATAAGCTCTTGGAAGACACTCTTCTATGCCTATCCCTTAGTTTGAGCTAGGCATGAGAGGTATGATTCACCTGCCAACAGGTAGTTCTGTAGCAGGGATGTTTACACCTGTGTCTCCATAATCACTGGAGAAAATACTGTGGTACAATGGAATTAAACCTAAAGTACATATTTAAAATACATTGGTTCCCTCCTGAAAGTACTTTTTCATTCCTCTCCACTGCTGTTAAAGGAACAAGTCTTGCACAAGCTGTCCAAGTTTAGCTCAAATAATTTGTTTGAAACAAAAAAGTATTGTTCCTTTACAACATCGAATACAAAGTTATAGGAAAAATGGCTATAACATATAATGAACAAAAATCTCCTCATTTTAATGTAAAAGAAAAGTCACCAAGTACCAAACAACACAGTACAGACAGTCTGAAACACACACATACATATATATATCAGATATTTTGCAAGCTCTTTTAATGACACTTACCTCAGTTTTTTGTTTGTTTTTTTTTTTTTAATGTGCTGTTTGTTGCTGTTCTTACTTTAATCAGCTGTTCACTCTTTTCTCATGTTTTTTTTTCCTGCATTTTATCCTACTGTTTAGGAAACTGTGAGGATTGTCTGGAGCTTATGTTCCACCCTTTGATCGATTAATTACAACAGGGCAATCAGCAAGTGTCTGGACACTTAAATATTATTACCATAAACACAACCCCCTTGTTTCTGAAGTGCTTCTTTCTCTGCTCAAATATAAACATCGCTATAGTGGCTTTTTCAAAATAAACAGCACTGTGATCATATTCCAGCATCAACATCCACTTTCCAAGGAATTATGTTTTAGTTATTAACATTCCTTCTTAACCATAACTTTTCTGTGAAGATGCTATTGACAATGTTTGCAACATGGGTAGAGTGCCATTTGGTGCACCCTCAAAGTTTGCTGAAGACACCAAGCTGCATGGTGTGGCTGACACATTGGAGGGAAGGAATCCACCCAGAGGGACCTTGACAGGCTGGAGAGGTGGGCCCAGGCCATGAAATTCAACAAGACCAAGTTGAAGTTCCTGCACCTGGGTTGGAGCAATCACAAGCATCACCACAAGCTGGGCAGTGACTGGATTGAGAGCAGACTTGAAGAAAAGGGATTAGGAGTACTGATGGGTGAGAAGCTCATTATGAGCTGCCAGTGTGCACTTGAGCCCAGAGGGCCAACCAGATTCTGGGCTGCATCAAGAGAAGCATGGCCAACAGATCAATGGAGTTGATTCTACCCCTATAATCCACTTTGTTGAGATCCAAACTGGAGTAATTAGTCCAGTTCTGGAGCCCCTATTGTAAGAAGGATCTGGAGATTCTGGAGTGTGTCCAGGGAAGGGCTATGAGGATGATCAGAGGGCTGGAGTACCTCTCCTTAGAGACAGACTGAGAGAGTTGGGGCTGTTCACTCAGGAGAGAAGGCTCAGAGGAGACCTTATTGTGGCCTTCCACTACCTGAAGGAGGGCTTAAAGAAAGCTGGGGAGGGACTTTTTAGGTTGTCAGGTAGTGATAGGACTGGGAGGAATGGAGAAAATCTAGAAGTGGGTAGGTTGAGATTGAATGTTAGAGAGAAGTTCACCATGAGAGTGGTGAGACACTGGAATGGATTTCTCAGGGAGGTAGTAGAAGCCCCATCCCTGGAGGTGTTTAAGGCTAGGCTGGATGTGGCTCTGAGCAACATGATCTAGTGTGAAGTGTCCCTTTCCATGGCAGAGGAGTTGGAACTAGATGATCCTGGAGGTCCCTTCCAGCCCTGACAGCTCATTCAGTTCTATGATTCTGATTAACATCTGGAACCAATCCACTCTGATCATTCACTTGAGAGATGTTAGCCTGTATTAAGCTCCGGTTTCTAGAAAAGGTTGGAAAAAATCTGCCAAACAGTAAATCTAATCATAGTATTAGAATCATTAAGACTGGATAAGACCTTCAAGATTGTCTAATCAAACTATCAAGCCAACACCACCATGGCCATTAAACCATGTCTGAAAGCGCCAAGTCTTTCAAACCCCTTCAGGGATGATGACTCTACCACTGGCCTGGGCAGTCTATTACAGGGCTTGACAGCCCTTTTAGTAAAGAAAATTTTCCTAATACCCACTGTAAATCTCCCCTGGTACAATTTGAACCTATTTCCTCTCATCACTGTTTTCTTGGGAAGAGAGATCTACCCCTACAGGCCTACAACCTCTTTTCAGGTAGAGAGCTAGAAAGTCCCTCCTCAGCCTCCTTTTCTCCAGACTTAACAACTCCAGTCCCCTCAGCTAATGCTCACCAGCACAGTTGTCCAGATTATTCCCCACCTTTGTTACCCTTTTCTGGACACAATACAGCACCCTAATGTCCTTATTGTGGTAAGGTGCCCCAGGCTGCACCCAGTATCCAAGCTGCAACCTCAACAGATGAATGGTACTGATAGGGAGAATGGTTTTGGAATTTATACCCCATGTATAGGTATCTCAGTATAAAAGCATCTTCTAAGCAAAAGGCTGCCAGAGAAATGTGAAAAAAATAATTTTTAAACTTCTGAGTCAAGGCAAATCAAAGTAAATTAACAAAATCTATAAAAGAGGAAACCGAAATACAGACCATAAACCAACTTTCGAAAAGACATCAGTGAACACTAAAAGATACCCAGTGCTGAACTCACATCTGAGAGATAATGTAAATGCAAGCAAGCATGTGTAATCTAAAAAGCATAAAAATTTAAAGTAACAGCAGAAATATTGATTACAGATAAAAGATATAATGATCAATAGCTGATGGACTTAATAATCAGAGAATCAGATACTGTGTGTTGAAACAAAATTATACAACTCTTCTGCTTCTTGTCTGAGTCTGTTTGAGCATAATCAGTTTCCTTCCCAAAAACCAAACAACAAGAACAACCCAGTATTTCCTTATTAAAACAAAAACAAATCCGAATGCAAACCAAAAAGTTTGATGAACAGATAATACCAAGCATCTGGCACCAGATAATAACTGAACATCAGTTATTAGACATCAGATAATAATTGAATGTCAATAATAGAAGCAATAGCAGTGTGGGAACAAGAAATTATGTGAGAAAGAGGAAAAGAGGAAAGGGGAAGTCAACCAATATCTCTATATTGACAATTCTTTAACAAGGGAAATTGATCAACCCATAGAATATGCTATTCAGGGACAGCTAGAAAAATGTGGAATATAGAATTATAGAAAGGTAGTGGTTGGAAGTGACCTGTGGGGATCATCCAGCCCAACCTCCCTGCTAAAGCAGGGTGACCCACAGCAGGTTTCCCAGAATCACAATGGCCAGGAGACTCTGAAATCTCTCCAGAGAAGTAAATTTCACAACCTTGTTGAGTATACTGCTTCAGGGTTCCGCCACCCTCACAGCGAAGAAGTTTTCCTTTGTATTTCAGACAGAACCTCCTGTTTTCATACTTGAACCACCCTGTCTTGTCACTAAGCACCACTGAAACTCTGTCCTCAGTGTCTTGATATCCTCAGTAGATATTGATGAGTGCTGAGAAGATCCCTTCTCAGGCCGCTCTTCTCCAGGCTGAACAGCCCCAGAGGTCTCAGTCTTTCTTTCTCACAGAGATGTTCCAAGTACCTCAGCAACTTTGTAGTTCTGTCTAATTACTTGTAGGAAGCTGATTTGTTTGATTGTTTGTTTGTTTGTTTTGAGAAAAAAAGATAATGTAGGGTCACATTGTCCACATTTAGATGTTGAAATCTATTTAGATTGCCTAGTTGTTTCAACAGATTTTCATTGGAATACCATGCAGTTGGCTAGTCTCACCTGACTCTGCATAACCTGCCCACATCTGAGAACAATAGAGAACAAGTGCAAACTGAAAGGTATTCAGATCTTCATTAAGAAAGGTGAGTCAAATGAATAGAATAAGTACATAATCAACAGAAAATCCAGCTCATTTGGTTAGTAGATTTTCAACGTAACATAAATATGTAGTCACACATTACAAAAATATGTAGCAATTTACAAATAAATGAAAGTACACCAAATAATATATTAAACTGTAGATATATGTGAGCTAAAGTAAAGCTTAGCACCAATATGACATCAGAAAATTAAAGAAATGTTTATGAGTAGGGAGAAAAAAAATAATTTTATCAATTTGTTCGATTTTCAATGACTGAGCAGAGCAGTAGCTTGACATTTGGTTTCTTAAACTGCTAAGAGCAAAGGCAAACTCAGGACTCAACATTATCCTGAAGACAAAAATGTGTATTTGGAAGCATATGACAATTATAACAGGTGACATTTTTATGCAGAGAGCTAGTTAACAAACAAATGCAAAGTAGCAGTTCACACAGATACCCTGTTAAACACTACTGAGGATCCACAGATGGGTCACTATCAAGTGGCATAGATGCTCTAGTTAACTCTGGGAGAGTTTACGGTCTTTGAAAGAGGAGGCAGGCCATTCAGGTTGAGTATAAACACATGGTGAGGCACTGCAGGGAGAAAATGAGAAGGGACACCTGTCTGGTTCCAATCTCCCTTTAGGAAGGTCTCTCCTCAGCCTCCTTTTCTTCAGACTGAAAAAAATCCAGTTCTCTCGGCCGTTCCTCAGATCTGTCCTCTAGACCCTTCTTAAGGAGACATGGTGACAAAGGCTGAGGAAAAGGCTGAGCTACTCAATACCTTCTTTGCCTCAGTCTTCAGTAGCAAGAGTAGCTGTTCTCTGGGTATCCATACTTAGTAGATAGGAAAAGAGAAGGGAATGAGGCCTCCATGCTCCAAAGAGAAATGATTAATGACCTGCTACACCATTGAGACATGAATGAGTCTATACAACTGGATGAGATCAGCACAAAGGTCCTAACTGACATGGCAGAAGAGTTTGCTAAGCCACTTTCCATCATTTTTCAGCCCCATGCAATGTGACAAAGTGGCTAAGGAGCTGCCTGGTGTGAAATGTGGGGGTGTGAATTCATGCCTGGTTGAATATGAGCCAGCAGTAAGTCTAGGTTACTAAGAAGGCCAAGAACATCTTGGGTTGGATCAGCAGTAGTGTGGTCAGCAGGTCTAAGGATGTGATTTTCTGCTCTCTCCTTGGGACTGCTGAGGCCATACCTTGAATACTGGGTTCAGTTTTGGGCCCCTCAGTACAAGAAGGACTTTAAACTGCTGAAGTATGTCCAAAGAAGAGGAATTAACCTGATGGAGAGCTTTGAATACAAGCCTTATGAGGAACAGCTGAGGGACCCAGGGTTGTTCAGCCCAGAGAAAATGAGGCTTAGGGGAGACGTCTCCCTCTATAAAGACTCCAAAGGAGGTTGGAGCGAGGTGGGAGTTACTCTCTTCTCACACGGAAAAAGTGGTAGGACAAGAAGAAATGGTCTCAAGTTGTGCCAAGGAAGATTCAGGCTAGTTACTAGGAAAAAAATCTTCACAGAAATGGTTCTCAGGCATTGGGACAGGTTGTCCAGGGAGATGTTGGAGTCACCATTTCTAGAGGTTTTAAGAAATGTGTGGATGTGGTGCTGAGCGATCTGGCGCAGTGGTAGTGGCTTAGCAGTAGGAGTGGGATTGTGAGCTCTAGATGAGTGTTTGGACTTGATGATCTCAGAGATCTCTTCCAACCTCAAACATTGCATGATTGTGTGATTCTGTAATATATGCGTAATTTTTCTGAGCATCTGAAGGCCTGCCAAAACCCCCCACATTTCAAAATAATGATAGGAATACCAACACAAAAAAGAAGTGTGTTTATATAGCTGACGAGGATAAGGCAAGGAGTGGTGCTTAGGTCATGGTTTCTTCATAATTCATGAAGTTTAGGGAATAAATACATGGTACAGAGACAGAAGGATATCTTGCGGGCAAATATTAAATATTAGGCATTTCTAGCTATGGCTGATTGCAACTGGATACAGAATATTATTTCAGAAAGTCTGTTTGACTTCTAAAGTTTTGGTCACTTGGCACATTTAAGCTTGTTTCATTTGTCTAACTTCTTTTGCTTTTTCAAACTCCCCTAGCTCGTTGTAATTTAATTTCAATTGAGAGACATGCCTGGATTTTATTTAATTTTGGATTCTTAGTCTTGTTCAAAGAAAAAGCAAATTTCCTCTCATTTATGACTACAGTTCATTGTACCATCACAGTTTTTGAAAAATACTTTTGAAAAATACTTTTAGATGGCAAAATGTAACATCTTTGTATTTTTTCCACTTGAGAGTAGTTACTAAAATGTCATCATCATTTAAACAGAAAGGAGTTACGTACCGCACTTCTTTAGCACTGAATAGGTGGATCAAACATTGTGCTGTTCTCAGTATCCTTTTTTTGGGTTCTATTTCTTCCCTCAATAAACAATAGGAATTATCAAAAGAGTGTAAAAAGTTGCACCAACCCTGGTTTAAAGTAGAATGCACAAAACCTCCCTTTTCATCATTTCTGTAATAAATTTTCCATTTCCTGATTGTACTTCGGAGCCCTTCAGCCTGGCAAAAATTGTTCACATGGAGTTATGAAACGCGCCAAGTGTATTTTCTATTTTATTAGAAAACACATTAGTGAAACATCTTGCTCTCCCCTTTGTGAGGGGAGCAAAATCCTTCTCCTGAGAGGCTTTTTGTTGGTTGGTTTGCTGCTCTTGAATGATCCTTTGCTGTACAGCAGAAAGGGCATTCGTTTAGGACTTTAAAGGCAAAGTAGAAAAAAAATTACATAAAAGCCTTACTTGGATTTGATTGATGCACTCTCGTATTTGAAGTTCACTCACAGCTTTGTGCTAGAAGACCAGGGTCACTCCATCCAGTCCTCTAATGAGACTGTGCATGAACACTTGCAGCTTTGTAGGCCTTGTTTTAATCAGAGATTGAGAAACACTCCTGACTGATAGTCTTCAGGATTAGATCTAAACAGAAAATAACATGCTCGATTTGGCCTCTGAAGGTGGGTTGTGCAGATCTTTGTGATGTATTGGAGCATTTGCTGAGTGCAAGCGCACGTGGTATGGTTCCTATTTCTGTCGGCAAATACAAATTTTTCACTCAGCAGGCATAATCAGAGCTAACTCGAGAGGAGAAATAACAAAAACTCAACAGCCCTTAGCAACTCAGCATGGCATAGAGGGATTTAAGACTTTAGCATTTTATCTCTATCAGTATGAAAATGTATGAGGAAATCTGAACTTTGGAAGTGCAAATAAACACATTTAACACATTATAAACCACCTATTCTACCAATGACTCCTGGGTCTTTTAATATTTTTTCCTTTGCCAGACTCTCTTTCTCTTCTGAAATAATAAAACTGGTTCATTAATTTAGGTTTAATCTAAAAACAATTTGTTTTGGCAGAGGTACTTTAGAGGCAAGGGAGGAAGTGTGCACAATCTATTGTTAGCATCTCTAAACTGATACTGGAGACAAAATAGTGTGCTGCATTTCATAACGTTTTGCTTCTCCGCAGCTCCTGTTTGCTTCTCTTTTTTTTTGGCAGAGAGGTGAATCCAATACAGTGCTTGAGGTTACTGAGGACACAAGTACAACAAAAGTCATAGGTATTGTACTTAAATGTTATTTAGGTAACTGCATTCTGCAAATGAAAAATCCACCCTGTAGTTTTAGCTAAAAATATTTGCTTTACCTCCTAGGTACTCCTTTGTCAATGCATGTGGTTTGCAGTCACTAACGTTTCTCTATGTGTGAATGTCTGTACCTAAGTAGAGACTTTGGAAAGGAAAAGGAGGAATTTTCCTGTGGGATAGTAGACCACTAAGGAAATGGAAGAAAAATAAATTCACAGGCTTATATTAACAGTGCAAAGATTTTGAAACACTGAAGATTTAACGTGGTGATTCTTTCTCAGCTTGCTTCCCTGATATCGTTGGGTTACTATATTAATTTCCTGTATCTCCCTCCTTATTGTGTGATCTGCACTACTTCCATCACCTCCATATGCTGTTTTCCACACAGTATTAGCCTATTTCCTTACAGCAGACAAGGGTGTACTACTGCCTCCTCTGAACTGCATTATAGGACTGGACATCATGAGCTACTACGCTGGCATTTCGTCTCTGGGTATCCTTTAACAAAAGTCCCTCTCACAAATATGTACCAAAGAATGTTTTTTTACAAGAATAACAGAATAAGCATGGATTTTGTAGCCAAGTAACTAAACAACACAAAAAGCAAACAAACAAACAAACAAGCCCCAAAACCAAACCAAAACAAACAAACAACCAACCAAAACTGCAAATCAACAACAAAAAGGAAAAATGGAAAGAACATGAATTTGTGGCCCTAAATTTATAATTACTTCCTGGTTTATTTCTGATTTTCCCTCAAAACATAATTTTTGGTAAAGATGCACCATGTATGCTGTGAAGAAACTACTTCTGCGGGGGACAATTAAGTAACATAGAGCCAGAAATCTCACTTCTAATGGAAAATATACTTGGCTATAATATCACTGAAAAACCTGAAATAAACTAGTGAATGGCTTCAGACTGACAGATTTATGTGTGCAAAATGATAGATTTTTATTTCTCTACCAGAATTTGCAAATGCTGTACTGATTCTGATATCAGATGCCGGGTTGTTAGGACCTCTATGTGCCATCATTACTAGTGAGTCCTTTGGTATTTTTTTCTGTTACTCTGAGCATGCCACTACAAAAAACTTCTACTGAGTAGATCTAACTGCTAATCACTTACTCAGAATTGAAAGCAGCAACCTGTTATGAATCATTCCATGATAGACAATGAGTTCTTTCACATCTTCTGTTTTAATTCTTTATCTCTAGATAATATCTCTTATTTCAATTGCAGTGTTTATCTTTTGAAGACAACTAACCCTCCCTCTAATTGCATTATTTCTAGAAACACCTTACTGGTTTTTGGGTTTGTTTTTTTTTTTTTTTCCTTCATACTTGTGCTGGTTTGAGTCTAATTGGAATATTTTAGTGGAGAAACTTACGCTATAGGCTGTGAAAGCAAAACATCATGATGTCTACTTCACTCATACGCTTGCTGGAGAATTGTTTGGGAATACTAACCAAAACAACAGATAACTCAGTCTCTCTCTGTCGCTTGCTTGGGACAGGAGCTGCTGGTGGGATCTAGCAGCTTCTGGGCTCTGGCTCCTCTGCTGATTAATCCTCACTAACCACTTTTTCTTCTAACCCCCTTGGCCGATCCTCCTAATTTACCTTGCACGTAAGGCAAACCTTGGGGTAAGGTACAGGGGTGGGGAGAAGGTGGAAGGGTGGTTGGGAGCCCCTCCTGGGGTCTCTGATTTCTGGGAGGGGAGTTGTGTTGCTGTATTACCTTTTACTTGTATATTTCTGTAAATATTGTGTATATAGTGTAAATATCTGCTGTACATTGTGCAAAGCTGTAAATATAGCTTCATCATTTAACTTCCAGCCGACTGAGTGCTAGTCTGGGTCATTTTACAAAGTGTGGGGGGTGGGGGAACTCCCAAACCTTCACAATACTTCACAGCTCAATCTAAACTCAGAATGCGTATGTCTTTGCTATTTCATGGACCACACCCTGAAGAGGGAAAATGTTACTTTCCATGGCATCCACATTAACCTTTGACAGAAATGGTATCCCTATTTTTACTCTTTCATAGGATGTTCAAGCTGCTGCATTTTTATTTCCTAAGGGTAGATGAAGAATGTGAATGGTAGAGTTGTAAACTCCAATCAAAGTGCAGAAACTCCCTAAAATGAGGAACTCACAGTGTGAATGGGTCTTTACTGAAAAGCATGTCTGAGAACTCTTGCCCAGAGACAGGAGTTCAAGCTGGAGATCCAAACCAGCTTGAGGACAGACTTGCAGCTTTCAACTAGTGAGTCTAAAAATACTGAGATCAGCAGTGTGATTGTTTGAGAGCCCTTTGTTATTTCACATATTACATCTGCAATAAAGGAAAATTTTTTTTTTTTTAATTTTTTTTAATATGTGGCAAACACTGGAACTGGTCCACCTACAATAGTTCCTCCTTAAAGTGGTCTCCTTCACTAGCCAGATCTACACAGAAAGTCATTTATTGTTATTTTGTTTAAAGAAGTATCAACCACACTGATCTTCCTTCTGGACTTCCTTTCTCATGTCAGGAACAAGAACTGTTGAGCGTAGGCAAAAGCATAACCTTGTCCTAGGAAGAGTTTTACTACAGAAGTCGAAGGGAAAGGACTCTGCTCACCACCAACATAAAGACACTCTTCAGCTTGTTTTACTGAGAAACCAAAGCTTTTCAGAAAATACCAAATCATGTCTCAGTTATTCAGCTTGTATAATAAACAAGAAAAAAATGAATTATTTGTCTTTTTTGTTTAGATAGCTGATACTTGTTTAACATTTGCTTTTCCTTTGGAAACAGCCATCTTCCCACTCCTCCTCTGCTAAATTTCCTTAGGGCTTGCCTGATTTCTTGGTGAATTTCCAGTTTTTATTGCTTCACTACCCAGCTCTCATCCAAAATATGCTCTTGTTAGAGTTCACTCAGAGTAAATGTAAATCTGAATTTACATTGTGTCTTTATAAAGTACTTGTTAACTGATATGCCTTCTTTCAATTAGTTTTTCTAACACTAGTTGCAGTCTCTTTTCTCACACATTAGTTGCTTAAATGTCAGATTTGTGTTACATTCTTTAAAAACAATAATAATATGGAAAATATTATTAACAAAAACACCTGGTGAGGGAGAATTCACTCAGGCTCTGCACTTTCGAAAGCACTGACGCTGGCTTCTTGAGCTACATAAATCAGTGAAGTAAAAATAAGAGATCAGAGAGAAAAAAAGATGAAATCTGGTGAAACATGGATGGATATTGATTTTAAAAAAGCTCTCATTCTGCAGTTACTAACCTCTTATTTGTCTTCTCCCTCTTTCTGAAGTGTATTTACTGCTACACATGGTCTTTCCTTGAATGTCACACAGCAGCAATACATGTCTGGCTGAGATAATAAAGGATATGAGAGTAGTAAAAAGGCCTTGTCTAAAGAGAAATTAGTGTACTTGAAAATACAGGGTCAGGTTCCCCTATTAATTTCAACAGTGGAGTTTTATTGAAAATCAGTGAAAATACAAAAACAAAATAGAGAGAAAAGTGCCCTCAAAGGCTGGCTGGGGCCCATGTAGTTAGTCTGTAACCAGTGGACCTGCTTCTCTTTCAAATCCAATCACTTTCTGCAAATCAAATCCTTTTCTGCAGTTCTACTTACCTGTATAATACATATTAGTATTCCCAAAATTCTTTTCTACACCATCAAAGTACAAATGTAAATTAAAGTGTGGCATCCAACTCAAATACAACAGCATGGTAACACCAAACTGAACTTGTGTCATTCTCCCTCTCTGAGGGCAGGAACTTCTTGCTCAGAGGAAGGTTTGTGAAATTTTGAGCTAGAAAAACCTAGAATAACGTGCAATTAAATTACCCTTTTTCTAAGCTCTTGAATTCACTGTTTGCATTTACATTAAAGAATGGTGTTTCAGACATTTCACATTGTTACAAGGTAGTGTGATGATTTTAAGTGTAATAGATAGAGATTAATAGTAATATATTTAAATTAAGGTGGTGGTTGCAACTTTTCTTCATGTATGCAAAGATCTATATGATACATGATATAATAGGGGGTCTTAAATAGTGAACCTGTAATTTAAATGCATTTATCAAAGTACAGAACAAAGTAATACTTTCTATACATTTTCAGTTTAGGGAAAACTGTGAGTAGAGGAAAAGCCTCCCTTGGCAAACCCCTAAAAGAATACAAGAATCTGCGTCTTACACAGAACAAACAGAAAAATAGGGAAAATCATGGAATCTGGGCAAATATCATTACCTGTGTTTGGCAACCAGATACAAACATGTGGTTACCTTATTTCTACTTATCTGCAACTAGAGCAGGAGGATTAGTTTCTTTAGTAACTGCAGATACAATTAGTATCCCACTCAGAGTAATAAGCAGTCTGGAAAAGAAACAAAACATCATTTACCATTATACATTGTTTTGCTTAATTCAGCTTTAGTTTTGGCTCCACATTTGTGTCACATTCCTGTTAGGGTAACAGCTAGTTTCACTGACCCAGGGACAGTGCAAGGACTCGGTAAGACTGGCTCAAGTTATGCAACAGGCACCCCCTGGAGAAGCAGCTACCACATTCACATTCACTTTTTATCATCATGTAGGGACTGGGTAGAAATATGATTTTTTAAACAAACCAAAGCAATACTTTCCTATAACAAATGCCTGGATGTAGAGCTCTATATCCTGAAAACAGCATTTCAGAGAGTTTTGTCTGGGTATTTTGAACTCAGAAAGTTCCTGCTTGTGCCTGTGCTGTTTTGCATGTCCTCAGTGGTATATAGAGTTAAATAATACTTTTTTTTTTAAAAGATCAAAAGAAAAAAAAAGAAAATGAAGGAAAAAATAAATAAGAAAAGCAACATTCACCTGGTCAGTTTTCTATTTTTCATTAAAATACCTGTGAGTTTGTACAAGTAGACAATAGATAGTTTGAAGTTGTTTATGCTTCATTTAGAAAAAAAGATAAAATGTAAAAATAAATTGAATTAAAATGTTTTGATTTCAACAAATAAAAATAAAAATCTGAAACTTTTAAAAATTAAAAACATTTTTATGATGCGATTACAACAAATTCAGTGAAAATATGCAGTAAAATTATATTTCACTATTGCAGAAAAGGATGCACAGGCATCCTATAAGAGCCATCAAGACTCAGAATTAAAGATGTGTGAAAGTACTGCACGTGAAACAGGCACCAATTCATTAGAACAGAGGAAACAGAGGATGAAAGGGAGCATACTTTCTGTTCTTAGACAGGCATCAGTTATAAATAACTGCTCTCCAAACACAAATGTTTCTGAATCAAAGAAAAGGGGAAAAAAGAAAAAAGAAAAAAAAAAAGAAAGAAAGAAAAGAAATAAAAGCAAAGGTCNTAACCACAGGATCTTCATGCAAATCTATCACCATTTAAAAAAAAAATTAACATAAAAATATATATATATATATATATATATATATCTCCCTGTAATCCTACTCTTCATGTTAAACTGCCTCTAGAGAGGTTTTTAAAATATACCACATAGTGTTAGGAGCAGAACCCTAAACTTCTCAATTCCACTTATGATTTGCTGCCTTTTTGGAAAATGACAATAAATTGGCTCTCTACTATTCTTGACCTCTTGACTTCTGAACCATGGCTGTCCATGCCTTAACTTTGCTTGTTTAAGTCAGCAGCTATCGTATCACTCTGATCCTCTCCCAGAGGGGCTGGAGATTTAAGTCTCCTGAACG
>VWZE01009735.1:51340-71663 GCA_013396675.1 Eubucco bourcierii | reverse complement strand
TGGAGTCTCCTCTCTTCTCCTGGAGTCTCCTCTCCTGGAGTCTCCTGGAGTCTCCTGGAGTCTCCTTTCCTCTCCTAGAGTCTCCTGGAGTCTCCTGGAGTCTCCTCTCCTGGAGTCTCCTCTCCTGGAGTCTCCTGGAGTCTCCTCTCCTTGAGTCTCCTTTCTTTCTTTTTATTTTTTTTTCTTTTTTATTTTTTTATACTGTTGCAAGTATATTGAAAAGAGTGATTCCACTTATCATATTCTTCTATATAGGAGTTATTAAAGTGGTTGGAGTGAAAATGCAAAAAGAATTTTGGTTTTTAAGCTTGTCCAGATTGCCCCAAAATTTTCAAACTACTCGGTATTGAGGTTACAACAAAAGTAAATGATTCTCAGTGTGTTCATAATGTTCAGGGTTTTTCAGAACAGTTCAGTCTCCCAAGAGGTAATATTATTAATCAACCTTCCTGATACAGCTGTGTTTAATGTGAAATAAGAGATGATCAATATAGCAAATGTGGAGATTTTCTAAACCATAGTTTAAAAAAAAAAAAAATATATATATATAATGAAAAAGTGGGGGAAAAAAAGAGTTCTTGTATTAAGAATACTAAGCAATGAATACAGGAAAGTCAGCTGTCGTGTTTACCTAAGTTTGAAGAATTTCTCTCATGAAACTGTTAGAATATTCAAATACTACCAAAATACATATAGACTTCATGCAGTGTGAGACAAACTGAAGACATACTAAGGATGCTTCAAAATTAGTGATGCTTTACAATGACACTCAAAATACTTTACCCCTTATCACCCGAATACCGTCTTATCAAGACTAGATCTACCACTAGTGCCAAAAATATTGCACAGGGCAGAAGGACATGGAAACAGTGTCTGCTGACTGCTATTTTCCTGTGTCTTCTGCATATTTCAAGATTCCTGATTACTTTCATTTCATGTAACTGGTATATGTTGCAAGACCTTGGAGAATAGGTAATTTTAAACTGTGAAGTTAAATGTTACACTGAAATAAATTGAGACTTTTTTTTCCTCTGACTTCAACAGCTAATCCTGCATTATTTTAAAAAACAAACAAAGAAACAAACAAACAAAAAACCCTCCTGGAATATTTTACATGATACCTATTTTATTCTCGTGATCAGGAATATTTTCTCACCAGTATTTTAAATAATATCCTGGTTTGCGCTGCTCTAAAAATTGTGATGGTGTTTTGCAAGTTATGTTTTAATTTGATTTGATCCATGCTGATATATGGCAGAGATAATCCAATCCACATAGCATCTGACATGACTTAGTGCTCTGTATTAGAAAGCAATGCAAAGCTACTTGTGATTCTCATGTGTAGAGACCATTTGGTAGAAGCAGACCAGAATCAGTCTGCTTTGAATGAATCTCAGTTATAGCAGGATGTTAAACACTCAAGGCATGACATTACCAAGCTGCACTGTACAAAAAAGACACACCAAGACAAGCAAGCAAGGTGAAAGAACAGGCACCTTGCTGTGATTCAGCTTTTCAAAGCTCTAATCAGGGGTCAGAGAGTTCAGACCATATAGGGGACAGGATATTACCCATAACATTGCAGCAGACACACTGGAGGAAAGGAATCCATCCAGAGGGACCTGGATAGGCTGGAGAGGTGGGCACAAGACAGCCTCATGAGGTTCAACAAGACCAGGTGCAAGGTCTTGCATCTGAATCGAGGCAACCCCAAGCACAAATACAGTCTGGGCAGTGACTGGCTGGAGAGCAACCCTGAGGAGAGGAACTTGAGGGTGCTGGTGGACAAGAAGCTCAACATGAACCAACACTGTGCACTTGTAGCCCAGAAAGCCAATCAGATCCTAGGCTGCATCAGGAGAAGTGTGGCCAGTTGGTCAAAGGAGGTGATTCTNGGACAGACTGAAAGAGTTGAGGATGTTCATTCTGGAGAAGAGGAGGCTCCCAGGTGACCTTATTGTGGCCTTCCAGTTGTCATGGTCTAAGCTGGCCAAAATAGGCATATACAGATCCTGGTTTGCCCAGACATATTTTTTCCCTCCTTTTCTGGGGAGAGCAACCGCAGGAAAGAGGACAAAGAATCTGGAGCCACTAAGTCTGGGGTCTGTGGCCTGCCCAAACCCTGCAGTAAACAAGGTGCAGGTGGTTGCCCTGTGCAAGGCTGTGTCCTGCCCTAAATAAAGCAAGCCTATGGCTTCACCTGACATGGTCAGCCTTGCCTAACTGCCATTTGATTTGCTATCCTGTGTCCAAAGGCCCATTAGTCTCGGGCTGTATGGATAAAAAGGAGATGAGCAGGGAGCACAGCATGTGCTTTGCCATTACAAGGTGTGTCTGCTATTATATGCATGCTCCATTGTTATATCTGCTCTATCTGTGCTGAGACTGCACACTGCAAGACATCTGCCTGCACCTGGAAGCCTCCTGCCCAGATGGAAGCCTTGGAGATAACACAGATCACCCAGAGAGCCAGGACCAGGTCAGAGCTTGTATGCCTCCTTTCTCCAGCACCCAGAAGCCTGGGGAAACTCCAAAGCCTCTAACGGTTACCGATAGCAACCCCACCACAAGCTTTGGGTACTGTTGGATAATATTTTTGTGAGTAAATACCAAAAACCTCTTGTAATCATTAATTGCCTTCTGCCATAAGCAGAAAGGAGCTCCTTGTGCCCATCTAGTGAGAAAACACTGTATTGACCACAAGCAGTGCACTGACCACAAAGGTTTCTCTTCCATTTTAATCGAGTTCAATTAATGTGTATGTTTACTAGTCATTGCTAGATCCTGTTATAACCTTTATACAGTTTCCATAAGTGATGCAAAGAACCTGTTATTATTATTAAATTGGTGATCAGGGTGCTGCGAGTTCTGAATATTTAATATTTAATAAACTATATTAATATTTTTAAAATATCATCTCCCAGTAATTAATTACCCCTTCCACTACACCAGTATCTGACAGGGAGCTACAAAAAAGCTGGGGAGGGACTTTTTAGGATATCAGGTAGTGACAGGACTAGAGGGAATGGAGCAAAGCTGGAGGTGGGTAGATTCAGACTGGATGTGAGAAGGAAGTTCTACACCATGAGAGTGGTGAGACCCTGGAATGGGTTGCCCAAGGAGGTGGTTGAGGTCCCATCCCTGGAGGTGTTTTAGGCCAGGCTGGATGAGGCTTTAGCCAGCCTGATCTAGGGTAGGGTGTCCCTGTCCATGAGAGGGGGACTGGAACTAGATGACCCTTGTGGTCCCTTCCAATCCTGGTTCTATGATTCTATGATAACATATTTTAAAGTGGAGCATAGGAGGCGCATGTCTTTCCCCAAACTACAGCTACTGTAACTCTATCATAGGGTTCTGGTCATCCTGAGAGTTGGACAACAATTTTCTGCTTGCAGAAAATTTAGAAGATTATGGAGCATCTTCCAAGATGTCAAATGGTGATCATGGTGCCCATCTATATCACAAGATGTTACTGTCTTTAAGGTTAATTCTCGTGAACACTTTAAGATTACTAGTTTTGGAGGCATCTCTAGTGTTTTCCTCTGTCTGTGTTTTGATAAGCAGTTGTTGGTAGACGGTATCTTAGTTTCAAGTCAAATAACTAAAACATATTGAATCTGTACTTCAAACTTCATAAGGTCCACAAACATCAAGCTATGACTGCCAGTATCTTTCACAATCAAGCCTCACATAGGATAAATTGAATGGACATTTTCCCCTCAGTATGTTAAAATTCTGAAGAAAATCTTGTTAAGACACTTAGCTCCTGTAGTATTTCTTCCATCCAAATTCAGAACATCACAATACACCTAATATTAACACTACCTGTTTTGTGATGTTTTCCCACACAGAAAAACTGAAGATAAACAAGATGATTTATGAGACACACCAGAAATCATGGAAAAGATTAGAAAATTATAACTCCTGACATTCAATATTACATGGGCTAGCTACTTCCATCAACTCATAGTTATGTTTTGTTTAACATAACTTCAAAACATTAAAATCAAACCGCTAAAACTTCTGCTAGAGTTAGCAGTGAAACCATCTGTTAGTTGTCATTTGTCTGTATTATTGTCCTTCAAACACACACAACATTTAGCACTCTTCCCTGAGGAGTAGAAAATTGAAATCTTGGCACCAATGAAACATTGCACTTTGCCTTCTAGAGACTAGGACCAAGGACTTCAGAAGAATAGCAAGATGAGGATGATGAAGGTAAATTAAGGAGAAGAAAGATGGAGTAACAATGGTAATGTTATAAATGCGAGATCTGTTTCACATTTTTTTGCAGCAAGTAAATGTTTTTTTCTTTATAAGAGTTTTGTGCAAAGACCAATAAGATGCTGCAGATAACGTTGGAATACAGGTGAGAAGTAAAGTTACCCTCTCTGACATGCTCATTCACTTGCTGGTAAGAAAATCTAAAAGAGCAGGAAGTTTATGTGGTAAGAAACAAGCAGGCTCATTATATTCTATAATATCAGATGAATACTGTTTTCTGAAATTGCTCATTAAACTGTAAGGGTCACAATTCTTGATCCTATTGAATACCAATTATTAAGGAAAAAAGGACCACAAATGAAGAACACTTCCAGCTTCTAAACTTAGGGAGTGGGAGTATGACTTTAGTTTGGTATACCTTTAAAATAATCTGTGAAAACTAATATTTTCAATTTATTGATAGAAGGTAACTCCAATGAACTCTTTGGACCATTTGCTGCCTTGATGTTACTTAAAATGCCTTTTGATCATTTCACTATGCAATTTGTGCATTATGCTGCTGAGACTCCTCATTTTTCTACTGAAAAGCATTCAGAAAAGTTTCATAAGGAGAAAAATTCATAAATATGTAGCCCATTCTGAAATCAACGTAAGTGAAAAAAACAGTAACTTGAAATAAACAGAATTGCAAAGATGTGAATGTAAGATATGGGTGAATCTTAGGGTCAATTTATGTTTAAATTAGAATCAAATAACCATTAAAATCATTTGCAGAAGACATCTGGGCATGGAAACTGGATTGCATAAGAAAATTGTCCTACTTTTCTTGGACTCAGCATTCACACTGTTGCTGTTCCTAAATTACTTCTGAAGATTGCCTTTGGTATTGTAATGGAATTGTTGTGCAAATATGGCTTACTACATAAAATTAGAGCTGTTATAGTGTCCCTTAAGGTTTTGTGCTAATCCAAAAGGAGTTTACTCTGTCCACATAAGTCATAGCAGATTCTGCCCTGTGGTGCCCCATGTTCTGTTCTGCTGTTGCTCTACTCCATGCAGGCTGGCACCAAGAATAAAAGCAGCTTCTGTGATTGAAAGAGAAATATACATGTATATACATATATTATGCATGTGGAAATATATATGTCTGCACATTATACATGTATCTTAAATTTATGAAGAACCAAACATCACAGAATTCTGGCCAATTTGTTTTTAAAAGGAGACTTTCAGTTTGCAAAAATTATTCGAGGGTGGTCCAAAAAGACATCTAGAAGCAGATACTGAGTCTGCATATGAATCCACTGAAACAACTAAAGGCTAGTAAAAAAATTATTTTCTAAAAGAAATCGTAGTGATGAGATAACAGGGACCTTACAATAATTGTTACTGGTTTTCAGGAATGGGGACTTATTCCTATCTTTATCAGTAAAACAAATTTAAATTTAACTGGTTTTATTCACCATGTATATTCTTATATCACAAGACATCATCAGAAATCATCACATTAAAAAAAAAACACAACAAAATAGTGTTAAGATGTTTAATGCATAAAAGAAAATACTATATTTAGTAAGGTCTTTATTTTTTTTTTTTTTTTCCAGTAAGATGAAGTATTTTATCAGGATTTACATAAACAGAATCTGGTGGATACTGCCTGTCAGGTTGAATTATTAAACTTATAAGTAGAAGAGAAAAAAGAAAACTGATGGATATTCCCACCTTTTCTGCTTGTGATCAAAACCAGAATGTTTTGTGCATTTAAAATTAACATTACAAGAAAAGCAGTTCAGCTCTACAGACTTGTCTCTTGGTACATGACTGGAGAAAAATATCACATTTAAAATGACACTTTAGTGTTGAATTACAGCCATTTCAATGTGACTACTACGTAATATTATTCTGTTTATCAGTGTAAAATGTTTTTCTAGCTTATCAAAAATCATATTTTCCTTTTTCTGGTTCATTTGTCAACAGAAATACTAGATAAGCCAAAGTGAAAACAAAATCTGTGTCCACTGGTTGAATGTTAGATAACAGTGCACTCTTTTTATAGGAAAAAATTACCTACATATACTCCTATTGTACTAGATTTGCAGTTTATGCATTTAGCCGTGCATGAACAAAAATGAGTGACCTCCATGGTTGTCTACATTAAGCCTAAATATCCCAAGGAAATATATTACAACATCTATTGCCATCAGACAGTACAATCCACATGTTCAACAGCTGGCAGTTTTGGAATGATGAGAACACTGGAAACCAACCAAAGGTAGGAGCAATGTTCCAATGTTTTTTGTCAATCCATATATCATCATGTTTGAAGCTTTATACTAATCTCCCTGAAGTTTCTTGTAGAATGACAATATACACTCATAATCACTTTTGTCTGTAACAACATGAAGCAACAATACGTTTAAACCCCTATTCATCCAGAGAGAGCCAGAGTCAATAAAAAGTCTTCGCTTCAGCAAAAACAAGAGTGGAAACAAAAGGACTTAATGAAATGATCTGTTTATGAAATGCAAAGTGAGGGTTCTTTCCGAAAACTGCATTATATCCAATTCTGTCTTTTAATGTGGCTTGGAAAGCTGTCTCCTTAAGCTCTGTCTTCTCTTTGCAAATGCAGAGACATGACTTTTCAAAGACGTCACCAAAACAAAACCTGAAGGAAAAGAATTTATATATACCCCCCCACTGCAACTTTGCTGTGGCTCTCTAAATAGCCCAGAAGAGATAAATCAAAGGCTGAACTGTAACCTTACACTTACATACTTGTTAAATGACTTTTTTACAGTCTGTTATTGCTAGAAATTGGATTGCTTTTAAACTAATGTTGTCTGGCGGGCAAAAGTGAGTGAAACCGCAAAGCCTGGAGGAACACTAATTACTTGTTTTAATTAGCAGCAACTTTCACTAGAGTATAATCTCCCTACAGGCCACTTTTGGGTAGGTATGGGGGGGGAAAAAAAGAAAAAAAGATTTAAAAAAAAACCCCAACAAAGTAGAAACAAACCAATAATCTCTTATCTGTCCCTAAATGAGAGATGTGCTCATATTCCAGCACAGGCACAGAGTTCAGGGTGAGTTGCCCACCCTGGGGAGAGCAGGCCTACAGCAGGCTGCTCAGCTGAGAGACCTTCAGCAATCAGTCCCACAATGCAACCCCTTATTTTATGCTGCTACATCATAAAAATGCTCCTTTTGTTACAATTCCTCCCTTTAAAAAGCCTTAATCCCTTTCTTTTCAGACCAGCCTGTAGTGAATTCCTCAGGGACATCCCACTCCTCACAAGGACTGCAATGGCCCAGCTTGGGAAGTGCTGGCAAAGTTTTCAGTCTTTTTCTATATGTCTTTTTATTTTTCGCTCTGCCACCCTCTGGAGAACATTAAATCACACTTTTAATTCCCCTCACCATAGGGGGAGCCCCCTTAATGATGACACAGAGAGAAATTCCTTCACTCCCATCTCTGACACCATTTTGCCACAGAAAGGCATCTCCTCGGCCCAGAAATCAAACATGGCTTCCAGCAGGTGGACAGTGTTGAAGGTCATGGGCTGAGAAACAAGGAGGCTACAGGGAACTCGGCTTCCTGCAGCAAATTAAGTCATCTGTGAAACCTTTTTCATTTACTGGTGACTGAATTTATGACCACTTTTAAGACCCGAAAGAGCTTGAATACAGATGTTCCTCATTGAGAGTACACAGGCTTCTGTGGCTGCATGACTGAGGCAGATTATTATTATTATTATTATTATTATTATTATTATTATTATTGTTGTTGTTGTTGTTGTTGTTGTTGTTGTTGTTGTTGTTGTTGTTGTTGTTGTTGTCAGTAACAGGTGACTTAAATTTCAAGGTAGAAGAAAAGAAAGGGCACCTGAAAAGGGGAGGAAAAATAACTAGTATCTTAATTAAACATTATCTGGAGTCATAATTGTATACTAAGGCCATTGTGCATGTAAATATATGCTGGATGTGTAGAAGTCAATATGAGGATCCTTTTAATTTTGTTGATTTTGAAAAGTGTTTTTGCTTTTGAGAGAAAAAAAAAAAAGAAAAAGAGTATCCTCATCACCAATTTACATTGCTTTACATCTAGCAGAGTCAGCTTCTAAAAACAATATTACAACTTCAGAGTGTGAATTTGGGGTTTTACAAAACTGTAGTTATGCCAACTTTTGTCCCATATGTGGAGGAGATACCTTTGAAATAATTTATTCAGCTATAGTTTATTTTCCCTCGTGAAACAAATGTAGAAACTTTATATTGAAAACAAAAAATTACATCAATTAAATCTCAATATTTATGTGCCAGCTTTTGTTAACTGAAATTTGGGAAGGACAGCATTGAAAAAATATTCTCTAATGATGATTATACTTGTGTGTGTATATATATATTATATATGTGTGTGTGTGTGTTTATGTATACACACACACATATACATGCATGCACACATATATGTATGTGTATATATATATATATATATATATACATGTACATGCTCTTGGGACGTTATAGCAATGAGTCTATAATGTCAAATTTACTGACATGTATCTATTTATTGGTGGAATACAGAGCACAGGAAGAATCTGTTTCCAGGAGCACAGGCTGCAGATGCTGGAGTGACAGTTGCCACCTTTTGATCAAAGTATTCAGTTTTTGATCTTAATTAATCTGATGCAATGATACAGGGGAAAAAAGAAAAAGAGAAAAAAAAAAAAAGAAAAGGAGACCGGGGAAAAAAAAAAATGAGTCATTTTTAAAGTACTGCTTCTTATTTATTTTGAATTCTGCCTTACCAAGTTGCAAACCTGTAGCTTAACATCTTTATATGAAAATGTTTCGCACCATTATCCTTTTGTTAGATTTTTTGTCGTGTATAGGCAGAATTGTCACATTTTATAATATATTCCAAAAAGCACTTTGTAGTGTATTTCAGACATGAAAGTAAGTAACTGCTTCTGTAAAAACAAACAAACAAAACCCAAACCAAACCAAACAACAACAAAAAAACTTCCTTCATGCCCAAAAGCAAAAATCCCCACAAACTAGGGAAAAAAAAAATTTAAAAAATGACAAGGGCAAAAAGCAGAAAAGACCCAGGAAAAGCTCTGGACAGTATCACAGAATAGTTTTTTATTTCTGGCATCTTTACCTAAGAAGGAAAAGTGTCATTCTTCAATAAATAACCTTTTTACCATCTGGGGAAAAACGAGAGCTACAAGTAGAAAGATATTCACGGAACAAATTAAAGCAGCTCCCTTGTCATCTTGCATCCACACAACCAGCCTGCATCCTCAGTGAGAGATGAGAGGCAGTAGTGGATAACAGAAAAGGAGAATTATATGAGTAGAGGGAGGGGGAAAAAAACAAAAACAAAAACAAAAAACAAACCTCCATTCCTCGGAGGACTGGAGCAGGGACTTTTTTTTGGCTGGATTTTGCTGTGGTTTTATTTAGTTTTATTATTTAAAAAAAAATATTTAAAAAAAGAAATATTATTGCGGTAGGCATGTGTTGGGATTTCATTTTCTCTTTCTGCCTTCCTGTGCTGGCTCCAGCGAGCTGGTTGCCTAGAAGACCGAGACTGAGGGAAGGAGAGATTTGAATGAAAAAAGTAAACATTACTAACAAAGACTATAATTGAAAGGGGCTTTGTGAACAAGGGGTGTTGTCGAAGAGCAGAATGGGCGAGGGTGGGGCTGCCTGGGGCTCTTTGTCTCGCCGCACACTGGAGCTGCCTGTAGTGCTGTATTGTACTAGGCAGGAATTTACCATCTCACAAGCAGGCTAATAGCTACCTCCACAAACAAATCGAACTATAAAGCTTAAATATTTATAGTTATTTATGACTCCATTTTAATAATTAGTGGCCACCTCCACTTTAAAGGCCTAGTTGTTTTCTTTTCTTTTTCCTTGTCTTTTTTTAAAAAACAACTTATTTTATTTTATTTTATTTTATTTTAATGGACTGTACTAATTGCTTGTTAGGCTGCAGAACACCGCTTCTGAAGCTGTTCTGTGGATGCTCTGCCACCCAGAAATGACTGAGGAAAAATAACTCTACAACACTTATTTGTAGTATTTACAAACCAGCAATGATTTAGAACCGCAGTTTCAGATTCCCTGCTTGGATGGTCAGAAATATTTTCAATTTTTGGTTAGGTTTTCCTGCAGAATTTGTTTTTATCATAAACTCGGGGTCACTTGACCTGTGCAGAACAGAAACTGGGAAAATACAAATGGAAAAAAAGAGGAAAAGTGAGGCTTAGAGTGCAGATGATTACTGCTAACTAACGACTTGGACGTGTTTGAAGCAAAGAACAGCTGAACCTGGATCATTGTGTGTAACCATCCTGTCACTAAGTGGTACTAAATGAGACTTGGAAATAATATCAGCAAAAACTTCCATTACCTCATTTTTGATCAAATCTACAGACCTATGTGATCGACTCAAACAGAATATTTGGCTACAGAACATACCTATAAAGTTTCCTCGACTGCATAATCTTCAGCTACTGCCTGAATTATTTTACCAAATTTCTTTATATTTTTTAAGCTGTCATATGCATATGAATGCAAACAAGTCAACGAAAACTTTCAGTATAACAGATAAAGTGAAACATACACTGAAAAAGCTCTTGACAAAACCTTGCTTTACATTTTAAAACTGTTTATCCACTCTGGTTCCTGTTCCACAATGCCTTTCTCTTTGATGAGGTAGAGTTCTGTTTCCTAATTTTATTATTACTATGGTGAAAGCAGTAACAGTATTTTCATTAACACATGTTCTCTTTTACCATAATGCCCTCATAACTCTGGGGTAAATCTCACAGCTCAAAAATCAGTCCTTAGGAAAACAGGAAGCTGATTAAAAGGAGGCAGGGAGTTTTCAGTTTGTGAAAGGTTCGGTTTTCGGACATTTCTGTTTTGTTTATACCTGTATTAAGAGTCTGGTCTAATACCCTTTGTAGGAAATGGAAAGATTCCAGGTGGCTTCATCGGGATTTGAATAAGTCAATAAATCCTCTGTCCTCTCTATTACAGCAGCTACCTCTCAAGAAAGTTGCGATAACTACCCTGTGAGATCAGAACACAGCTCTGTAGTTGCAAGCAAAATTGCTCAGTGCAGAGCATCGAGACGTGGATTTGCAGCGTAAGCAGCAGGTTCAACACCTCCTCTGTGATGCAGTGTGTTCAAATGGTCGTATGTTTGAAGGGTCAGTCTCTGAGGCATCCTTCAAAATGTGGCAAGTGCTGGGTATGGGTAGAATGGCATTCTTAATCTGAATGAGGGAAGTGTTTTGTTTCATACTTTTCACAGAAAAGTACAAATAACTGCTTCCTGCACTTCGAGACAAACATTTACATCTGCACCTAGTAATGTATTTATTTTGTCTGAGATCATTGTCAGGAAAATAAAATGGTCTTCATTCCATAGTAGGAGCAATGATGTGCAGAAATGAGGCTCATTTACTGCTTATCACTGTTGAAAATACTCAGAACAATTCTTATTCTGAGTTTCCGTTGACCTTTTCCCTTTTATGCATTCTCAAAATTACTAAACCAGAAAGGCAAGAAAGGTAACAGATAACACACAGAAACAAACAAAACAAAAACAAAAACAAAGCAAAAAACAAACCAACCAACCAACCAAACAGAAAAGATATTACATATGTATTTAGTGCTTATGAGACAAAGACTACACAACAGATTTGTTTGAAACCACACATGATTTTATTAGTTGTCTTTTTTGGAAATCAGTATCAAGAAATATTTGATTCTAAATGGAAGAGTAACATAGAAGAAGGCCATACCAAAATTTGTTTAGTAAAGAATATTCATATTATGAAAAATTGGATATTGTACTAAAAGTCACGTAAAGCTACAAATAGAAGAATTTACTGTGTGCAAGTTATAACCTTTCCTATGCCTGATATTAGACAACATATTGGTAATGATCCTTTGTAAACTTAAAATCTTCAAAGGCCTAGTATGTGTTTTAAAGTGTCAGAGCTTTTTCTTATCACCTTCTATATTAATTCTAGAATTTTCTTCAGTAGTGCCTATCTTTGCCTAAATAATCATCCTCCATGTGAAGGTCTGTACCATCTCTGATGCCTTTTTCTAGTCTCCTAGAATTTCTTTCCTGTCAGTATTAGGACCTGCAAAATCCAGAGACTAGCAATAACTATTTGAGAGAGAGCTGGATCCAATACTCATCAATCATTGGGACAGGCTTTAATTATAAAGTGTTTAAATAAAGTTAGTTTCTGATCAAACCTGTCGTTATGTCTGATAGGAATTGTAGTCCACTCACTCACATACAGCTATTGGAGTCTTTAGGACTCTGGAAGCTACTACCTTGCAAGATCATGAAACGGAATTCAGATTGTGAAAGGTAATGTCCTTCAGGTCTGTGCCTTTCTAATCTGGAGCCTTTGAGGATTAAAAATTGCATGTTTCATTTACAGTTGCCCTGGAGAAATGATGGTCTCACAAGTCTCTCATGACCTTCAGGCTGTATGCATACCCACCATATTTGACTTTTCAGCTTGGCAGGTGAAAAAAAAGGTTGACAAGCTGATAGCTGGTGGCTCCTTCCAAAACATGGAAATGTTTAGGGTGTCAAGAACTGCATGTTGCACCTTTCGCAACACTGAGAAAACCCTCATCACTGTGACCATGCAAAGAACATATTTTAGGGGACAGGAGGTTCTGAGCTCAGAGGATGAGGAAACCTCTTCCACTGTAGGTAGTCATTCTGTAAGTCTTACCACCAGAACCTTAAGACAAATTACCCCATTAGCAGTTGAACTAATCGAGCATGGTTTCCTAAGCATTTTGATAGGTTCTTCTACCAGAGTAATTACCCCTACCCTCCTCCTATTCCCATAATGAAAGAATGACTTTTGGAGTCAATTCTCACCTACCTACCAGTCAAGAAGAACATCATGATGGGAGAGTTCACTGCTGAGAGCAGTGATCCTGCATGTGTATATCATCAGGGCAGCTATGATCTGATACTACTGCTATTTCATCATCTTGTACCACAGGAATAAGTCAGATCTGTTTTCTCTGTCTAGTCATTAAATTTCAGGAAACCTGCAGCAATAGAGTTATGCTTTAATCTTTTGCAAGCGTGTGAAATTTCTCTGGACTCTGTTGAAACCGGTCAAATAGTCAAAAATTACTAAGAACTAACAGGCGGACAGATGGACTATTTCCCTGGAAACCAGACTGTGCCTTCAAAACACAACTACTGCTGCTGTAACTATTTGTGTAAAATGTGCTTGTGACCTTTACAAAGTTCAACTAGGTAGCTTGGGTGAGACATAGCAAAACAAGATTTTCAGTGCCTAGTAAGAAAATGGGTTTTCTCCTTCTGGATGATTACCTGTTGAATGATGCTTCAAACATATCTGCAGAATGTAGGTTCTTCCTACTAAATATATCAGAGCTTTTTTGACTTAACTAGTTATCTTGGAACAAGAAGCTTGTCTTTTACCTTTTGCTCACCCACCTCCTTCACTTACAAGTGATATTAAACCCATTTTCCTGCCTGTCAGCTTGTCACACACAAGTTTACATCTCTGCACTTGCACTTATCTGTGCCTACAGCCCTTATGCACAAAATGCTTTCACAGAACTGATTTGTTAAAAAAAAAAAAAAAAGCCCACCTTACTCTCTCCTCAAGATCAATATTTGTCATAAGGCTTATCAACGATCAGCCAACTACTCAGCCAGTTCTCTTGAAGGAACAGACAGCTCTTTCTTTCCCTGTGAAACAATTCCCATGAAGATCTGAGAGTAGTGAACTATGCATATTAAATTTCATCCATTTAAATATATTTTCATATTGTTTTCCCCCCAACATCTTTGGGCTGAAGGTTTTTTGGGGTTCAGATTGCTCATAACTGCTTCCCCCATTCAGATGTTGCGTATTGGCTGTCACAATGCAGCCTGCGTCCTGTGCAAGGTTCTTAGGTCTGATGGTAACATGTGAAATAAAATAGAACAGATTTCTCATTTCTATTCAACTGGAAATTCTGTGTTGTCAGGAAAAGCCCTTTTTGTGATTAATTGAAACCTCCATTTCCAGTCGAATTTGAAAAAAAAAAAAAAAAAAGGACCAAAAAAAGGAGCACGAGGCTGAAAAAGATGCTCATACAAATGCAACTGAACACTGAAAAGTTTGCCTATGGCTGGTAATCCCAGACTATTACTAGTCTTTGTAAAATAAATGGACTGTTCTACAGATATGTTTTACTACTGGAAGGAACCCCACTGAACCCCATGAGCAGTGGGAAGAGGATTTGGCTCAGGGGCTTTTGTGAGCTCTAGTTAAGAAGTGAGTGATAAAAAGGATGAGTTCATTTTAAGAGTGAACTTGAAAATATTCTACAGAGGTGTAACATTCACATGCTGGAGTAAATATCACAAAGCATCTTTTGCTTCTGAAACCTAACTGCTGTCATAATGACCATCTGCTGGCTGTAGGTTTCTAACATTTCCTGACCTATGACATTTATGACAAATTACGCACCAAAGTGCTAGAGACGGCTTGTTAAAATGAAGCCTGAGGCCCGCAAGTTCTCAACCCCTTTTGTCTTTAAAAGCATGGGTTAAATGGGAACAAGAAGTAGTTTGGACAGAAAACAGACATGGCAACAGCTAAAAGGAAATGAAATCCTAATCCTCTAACCCTTTGACTTTTGCAGCTTGCTGCACAGCAATGTGCTTTCAACCATTAAACTACCTTAACCTTCTGAAGAGCCAAATCAGTTCAAATTGACTGAAAATTTGCACATCACCACACAAGCTTTGATTGATTCCTATTTGAAAATTGTATGGAAGACAACCATTTAATGCAATATTTTTAACCAACAAAATACGTTTCACAGTCACCTCCAGTGCACAGCATAATTGGTGTCATATAAAAGCAATGTGAAGAAACACTTCTCAAAGTCACAAAGTTAGTCTAGCTGTAAAACACACTGGTGCCAGATATAGACAGATCTCTAGAGTTTCTTCAGGGCTAGCTAATATGTACATGTATTAAAAAAAAAAAAAAAGAAAAAAAATGCATTCTTTCTTTCCTGCATTCCAACCCATCCTATGGTGCTTCTGAGTATTTAGCTTAAGGATTCAGAAACTCAATTCTTATCTCAAAGCATTACACTTATATATAAAATAAGAGATTGAAATAGGTACTTTAAAAAAAAAAAGTAAAATTATAATATTTTGTCTAATCACTGTGAAGATTCTGTGCTACAAAATAACTGTTAGAAACCAAACAATAACAACAACAAAAAAATTACACACACATTGTATTTGCAACACTAATAAACTATGCATTAAATTGTCAAAAGAGTAAAACAGCACGTATGAGTGGTTTGAAACAAACACCTGCTGAAGGTTCACAGGTAATTTTTCTTTTTATCTGGAATCTTAATTGACTCAGTATGAGGTAGCATATTGGAAAAATAAATAAATCTGAAAATCAACAGTATTGCTAAATATTTGATAAACACATGAACAACAACCAAAAAATAGTCATGCTTGAAGGACTTCTGAGATTAGGTATCTCAAATCTCCACAGATTTCCACATACTTACAAAGAAGTTAGTTTTATTTTGTTTTGTTTCATTTGTTTGTTTTTACTGTATCCCATGACCTTTATATTAGGTAATGACCTGTGAAAACGAAGCAGACATTACACAATAATGTTACATGACTGCTTGGAGGTGTTTTGTCAAACCACTATAACTTTTCAGTGTCACAGAAACTAATGAAGAACCTCCCCTGTCATGTAACTTTGTTGCACAAAGTTAAAACCAAACACTTATACATATCAAATTTGACAAAAAAAAAAAAAAAAAATCACCCAACAAACAGGTTTTCCTCCTTACAGGCTTCTGTTACCTTTGTTTCATTTCTCTTGCATCTTCAGGAAGAAGATCTCATAGTTAAGTACATCTATGGTAAGTGCATCCATGGTATCTCTAAGAACTTACAGGCTGCCATGACTGACTTTGTCTTAGGCTGTATCTAGCCTTTGAATTCTCCTTTCACAAAGTAATGCCGTCATGAAATGAATGAAAAACACCAAAATGTCTATAGACAGGAAGAAGAGTTTATTTTTAGTGACCTGCCCGTGAGAGAATCAACCAAGACTGTCAACTGAGCTACTGAGGGAAAAAAGGTCATGAAAGGAAAAGGTGCATATGAAAGAAAGCAGTAGAACATGATGGATACATAAGACTCATAATTCAGACAAGAGCTTAAGCAAGTATGAAAATCACTCTTTCTGCATTGTCAGATTAAAGGATTTGTTTAAATTGGATGTGCTGTTAATTTTTTTTCTGTTAGAAAAATACCAGACGTGGTCTTTATCTCCATAAAGCCCCAGTCACTTTCATTTTCTGCCACATTGATTTACATGAAAGGAATTCATGAACATACAACTTGGCTAATGCCTGATAAACTGTTACCTACAAAGATATATGGAATCACTCACTGTAAATAAAGTAGCTTACATGTAAAATATCTCTAGGGTATTCTTATCTAACTTTGAAGATGTAGATGAGACAGTAAATTATTTTCCTGTCTGACACAGGTGTACAAACTTTTCCTCAAATTTTCGTTCCACATTCACATAAAAGGTGGGCTTTGCAAAGTTCATGTTTCTTTCTCCTGAAAAAAAAAACACAAAACAACAAAAAAACAAAGGAAAAAGGAAGAAAGGGAAGAGAAAAAGGAACTGAACCCAATATAAGAGACAGTTCAGTGAGCTCACACAGAGAACAGAAGATTGGTGGTTTGTTCTTGTACTGACGATTCTCACAGTACAATACTCCTTCGCTGAAATAACTAGTTCTTTCACAACAGTCAGAAGACGACATTAAAACCAGCACAAATAGAGAGGTATAAGCATTAATTCTATAATTATTTATTTCTGTAAAATATAATGATGAGAATAAGACCTAGACCCACTTTGAAACATTCAGGTGTGTGTCTCAAGATTGTTTTCCTTAGTTAAATTAATATAGTAACCACTATTCCTTCCTCCAGTATTCTTCCTTTCTTTTCTCCACTATTCCTTATAGTGGTTTTGATGCACTGATTTATTTTTTTTTCCTAAATTAAACCCATATCATATTTGAAAAGTCATGGCAGACTGGTGAAGTTCCTGCTGACTGGAGGAGGGCAAACATAACACCCATCTTCAAGAAGGGTAAAAAGAATGACCCTGGAAACTACAGACCAGTCAGCCTCACCTCTGTGCCTGGCAAGATCATGGAGCAGATCCTGCTGAAAGTCCTGCTAAGGCAAATGGAAAACAAAGCAGAGGTGATTGGTGGGAACCAGCATGGCTTCACCAAGGGCAGATCTTGCCTGACAAATTTAGTGGCTTTCTATGATGAAGTCACAGCGACAGTGGACAAGGGAAAGGCAGCTGATGTCATCTACCTGGACCTGAGTAAAGCATTTGACTCTGTCCCACATGACATCCTGGTCACCAAACTGGAAAAGCATGGACTTGATGGATGGACCACTCGCTGGATAAGGAATTGGCTGGATGGTCGAACCCAGAGAGTGGCGATCAACGGCACAATGTCCACCTGGAGACCAGTGACAAGTGGTGTCCCTCAGGGGTCAGTGCTGGGACCAGTGCTGTTTAACATCTTTGTCAGTGACATGGACAGAGGAATGGAGTGCACCCTCAGCAAGTTTGCAGATGACACCAAGCTGTGTGGCACAGTCGACTTGCTAGAGGGCAGGGATGCCATCCAGAGGGACCTGGACAGGCTGGAGAGTTGGGCCCAGGCCAACCTGATGAAATTCAATAAGGCCAAGTGTAAGGTCCTGCACCTGGGTAGGCACAATCCCAAGCACAAATACAGGCTGGGTGGTGAATGGCTGGAGAGCAGCCCTGAGGAAAAGGACCTTGGAGTCTGGGTTGATGAAAAGCTCAACATGAGCCTGCAGTGTGCACATGCAGCCCAGACAGCCAACCGAGTCCTAGGCTGCATCAAGAGAAGCGTGGCCAGCAGGGCAAGGGAGGTGATTCTGCCCCTTTACTCTGCTCTCGTCAGACCCCACCTGGAGTACTGTGTGCAGTTCTGGAACCCTCAGCACAGGAAGGACATGGAAGTGTTGGAGCGGGTCCAGAGGAGGGCCACAAAGATGATCAGAGGGCTGGAGCAGCTCTCCTATGAGGACAGGCTGAGGGAGTTGGGGCTCTTCAGCCTGGAGAAGAGAAGGCTTCGAGGGGACCTGATAGTAGCCTTCCAGTATCTGAAGGGGGCCTACAGGAAGGCTGGGGAAGGATTATTTACAAGGTCCTGCAATGACAGGACAAGGGGCAATGGGTTTAAACTGGCAGAGGGGAGATTTAGACTAGATGTTAGGAGGAAGTTCTTTACAGTGAGGGTGGTGAGGCACTGGAACAGGTTGCCCAGGGAGGTTGTGGCTGCTCCCTCCCTGGATGTGTTCAAGGCCAGGTTGGATGAGGCCTTGAGTGAGCTGTACTAGTGGGAGGTGTCCCTGCCTATGGCAGGGGGTTGGAACTAGATGATCCTTGAGGTCCCTTCCAACCTTACCATTCTATGATTCTATGATTCTATGATAATTCAGAAAAAAATCCCTTTCTGTGCTTACTCTTGACTGGAAAGAAATCATCACCTTCAATTCTGAGATGGAGATAATTCAAGTACATTTATTTTTATTCTTAAATTCATGATAGGGATTTTCACATGCTTAGGCAGTAAAATAAAGCAGTGTTGCACACTTACGGACACACCTTTGCAACTTTGCCCCCCCAAAACACAGTTATATATGCTGAGCATGGAAAGCTATGAAATTACACCAAGAAGAGTGTATACAGACTCTGAACAGGCCAAACATAAGTTCACAACAAATGGACAGACAGAAAATACCTTCTACATCCACACTGGAGGTGTTGCCAGTATAATTATGTTAGTGGTTCTCTTAGTGTTTTCCCATGGCCAAGGACACATCATATCTAGCTTAAGACAAACACCCCTTCTAACAATTTCAATTTGTCTGTGTGTAGCACTTTCTTGATCTTCTAAAGCAGTTCATTCATATAGCCTTATAATTCCTCTTCTCTATTTTTTCAAAATATATAAAAATATGGATTTCAGTATCTCCATTTTCTGTCTCCTCTGAAAGGCAAGTCCAAAAGGCTTGATCCTCTGCGAAATTTGTGCAACAGTTCTCAGAAAACTTAATCACTCTGTAAGGTACCTCCACCTGACTACCCTCATTTAGAGTATTTTGAAGACACAGAAAATTATGGGACACTGATTAAGGTTTATTAAATGCTTTTTTAAGGATCTACATTTTCTGGGTAGTTCGGAGAGTGCAT
The DNA here is from genome assembly GCA_013396675.1 of Eubucco bourcierii. Lineage (NCBI taxonomy): Eukaryota > Metazoa > Chordata > Aves > Piciformes > Ramphastidae > Eubucco > Eubucco bourcierii. The sequence goes on along the minus strand of VWZE01009735.1, from coordinate 52,038 downwards.
AATACGTTACAATTTGTTCTGTGTTTAGAAGACATCCATATCATTTTGTATATAAACTTTAAAGTACATACAAGTCATGACAGGAAAGATAAACCAGCTTTCTGAGTGAGCAGTAGTCCTCTAACTGTTGTGATTATAGCATTAATCATGGGTTATGCAACCCAGTTCAAACTGCAACAGTGTATTATGACAGTAAGGTCATGACAAATCCTGTGTCAAAGAATTTCCTGGTAGTAGAGACCATGATTTCAAATAATTCCCTGTTCATAAAAACAAATTAATCATTAATAAGTAGATTTATTTATGAAACTGTATTTTCTCTAAACAAGTTGGAGAACTTCCTCTCAAGAAGCTGAAATCTGTTTGGATATGAATAAGAGTCTGGTTTCAGTTGTGCAAACACTACTGTATGTTATAAGTGATCTTTCTAGTCTGTTGTTTGCAAAGTAAATTGTGGTTTGAAGTTGTCGTGGCCTCTTGTGTCATATTTTTTGTAATCTACTGTGAGCACCAAGGGAACACTGTGGTTAGGGTCTCATCTACAAATAATAACAATCATAGAATCATAGAATCATAGAATGGTAAGGTTGGAAGGGACCTCAAGGATCATCTAGTTCCAACCCCCTGCCATAGGCAGGGACACCTCCCACTAGTACAGCTCACTCAAGGCCTCATCCAACCTGGCCTTGAACACATCC
>VWZE01009735.1:33912-47845 GCA_013396675.1 Eubucco bourcierii | reverse complement strand
TGTTTGTTTGTCTAATAGTAATCAGTAGCAATTGTAATTATTTACAGAAGTAGTATTTACCTTTGTAATTAAGACTTTCCTGGTTTACAATTTGGTCTTATTTAATGACATTATGTTATTATATATGTTACCTGTATTTGGACAGCTATTACATTTTGCAAAATCCTGATCTCCGTCCATAGAAAACTGAGCAGGGATCTTTCAGGGCAAGGAGGACAAGACAGAACAACTCCAGGAGTTACTGATGTAATGTGATTCCTCCTCTGAAATATCAAGCAGAATATTCTCAGTTTTGTTTACAGTGTTCTCTGATGCTGGTAATCCACAAGAATGTGGTCAGATATGTTGACATAAAATCTTAGAATCATAGCATTGTTAAGGCTGGAAGGGACCTCAAGGATCATTTAACCACAAACCCCCTACCATGGGCAGGGACATCTCACACTAGATCAGGTTGCCCACACTCAGACTGACCTTATAAACCTCCAGGGATGGAGCTTCCACAACCTCCTTGGGTAACCTGTTAAAGCGTTTCACTAGCCTTCCAGTGAAGAACTTTTTCCTAAACTCCAATCTGAATCTACCCACTTCTAGTTTTGTTCTATTCCCCCCAGCCCTATGACTACCTGACACCCTGAAAAGTCCCTCACCAGCTTTCCTGTAGGTCCACTTCAGATGCTCAAAGGTTACTATAAGGTCTTTTCAGAGCTGCCTTTTCTCCAGACTGAGCAGCTCTAACTCTCTCACTCTGTCTCCATAGAAGAGGAGCTCCAGCCCTCTGATCATGCTAGTGGCCCTTTTCTGGATATATTCCAGCACATCCATATGTTTTCTGTAAGAGTGACTCCAGAACTGGATGCAGTACCCCAGCTTGCATCTCACCAGAGTGGAGTAGAGGGGCATAATCACTTTCCAACCTGCTGGACACACTTCTTTTGATGCAGCCCAGGATCTGGTTGGCTTTTTGGACTGCAGGTGCACACTGTTGGCTCACAATGAGTTTCTCATCCATCATTACTCCCAAGTCCTTTTCCTCAGGGCTGCTGTCAAACCAGTCACTGCCCAGCCTATGTTGGTGATTGGGATTCCCCTGACCCAGGTGCAGGACCTTGCACTTCAAGTTCTACCTGCCTGTCGTTCAGTTGTGTTTTATCAGTGTTCTTCCTGTGAAATTTGTTCTGTGAAGTCCTCCTGTATTATTCTCAGCAAGCTGGCATGTATAATTGAAGTCTTCTGGGGAGCAATTTCAGATGGTAGCTACCTGGTCAAGGTCTCTAGCATCCAAGGGCTTGGCTTTAAGGCTGGTTTGTATGGAGAAGCCTGGTGTTGTAGAGGAATCTGCAGAGACATTAGGTCTGGAAAATAATTTATGTTAGTTTTAACTCCTAGTAAGAAAAGAAATTGTCTAAAGCAGATACACAGGTGCAACAAGGATGGAAGGAGAAGCATGGGGCACCAAAGTAATCTACACTGGGTGACTGTGATGGTTGCCCATGAAAAAATGTGGCACAATAAAAGAGGTTTCCTGAGTGTCCCATAGAGACTTGCATTATACATTTATACTTACATATTTCTTGGTAAGCAAATGAAATATCCACGTCCCGCCACACAAGTATGATATCCCATGTATGATCCAGACCTATATTTAAGTCTAGCTTTGGTATGTCTTACTGGTATGATCTTTTGAGATGGTCTTGTTCTTTTCATGGACCAGTATGAACTAAAGCTATAAATGCTTTCTTGGTTCATTTATGTGTTAAATTCAGATCCCTTCATGTTTTAAGCATGGGGAGGAAAGTAAATAGCTGAAGTACTACATCCTTGCATCTTTCAAATGTGCGGAGCTAGGAACGGGGCACATGGAAATACTAGTGTTAAGTGATACAAGGAAGGGATGGAAAATGAATTGCTGTGGCAGTGGAGAGCTTTTCTGAGAAGACAACACTGCAGATGTGGTATCTGACTGAGGATGTGTGTGACACCAAGACCTTATTCAAATATAGGAATTTCCCACTGGAAATTGCAGAATCACAGATGTACAGAATGTTAGGGGTTGAAAGGGACCTCTGGAGATCATCCAGTCTAATCCCCCTACCAGAGCTGGACTACCTAGAATATGTCACACAGGAATGCAACCACGTGGGTTTTGAATGACTCTGCAAGTTTTCTGGGTACCCTGTTCCAGGGCTCTGTCACCCTCATAGACAAAAAGTTTTGCTTATGTTCATATGGAACCTCCTCTGCTCCAGCTTGCACCCATTGCCCCTTGTTCTATCATTGGCTATCACTGAGCAGAGCCTGTATCCAACTCCTGACATTGCCCTTCACATCTTTATAAACTTGTGCTTTCAAGCAGTTCCCTGAGATCCTTATTGAACTAAAGAGTCCAGAACTGGGCACTCTATTCCAAATTCAGCCTCATCAGGGTAAAGTAGAGGCGTTGGAGAACCTCTCTTGACCTGTTCACCACACCCTTTCTAATACACCCCAGGATTCCACTGTCTTTCTTGGCCAAATGGTCACATTTCTGGCTTGTGGTCATCCTTCTGTTCACCAGGACCCTTAGATCCCTTTCCTTTTTACTGATTTCCAATAGTGATATCCTCAGCCTATGCTGGCTTCTCCTCCTTCTCTAGGTAGTTGAATGAAATGAAGATTAAAAAGAAAACAAAAGATTATTTTTTATTTCAGTGGCTTTAGAGGGGGAAAGGGAAAAATATCTTCTATGTGGTGTGGGTTATTTTCATGTCCTTAGAACAATCTCTTAGACTACTGTTTTAAAAGTAGAAAAATGAAATTACACACTAGGCTGTCAAATACTGACATGCCATGCTACCATGGAAAATATATCGTAACAAGGCAGTTGTTTAGTCAGTGTTCCTCAGGTATCTCTGAGACTAAAAATATTTTTTTTATTTAGTTGTGTTCGATTTCCACAAAGGTGAGAGGAACAGAGGTTGGAGTTGATAGTGATTCTATTCAAGAGTACTCAAAAAGATCCTAAACAGTTAGAAACACACACATATGTTGATACATATACCTCAAGAGACACTGTGATATGAAATTAAAAATAGACTGTTAATGTAGTTAGGTATTGCTTGAGCACTCTAGAAACAAAAGTTATGACTTGTCTGCTTGTAAACGGCTGTGTTCATTTTCCAAGTAATATGAACACAACTTCCCATGACTTTTATGCTTCATCATCACAATTAATCAAGTTTCATCATCATCTTTATTTTCAGGAATTTATTGTGGAATATTGAAGTGTTTGAAACTCTAATTCATTCATTAAAATACTCATCTGCTCAGCTAAGTCCAAGTAACAGATACTGTATATGTAGTTATTGCATGTTGGTATACTCCAAATCTGTGGGCAGCAACAATGTTTGGATGATATTAAAAAAAAAAAAGAAGTCCGTATTAAAACATCAATAGAATCCCTATATTTTAAAGATATTGTGTTCTGTTTTGTTGTTGTTGGGTATTTTGTTTTGTTTGGGGTTTTGCTTTGTTTTGTTTTAAAAAATCTAGTCCAAGCCTTTCCCACGGGTTTTTGGTTTTTTCTCTGCCTTATACAGTAAAGCTACTAGCTGCCTTCATTGCAATTTCCAGTTCATTACTTTTGAAGAGTAATGGCAATTACAGGGAACATGGATAGTGCCCTTGCTATACTCTGGATTCTCACAGTATTTATTATTTTTTTCTTAAACCCACTTCTCATGCAGGTATGTAGTTGCTAATATTTTTTGACTTTATTTTCCTCAACAAACATCTAGTCTCTCCAATGAAAAAATTTAATTCAAATACTTTGGACCCAACATTTATTATTATTTTTATTTTGGAGTCCAGCTGTATTTTGGAGTTAGACATTATTCTCTGTGACTGAGATCCAGTAAGCAGTTACAAATGAAATCTAGACATCAACAAGATACTCCAGAGCAGTGGTTGGGTATGTCATCAGGGGTGAGACTGCCAACACAATTAAAAGACAGATGAGGAGAGGCAACCACCAAGCCTGGTGCTCTGGGAGTGCTCCAACAACTTCATTTGTGCAGCTACACTAGAATTACCCTAACAATAGTTTATTCACTATGGATAACCACAGAGTGACAATATAAAGATGAAAGCATTGCCCTGTAGGAGCTGGGAAAGACAAATCAAGCTGGTGGATCTGGCACTGTTAGGATCTCCTGGTACATATCTCCATGTGGCAGAGCTACACGTTAGTAACTTCAGCATTAAAGAGTTTCTACACCTACCGGTGCTCTGGATTTTTCTGTAAAGATAAATTTCCTCACAAAAATAACAGTTTATCAAAATGGATCATCTCAACGTAGAACATAAGTTTGAACACATTTACAAAGTCTTTCTTGTTTCCAGCTAGTCATGACAGTTCCCCTCAACTCCTGGAAGAGACAATCATCTCAGTTAGATCATGCTGTAAGACTCACACTTGGTTTTCTGTCAACTGCCCGGTAACTTTTGAAAACCCTGTGGTGCAGTAAAAAGGTGCCAAGACCTCTGGAAAACTGAACGGCCTGATAAGCTTAACTCCTGTCAATGTTCAGCCCATACCCTGGTTTCTTTTTGAGGATATGTCCCATCCCTGGAAACATTCCAGGTCCAGTTGTATGGAACTCTGAGTGACCTGATCCAGTTATGGATGTTCCTATTCATTGCAAGAGAGTTAGAATAGGTGATCTTAACAGTCCTTTCCAGCTCAAACTATTCTATGTTTCTATGATATAGCGAACTCAGAACTAAACTTGACTTACACTTTTCTAGTGTTTGAGGTTCAGGCAATCTCAGCTTGATTTTATTTCATTTTTAAAAAATGTTGGATATCAATTATTTTAAAACAGTTTAAATACAATTAATCTCAAATTATTTTCTTCCAGAAACTTTTAAAGTGTCTTCTAGAAGCCCTTTGTCCAGGAAATATCAGATCTGAATTTTGAGATACTCAACTCACAACTTCTCAGCTGTTTGTGCAATGAGGATCTTATGTTTCCTTTTTGAAGCCCCAGGAACATGACACTGCTGTTCTAAACCATAAAGCTGTAAGGTTTGGTTCTCTATCTCAAAACACCCTTTTAAGGTAATATTTACAGACGTATACAGGTCGCATATGACATTGTATTTTATAATTACTATTTTCAGTCTTTGAAGAGTCAGCAACAAGTGTTGAGCTTACACATCTGCAAACGTTTTATAATAGAAATTAACTAAAGAGATTATCTGCATGAAATAGCCATCTATTTCACACTTTTGCACATTCAGGTGAATAAAAGTGAACTGAAAGGGGAAGAGACTGGAGTGGCCGACAGAGGAGACCTGGAGAAACATCATATGAGAGAGAATTGGGGTTGAGTGGGAAAATAATTTTGGGTTAGGGTGAGAGCTGGACTCAGCTAGAGAGTCCAAGACAAAGAAGGTGGTATACAGGTGGGAAAGTAGAGACCAGAGATAAGAAAGGAATGAGCAGTGAAGAGAAGCAACACAGTCTTGTGTCTTGTAACCCCAAAGAGATGTTGTAAAACTATTTTGTCAGTGTTGCTCCTCTGCCCATGGTATTCCAGTTAGTGGTTAATAATATTCTGTTGCCGTCTGTTGCTGTCAGCAGAAGGTTCAGGTCTGTGTGTTTTGAAGCTTTCTTCTCTGTTAAATATGAAGACATTTGAAATCACAAGCAGAGAGAATTTATAGGTTTTCCTGAATGAAGACTTATCTAAAATATTCTGATTGTGAAGCCATGCATGGAGAAGTTAGGAAATATCAAACTCATGGCTGTTTATCCAATTACAATTCACTTGCCCTTTAAATTTATGTTATGCTTTAATTTTCGCTTGTAAAATTGTACAGATTATATACCTTCCCCTTCCCCCTCCCCCCGACCTTTATTTCCTTTTCTCTGAAGGAATGATTCATTGTTGGTTTATTAGATGAAGGAATATTCTCTAAGAGTGGTCAAGAAGTTGCATTGACAGAAGGCTCTGTCACTAACTAGTGTTCCTCTAGTTTTTTGTGAAATTGTGAAGGCTTGCAACTCTGCACCCCTGAATTTAAGAAAGATGGACTCGGACTTGGTGATCCTAGAGGCCTTTTCCAACCTGGTTAATTCTGTGATTCTGTAAGTAAGGTAGAGGACGCTAGCAACTATAGCACTTATGCATATGAGAACAACTATGGGGATAGTTGAAATGTTTCAAACAGTTGCACAGTGGTATATTTCTATAGAAAGTTTGGGTTTTTTTTCTCTACATAGATGCCCTGCATGAATTTGTTTAGTGGGATCACTGAAAATTCCTGAAAATATAATATGGCAAGTATTTTTCGGGTTTTTTTTCCCTTTTCATCTTTCAGGTAGAAAAATTCACTGCAGTAATGAAAGCTGAGTAATTTCTGTCATGGAGAAGAGAGCTAAGAAGGACAAGTAAAGTTTCACAGGTTGTGAGAACCTCTGAGAATGTTTTGTGGGATGAGAACTGTATTGACTTGTACTGACACTGCAGAAGTTGTGAAGATACTACAATATAATTCACATCTGGGAGTATAAAATACCAGAATACTTGATCTTTGTGAGTTTTCTGGCCAGCCATGTGATCACCCACAATAACCTGCTTTTTTAGAAGTATTTCAGCATAAAATGTGATTCTGAAGTAAAATGGTCCTTCCATATTCTGCATGGACTTAGAAAGAAAAATGTACATCAAAGAGCCCTTACAATCATGAACCCAGTAGTTTTCCTTCAGGCTTGAGGTACTACCTATAAGACTCTCTATATATCACATATATTGGTTCTTATTGTGCTGAAATTCCTTCTGAGATCAATGGAAATTGCAGTAAATCAAACTGATTCCAGAAGGAAAGGGGAAGCTAACTCCTTTTTGCTTGCTGTTTAACCTGGAATGTAGAAGTTCTGTGAGTGAGTACATGTTGTCACAGGCAAACATACCACATCATTGATTTCACTTTGTCTTACAAAAAAAGACTGGAACTTCCATCTTCATCTTTCTTTGCTATCCTGTTATTTTACAGTGTCTTCTTACCAACAAGGCAGAAACCAAATAATCTGCATGCATACACACAAAGTTCCATTACCAAGAGCTAAAACGTCTGTCTGCTCCTGTTGATGATGTTAAAACAATACAACTAATTTTCTATTTCACACTTATTAAATTGTTGATTTGTTACAAAATTTTGCCACTTTTCATAGAAGCTTCAAGTTTCAACATGTAAATATTGGACTTTGAAAACCAGCAGCCTCACAGTGGGATATGAAATCTGCGTGCCTGGATAATGCTTTTGAAACATTCAGAAGCAACAACAAAATACTTTTTTTTTTTTTTTTTTATATGCCAGAAGGAGTTAACTGTGATTAATTGCTTTTTACTGCAGTTCATTTCATGATTAAGATTTCTGTCTTAGGGAATTGTCAGTGTAAAATAATATATCAAAGTTTAAATATCAGTAATAAAACGGTACAGGAAGATATTCTGTGACTACTTAGAACTGAAAGCATTTTATTGAAAAGGGCCTTGTTTTATTTGGCAGCCATCCATGACCTCCTACTGTTGACAAAACTAGAAGCAATTCCTGTTTGAAGTGTACCAGAAGATGATCCTGCTCAGCAGAAGCTGCTGCTTTAGAGCAGTTACAGGATTTATCTCTAAATTAATATTTTCATCGAACACTCTCACTATACACCTTACATAATCTTTAAATTACAGGAAAATGCTGCAAGGGTGTTCTGAGAGTCTGCTGCTGAAGTAATGGTGGAGATTTATAGCTCTCTGAAGTCGACATTTGTGACTGACCTACAGCGCACCAGGGCTGCTATTTCCCTTTCCTGATTCATGATAAGTGCAGCTGTCTCCAAATAAGCCTCCAGAGCCCATTAATGCCCAGTTCATTCTCTCATGGTAAATATGCACATCTCTAGCTTCACTTTTTAATGTTCTGTTGCTGTTAAGTTGAATAGGAAATTAGGTAGTGGTGACTTTAAAGACTTCATTCATTTATGTTTCTGTCTAAATAAGTATTAAAGACAAAAAAGGAAGTTATTAATACACTAAAGACTGCAAAATCATATTTCACTTGCTTGACGGATTTTTAATCTCTCGTAGTGTGGTCCCCTAGCTTCCATGCATTTGTTGTGTGAAGCATACGCAAGATACAACTAATTAACAAAATCGTTTGTGGGATGATAGGAAGGTAAATATTAAAAAGAAAGAGAACACACATTAATAAAATGTCAAAAGAAAGCCAGAGCATTTGTCATCCCTGCCTCAATTTGTTTTTCATTAATAAAATATACATTATTTTCCATTTGGAAAATTTACTAGGAACAACATATTCAGCAGGCATCTTTGTCTCTTTAGGGATGAAGTCTTTGTTTAAGCACTGGCGATGGGGTTTTTGTGCCATTGTCTAATCTGTCAGACTGGATGAGTATGTGTGTTTAGGGGTGCAAAGATGTGCAGCCACAACTGCTGTGCAGAGCTGCAAACTACACAACTCTCCCCATCACCACAATGTGTTGCGCTCAGAGCTCCTTTGTTTTGATGGAGCTGCTGGTGGTTGCGTGGCTGAAGTGTCACAAGTGTCAGGCTTCATTACAGTCACCATAATCTCTCTAAAACAACCTCTTATTTTGGTCATTTAATATTGAAGGGCAGGAAATTAAAGACTAGATACCTAATAGATTTTTGTGGTGTTCAGTTGATTGTTCAGTGAGATTTAAAAGTACACAACAAAAATTGAAAGGTCTGTTGATAGAGCAGTGTCCCTTCATCATAGTTTTTTGAAATTATACCACTAACGACATACAAAAAGGTGATGAACCATTCAGATCGCATTTTAGCAAGTGGTCAATGTCTTTTAAGGGATTATTTCTCCAGAGTTGTAGAACATGAGGTGTTTATCAAGATAAAACGATTCCTTAAGTGTTTTTCACTCTTTTTCTATGTTAATGGTTTATAAATTCCTTTCTCTTCAATACTCCACTGAGTTCAGCTTTCTCTATTTCTGTTGAAGAAAAAGAAATCTTTGTTAATATTTGAATCACAGACTTTATATTATCTGATTTCAGAGAAAACAGCTATAAGTCATGGACTAGATTATCCCTGAGTTCTTCAATGCTGAACAGGGTTCAAAACTACAGGTTCGGGTCATATATGTATGATACTTGCAAAATATTTCAGTCATTATTTATTTTTTACAGTTAATCTTATCTGAAAAAGTGATGAAGCAATGACTTCAGTAGGAAGGTGGAAATACATGCAGGATATAGAAATATCAGTTCTGTCAGTAAATCAAATATTTGAAGGGATTTGTATTTCATTTGACTCTACATGACACCGTGAATTCTTCTGAACAAATTTTCTTGCTATAAATTGTATATTTGACTTTTATTTTTCTTCACAAAGTTACTTCTTAGGAAATGCAGGTTACTGGTTTTGGAGAAATTTTCCCTTACATTCAAGTTATGGGAGATCTTCACTAATTAAGCAACTCATCTGATGATCTTTATGAAATTATGCTCAAACAAAACCTATGCCTGTTGTCACTCTCATAATACCATGCAGCCTGCCACAGAATGAATCAGTTCTAATCTTGATGAGTATTTTTAGGGAACTTAGACCTGTATGGTCTCATTAATTCAAATGGTACGTGATAGTTCAGAGGTTTCTTAAACCGGTCATAGCCTGCATAAACAGACTTCTGTGCCAACCTGAGATGTACATTGTTATCAGGTTAGATTTTCTGTCTTCCACCTGAATATGTTAGCAGCAAAACTAAATTATACTGATCTGTTTTTCATCCTGAATTTTAGAAGATGACACCCTATGTCATCCTCTAACAAAACGAAGGACAGGAAAGCTTACAGAACCACACACAGAAATTCTCCAGTCACATCCCAACTGTACCAGATACGGTAAAAACACTCAAGCTAAGACAAATTTATGACAATTAAGGAGAAAAATAGGGAATTCATGAAATAAATAGTTCAGGTGTACACTGGCTTAAGTGTGACCTTATCTCAGTTTTCGGTAACACGAGCATCCAGAACTGATGTTCTAACATAGGCAATGTTTGTTCACTCTCTCCCCTCTGCCTCTCTGGACCATTACCACTTGCCATTTGAGATCTCGTCCTTGTCTTTCACTGACATCTCTCTTTCCCATTTCCAACGAAAAACAAAGTTCAATTCCTCACAGCAGGTGTGATACCCTCTGTAAAGGTGTTATATCACTTTGAAGAACAACTGTACCCTGTCACAGAGATAACAAAATGAATTACCAGGTGCTAACACTGTTATGTCCTACACAGCTAGTCCATAAATACAGTTAGATAAATATATGCAGGAATCTTGTGGTTTTGTTTTTGTTTTTGTTTTTGTTTTTTTTGTTTGTTTGTTTGGTTTTTTGGTGGGTTTTTTTTTTCCTGAACAGATTTGCTCTCACATGTAGATCTGAGAGGGTAACACAGTGCTCTATGAATGATCTCACTCAGAGATTGTGTATGATCAGGTTGGGCATGGAATTAACACACCTCCAGAGAACACTTTTTAAAACACAGTTCCTCTAATGTCCAATTTCCATGATAAATGGTTCCAGTTCCTGTAGCAGAGTATCTATAGGATGGACAGCAGAAACTTTCCTGACCGTAGCCCTGAAAAAAAGTTTCATTTTAACTCACTGAAACAGAGGAACTGTGTTTAACTCAGTGATAGAGTAAAGATGAATTAAAAAACATATCTGAGGGTAGCCTTAACATCTGAAGACCCATGCCCTTGAGCTCCTGAACTACTGTGAACTCAGTTACAAGTGATTCTGAAGTGATCTTGCACTTGCCTTTGATGAGATAAATGTAATAAACTTTTACTAAAATAAATAGAACAACTTTTGCCAAATGAGGTTAAAGGCCACAGGAGCTCCACAAACACCTATTAAACTGCTAAATTCAGATATCATCTGAACTTTGCAGCTCAAGGTGATCTATTTGGAATTATTGGTAGACAGAAATTCATTAAGTAGGTCAATTAAAATGAACAGAAAGTATAGGGGAAAAAAAGAGAACTAGGGCTCCACAGAAACATTCCAGGATACAGCGAAGCCTATGGAGAGGAACATTTTATAAAATTTTAAATAATCATATTATTTATATTATCATAGTTAATGGTGGTGGCAGGCTTTTTCACTCCTGTTAGGATTCTTTATTTAACAGGAAAAAACCCCAAATCTAAACTGCATCAAAGTTGTGAAAATGGATTACTTTTTCATCTCTTCGACTTTGTGGTCAACAAAGCAACAAAGGCACCACAGCAGCTTCCAATAAGCAAGGTTTTGTGCAAGTGAGTGTGAAAGAAGTACCACTCTATCTCCAAAATTTGTGGTACCTTCAAAAGGTGAGGAAGGGACACACTGGTCACTAGAGGCCAGGGGCTGATCCAGACCTGCCAGAAGACTTTTACCAATAAGTAAGAAGAAACGAGATGCACCCAGCCCTGAAAAATCTGAAAATCATCAGCTCTTTAGTAAATCAGTTTTCATCAGTCAAAATTAAGCCCTTAGAAAGATTTTTTTTAAAATTTGTTTTGAATTCACAAATTATATTAATGGTTTGCTTATGAAGACTGAAGCTCCTGTTACACTTCTATTAGATAAATTATGCCTTTTGAAGTTCAAACTCCTGAGAGAAAAAACGTACTGTTGTACTATTGAAAATTGTAAAAACATAATTTAAAAAATAACCCAAAAACCAAGGCACATCTAACTTATGTAGGAATTACAAGGAATATAAAAATATTATTTTTACACTAAAAAAGCCCCACAACTCTGTCTAGTGAAGATGCCATACATTGATTTCCGCCTTGAATGAAATTTTAACATCTCCAGAGGATCAGGTTTATATTCAAAATAGAAAACGTAGGTGTGATGTAATCAAATAGTTTATAATAACATGTAACCTGGGAAATAAATTAAGATTTCACTTTTTAAAACACTTGAATGTGTAATTGTTATTAACCACAGTTTAAATTTTATTGTTTTTGAGGAAATGCTAAAATAATATTCTGCTTTCTGCAAGGTGATCAACATAAATTTAAAGTCAAATAAATTAAATTAGGGATGCAATGGTGATATTTCAAAGAGATTTTTAAGTTGATCTGATGGAAAACTATGTTGGTTTTTTTCCAGTTAGCATTTATTTATTTCTTCATCGTATCTCAAAAAGTCTCCATTTAATCTTAATTTGAGCCATGCAGGAATCTTTAATCATTTCAAAGCATAGTTTTCTGTTTTATTTTATTGGTTTTGATGATTCGTGCAAAAGATATATCACCAATGTGCTGACCCGTTTTAAAACTTCTGAACACATATTACTATTTTACATGAGAGACCCATAAGTGGAGTTGTTCCTTTTGTGTGAATCTGGTGAAAACCTTCACTAAACAGTAAATTCCCTTAAACAAAAATGAGTTAATATTTTATGGACAACATTAACAGTTTCTAAAGACCATTGTATTGGTGATAAGTATATCTAGATCACCTAGTAAGAATCAATATTCTGACTCACATTTTTATGTGCCAGATTAGTCTTTATATTTGTTTTGATAGAAAAGCAGGCAACAGCCTATTTCATGGACAATAAATTCAAGATAGTAATGAGGAGATAGTACTGCCTCAGCTAACTGCACACAGATTAGAGGGTCAGATATTTGACACAGATCTAGTATGGCCCTTAATGAATCTATATACTTGATTAGAGTGACTGTCTTTTATAGCACTAAATAGCTTTGCAAAAAAACCCCAGCTCATTTCAAACAGGGTTAAGAGAGTCACTGTGCTAAAAGGAAATAACCTCTAGAAATTATCCAAAAAGTTCTAAATTTCTTGTTCAGTGCTTGCAATCATTTCCTAAAGATGAAGCTCAGATAAATTCTTCCAGAATTTAGAGAAAAATCGTGTCTTGAGATATGAAATTTCCAATGAAACATCGTGTGGTCCTACATTGTAGTTAAAAATCTGGATTATATTAGCTTGAAATATCCATATCATATCATATATGTATCCATATTATAACCATATCCATAATTTCATATTATACCCATTTTGTATTACCTGATTGATTTATTTTTCCTTTCTCAGATTTTTTTCCTTTTTTACTTTTGCTACCTTATCTTTTCAAGGAGTACTTTTTTTAGCTATAATACCCCTGGGTCTGTGAAGTTCTCAAAATTTCCTTTTCTCTTACCTTCATTTCACAGTTTTCAGTTTCCCAATTCAAGATTTTGTTTTCTTTTCAAAGGTATTTTTCTCCGTCTTCCAATTCTCCTTCTTTCATTTTCTCTCACTTTTCTGTGGGTTGTCTATTCAATAAATCTAATTTTTGATCAGGAAATGTAACTGTCTTCCTCTCTGGTAGCTTATATAAGAATTCACATTAAATAGAAGCCAGTTTGGAGATGAAAAATGTGGCAGTACAAAGATCAACAGCAGATCTTGTCCTGGGTCAGGACTTCAAGCTGGAAGTGTAGGTGGCATCGTCAGCAACTGCAACGTACAAAATAAGACTGGTCTGATAACTCAGAAAAATGTATTCCTATCTCTAATTTGAGAGATCACAAATGACTCATGCCCTATTCCAAGCCATTTCCCAATAAAGCTGCATGAACAGCAATCCATACATGTCACATATGGAATCTGCATAATATAAGAAATAATAGGGTACAATTCTTTACAGGTGAGTTATCTAACATCAATTTCCTTCTGAGGCAAGCTTAACTTGGCTTACGCGAAGCACGGTCACATTTTGAGCTCTATCTGCCACAGCACACAGAGCAAACATGAGGTACAGGATATAGTGGAAACACACAGTTTTGTATGAGAAAAAAAAAAATAAAAAAGCAGTGTCAACTTTTAACTTCAGT
>VWZE01009735.1:18912-28912 GCA_013396675.1 Eubucco bourcierii | reverse complement strand
TAGACATTCTTGAAACAACCCCAGAAACTTGTCCTTATCTAGGTTCTCTATGAGAGCAAAACCTTCTTGACTTTTTGCTTGATTTTAACTCACTTAGAGTTAAAAGCCTGTACATAGAATGACAGTATATCTGTTTAATATTCTGTCATCAAATACAGCTATGAGACTTAACTTTGTTAGAGAAATACTGACATACTTAAAACTGTGGAATAATACATTCAAAACCACTTTTTGCTTGTCAGGATTAAAAAAATTATAGGACAAAGTCTTAGGACCAATGTATTCACATACCATGAATAAACATGGAAAAAACATGGCTGATACGCATTTCTTTTTCTTTTTCCTTCATGAGTGACTACACCTGCTCTTCAACATAATGTTATCCCACAGTTTAGTTGCATGGTTTCCTGTCAAGACTCCTGCACAGTGGAAAGTGAAGGGGAGAAAAAAAGTTCACTGATGAAACATAATGCCTTGTTGGATGCCCTTTTGCATTACCTGAACCAAAGTGTCTTCCTCAGGTAATGGACTTATTCAATTATTGACAGCCCATTCATACAGCTGAAGAAAGATTAGCCTTCTCCGATGGTAGACAAAAAAATCTTAACTCCTTTCTTCCTCTAGTACTTCTAGAAATAAGGAAATTGAAGAATGCATATTCCCGGACACATTCATAGAATCATAGAATGGTAAGGTTGGGCATTGGTAGGACTGTCATGATCTAGTTACGTGAATTACATAGACATTGCATAAAAAGAGCAGCCTGTAATAAAAATATATGCCATAACCTTTCACCAAAGGTGACTAGGTCTATCCCTTACTCATATCACAAAGAAATTCATACACATGCTAAAGATCAAGACCAGATTGGACGAGGCCTTGAGCAACTGTGTCTAGGTGAGAGCAATCCTTGCTCACAGTGGAAAGGTTGGAGTAAATGATCTCTACACTCCCTTCAAACCCAGTTCTATGATTCTCTGATTTTATGATGCATAGTTGCATGATGCATATATATGATGCATACACATGCATGTCTATGTACATTCTAGAATCATTTTGATTGGAAAGGATCTTTAAGATCAGGAAATCAAATCATTCTCTAACTCTGCTAAGGCTGGTGATAAACCATATCCCTCAGGAACACTTCTCTGTATCTTTTAAACACTTCCAGGGATGGGGATTCAATCAACTTCCTGGTGCCAGGGCTTGACAACCCTTTCAGTGAAAAAGTTTCTTCTAATGTTCAACCTAAACCTCCTCTGGTGCAACTTGAGGCTACTTCCTCTTGTCCTGTCCCTTGTTTGTAGGAAGAGATGAAGGCCTATTTCACTCTAAACTCCTTTCAGGGAGCTGTGGACAGCAAGCAGGTCTCAGTAGTTCTAAAATGGATTTATCACCTCAGACAAACTGGCCTCCCACTACCAGTGAAGGAAGCTTACACTTCTGCAATTAAACTGAGACCCAGTATCTGAAGATCCAGCTCTACCTGATTTATGTCTAATGAATGAATATACTTTAGATTATTGATGCAAAACACTGTAAAAAAGAAGAAACCTGAAGTATTGAAGAAAGGGGTTTGGTTAATACCAATGTCATCCTGATCAGGCTCATAGTTTGCCAGGTCTGAGAGAAAAAGAAGCAGCAGTTTGGAGGTTAACATATATCTTCTGATACCCAGTATCACAGGTTGCACCAAATATTAAATATTTTCTGTTTTCTGCTAGAGAGATTCAGAGGGATAACTACTGAAAACAAAACTTGACATGCAATTTCATGTTGTTCAGTATGGTCCTCACTTGGCATTCATAATAGCACTTTGGTGAGGTAAAAATCTCCATAAGTTTCCAGAGAAATCTTGTCACATACAACATTAAACATTATTTACATTTAATTAGGCAAAATCAAACCCTGTAAGTTAGTTCATTAGATTTCTCCAAGGCCAGTTGTTTATGTAAGCACTGAATCATTAATATGCAGCTACTTCCATAATTATAAGGCTGTCAGATAAGAAAAATCTGCTGCCTTGGACAGATAAAGAAACTTGAAGATTGTCACAGATATAAACCCTCATTCAACTCTACTGCATTTGGAAAAAACTTAGCCTGAAAATGCAGAATCACTTTCAGATGCAAACCAGCAACACAGAGATGAAACAATGAGTCCTGCATTAATGAAACTTTGATAAGAAAGCAGAAAATATAATCATGACTGAAAAAAAAATACTGCATTTTTGGAAAGAAGAAAACATACACGAAGTTGAATTATAGTAGGTTTGGTTTTTGTTTTGCTTTTGTTTGTTTCAGTTTGGTTTTTTTGATGTGTCTTTATTTACACAGCAGCATCTGAGAATGAAGCGGTGAAATTTAAGGTAGGGCCACTGTGCTCCTGTAGATTACAATCTATGATGCTTATCTAACTTACTTAAGAAGAAAAAGATAAATATCACATTTTCTCATGTATTTTTTCCCTGTGTGTCACCATACTTTAACACTTCCCACAACCACCACATTCATGTTCTAACTTGGTTGAAGGATCTATCCTAAAAAGGTACAACTTTTTTAAAACAAATTTGTTTTTTAAATATTTTATTTTCTTCCCTGTGCTATCATATTTCATAGGTTTTATGACAGAAAAATGTTATTGAAGAAAAAGATGGGGCATAGATTAAACTTTGAATTTCACTGGTCTCTTACTGAAGATTTCTCTGCTGGACCTTCTTTTATGGACTAGTTTATCTTCAACATTTAAGTAGACACAGATTAAAACCACTCATTTGTTGATGGTGACACAAGAAAGGAGAATTGTGGTTTGTTTTAAGGTCCATCTAGCTGGAATAGATGCTGACTAGGACACTAAAACACCTATCTTCTTAGAAGATGCTGCTGCCACTGGGTAAGTTTTCTGTTTCAAAAAAGTCTGTCATACAGAACCATATAACAGAGCTCCTGATAACATCCACACAGAGCTGCTGTGTACAGCACAAGATCTATAGATCTCTGCAATGATCTCTGAAAATGTCCCGAGGTAACTCAGATATCTGAAATGCACAGCAGACCTCACTGGAATCACATGAGTTAATCTGTATAGGGGGCGTTCAGTACCTAAATACCCAGTGGCATTTGGCAGATCTCCATGGCACCTGAGACCTCCAGAGAGAGCAAACTGGGACAGTGAGGCACTAATATCAGTGGTGACCTTTCTTGTAGTGGTTACAATATAAGTGACCATGCCTCTGTACTCTGCATTGGTGAGACTGTACCTTGGATACTGGGCTCAGTTTTTGGCTCGTCACTCCAAGGAGGACATTGAGGTGCTGGAGTGGGTCCAGAGAAGGGCAAAAAAGTGAATAATCAGAAGAGGAGTTGAGGAAAATGCAATTGTTTATTATGGAGAAAAGGAGCCTAAGGGGAGACCTCATTCTTAACAACTACCTGAAAGGATGTTGTAGTGAGGTGGGGGCTCTCTTCTCTAAAGATGAATGTGACAGGACAAGAGGAAAAGGGCTCAGACTGTGCAAGGAGAGGTTTAGGCTGGATGTGAAGAACAATTTCTTTCCCCAAAAGGTTATCAAGCCCTGAAACAGGCTGCCCATGGTAGTGGCAGAGTCCCCAACCCTGAAGGGAACAGGAAGATGTGTACCTGTTATGCTCAGACACATTGTTTAGTGGTGAACTTCACAGTGCTAATAGTTGAGTATGATGATTTAAAAGTATTTTCCAACTTGAGTAATTCTGTGATTCCAAGAATTAGTTTCCTAAATCTTGGAATTAGGAAACACCACTGAAAACCAGGCATTAGGCTGAACACAACTTTGATCTGCCCTGTTGCTGACAGCAGGAGCTTCAGGATACATGCAGTGGGACAGGACAGTGAGGAGACATGAGGTGACTACAGCTCCATGTCAAGAAGCTGTGTGCACAGACAGGAGTGACAATGGGCTCTCCATGTCAGTTGTTTTTACCACAGTACAGAATGATGGACTTCGTCCATCCCACTGCAGTGAAGCAGGCTGAAGAGTTGAAGTCCTGCTCCCCAGGAAGCCAAGGGCTGGGTGTCCATCAGCCTTGACTGCACCAAGTGACAGCATGACCATGTCACAGAGTGCAGGGCATTGGAAGAGGCATTCTCAAGGGGTTTGTGACAGAGATACCCAGGCTGGGATGTGAGAGGAGAGGGTTCAGAGTGGAGATGTGCAGGCAGGTAAAGGATGGCAGATGTGGCAGCAGGGAGAAAACAGTGTTGAATTTGGGTAGAGAGAAAGGGGTTGGCCATGGTGGCACAGAGAGCAGTTGCTCCTCATTTGTCTTCCAATGAGGGAGAATACATGAGGACAGAAGCAGACCATGTCTCACTTCCATATTCAGTCACACTGCCAGAGATATCCTAGCTTCTATCAGGACACTGACACAAAGTTAAGTGTGGCTTTTGTGGTCTACAGCAGCATGGGACAGGTGATTCCTGGCTTCCAGGGAGGTGTAGGACTGAGGCTGGGACAGACTTTGAAAGGTCCATGGATTTGGAGAGTGCATCTTCAATTCATTTTTGATACTTTTCTGCCTTTTACAAGCACAGGTTGAGAGAGGGAGAAGAGCATGACACAAGTGAACTCTCAGCCACAGAGCCAGATATGCCTTAATATCTATAAGGACACTGTCACAAAGTTAAGTTTTCAAGAATCTGTCAGAGCTCTGACCAGGAGTTGTCCATGTCTTTGGAGGATGGATCTTTCCCTCTTTTGTTGATGTTCTTCTGCTTTTTACAGCCACTGGACCAAAATGGGACTGATTTCAACCAAGGCATCGTCCTGTCCTCAGCCATACAGCCAAAGGTGCTATATCTTCTACAAGGACACTGAGACAAGGACAAGAATTTGACAGTCT
Organism: Eubucco bourcierii; assembly: GCA_013396675.1. Lineage (NCBI taxonomy): Eukaryota > Metazoa > Chordata > Aves > Piciformes > Ramphastidae > Eubucco > Eubucco bourcierii. Next base: position 24,032 of record VWZE01009735.1, on the reverse strand, counting down.
GGCAGAGGCCCAAATAGGGGTGACATCTAGTGATAAGAGTCTCTGCTTCCTTTGGTGGTATTTTCCTGCCTTTTACATCCACACTACCAGAAATGGCAGGACACGGAATTCTTGTCCTCAGCCACACAACCTGAGATCCTCTGCCTTTTGCAAGGACACTGATGCAAAGTAAAGATTTAAGATTTTACAAGAGTGTAAATAGAAGGATAATTAATTGACATGAGACACGATTTTCAAAAATTAATATTGTGTAGTAATATTTTTTTAATATTAAGAAGTCTTACTACCCCAAACACTAATTTTTAATAATAATTCAGTTCTTCTGCGATGGTCATGGAAACATTGTACAAAAGAATAGCTAGATCTAGAAATAACTAGCACAAATACATAAACATCAATTGGACTGGGAGAGAAGGTTCCTGTGGTAAATATACTGCTTGATGTTGATTATACCTCTTGCCCACTAGATGGACTCAGGGAACGCCTTTCTGCTTACAGCGGAAGGCAATTGGTGAATTACAATAGGCTTTAAGTATTTACTCACAAAAATTATCTCCTGACTCAGAGGGCTAGCTACAGCTTCAGGCAGTGCCCAAATGCTTTGAGGGAATTCTGTTACTGTCTTGTCAGCTGCTGAGACTTCTGATTCTTTCTAGGTTTCACAGGGTGCTGAGGAAAGGAGGGGTCTAGACTATCTCTGACCTGGTCCTGATTTCCCTGGCTGATCTATGTGTCCTTTCCAGGACTCCTCATCTTGGTAGGTGTAGGTAGGATATCTTGCAATGTACACTGTCAGCATGATGTAACATTAGCTATGCAGGCTGATCATATGGAGGCATTCTATGATTCTATGATTTTATGATTTAGAGCCTGTTCTTGGTAAGCTCGAGGTGGTGGAGTTTCTGGCCAGTTCAGGATACAACAAGGCAGTGAACAACGGCAGCAGGTAGTAGCAAGCAGCAAGCATGAGTGCAATGGCAGAGCACATTGTGTTACCTGCTCATCCCTTTTTTACCAATACAGCCTGAGACTAATGGGCCGTTGACACAACAGCGAATTAGAAGGGCAGTAAACCAAGTTTGACCATATTAGGTGAAACCATAGGTTTGCTTTACTCAAATCTGGGAAAAACATAGACTTTGCATGAGTCAGGCACAAGCTAAACCTGTGTACCTTGTTTACCACAGAAGCAAAACAAATTTGGGCAAGCCACAGTCCTTAGACTCAATGGCTTCAGGTTCTTCGTCCTCTTTCCTGCAGTTACTTCTTCCCAACACAGAAAGAGGGAGAGCAGAAAAACATGTCTGAGTAAACCAGGACGTGTATAAGCCTATTTTGGCCTATTGAGGCCTACCATGACAAAGAGTTACGTAAGAGTTGTCTGGTGATGGAGGGTGGCTACTCCATTCCTTTGATGATAACCTCCTGCCTTTAACAATTGCAGGATCAGGAAGGGAAGGACTTGACCATGACTCTCTGCCATCCTCAGCCCCACAATGAGAGATGTTCTGTCTTCTACAGGAACACTGTCACCAAGTTAAGTTCCATAATCTGTCAGTCAGAGCCCTAAGCAGAGCTTGCCTGAGGCTTTGTAAGGGTTACTTCCTCCTATGTTTGTTGATATTGTCCTGCCTTTTACAACCACAAGTCCAGGCAGGGAGGGAAGGAGACCATGGTGCATCCCCATCCACAGCCACACTGAAAGAGATACTTTAGCTTCTACAGGGACACAGTCACAAAGCTAAGGATTCTGGAGTCTGATAGAGGCTCATGCACACATTGCCTGTGCTGTTGGAGGGTGTTTTTCTCAACGTGTCTTTGATATTATGCAACCTTTTAGAGTGACAAGACCAAGAATGCAGAGGACCAGACTCTGGTGGACTCCCATCCTCACACACACAGCCAGAGATCATTTAATTTCTACAAGGACTTAGTCAAAAAGTTAAGGATTCAATAGTTTGATAGAGGCCTGGGCAGGAGTTGCTTGTGATGATGGAGGGAATATTCTGCTTGATTTTGTTGACATTGTCCTGTGTTTTACAGCCATGGGAGACAAAAAGTTCAAGAGAAGTATGTGGTTCACTCTCTTACACAACCACTCCTCCATAAGGACACTGTCACAAAGTTAAGGACTGAAGACTCTCCTAAAGGGCTGGCAGGAATGGCCCATGGTGATGGAGGGTGGCTACTCCTTTTATTTGTTAATGTTCTCCTGTCTTTTACAGATGCAAGACCGGGAATGGACATAGACCAACATTTCACTGTGGTCCACAGGCCAGAGATGTTCTACCTTCTACAGGGATACTGACACAAAGTTAAGGATTCAAGTGCGTGACACAACTGCAGGCAGGGAATGCATTTATTGAAGGAGTCTGACATCTTCTATTGTTTGTTGATATTATCCTGCATTTTAGTGTCTTAGGTAGAGAAGTGAACACTGCCAGACCACGGTGCTCTCATATCCAGAACCTCACAGGTGGAGTTGCTTCACCTCCTCGCTGTAACAAAGGTAAGGAGTATTGGACAGAGGTTTTCTGTGATGTTAGAGGCTGTTTTCTACATATGTTTTGTCGATATTATACTGCCTCTTACAGACACTGGGCCAGGAATGGAGAGGACCAGACATGGTGCATTCACACAGGGATGATCTGCTTCCTCACTGCAATAAAGTTAAGGTTCAGAAGCCTGTAGATTTATGGACAGTGGTTGACTGTAGTGTTATAAGGTAGATTCTGCCTATGTTTGTTTATACTGTTCCTCATTTTAAAGGTTCATGAACAGATTTGACTATGGTGCATTTCCATCATCCACACAGCCAGAGCTGTTTCAGTTTTGATAAAGACACGGTCACAAAGTTAAGGATCCAAGAGTCCAGAAGACCTCTGTTCAGTTGTTCCTTGTGGTGGTGGAAGGTCCCTTGTCCAACTCTTCGTTAATATTACCATCACTTTTACAGCTGCAGGTGTAGATGTGGACAAGAGTAGATCCATCCTCATCCACACATCCAGAGGTGCTCTGAGTTCTACAGGAACATTGTCACAAAGTTAAGAATTGAAGAGTTTGGTAGACCACTGAACAAAGTTTGGCTAGCGTGACTACTCTGTTTGATTCACAGAATCATAGAATATTAGGCGCTGGAAAGGACCTCGAAAGATCATCCTGTCCAGCTCCTCTGCCAGAACAGGATATTGTCCTGCCTTTTAGAGTGACAAGATCAGACAGACACTGCTCCTGACCATGTTACACTCCCATCTTCTTTTTTTTTTTTTGCAGCTCCTCAAGGGATTCCCTTTTTTTGCAGCTCCAGGAATTTCTGCTGCTGTCTACTAAGATTTTCAACTAAGGACAAAGAAGCACATTTAGCCCCGCGTTGCACTGTGAAGGAGTCCCACAGACAGCTGGTGGCTCCCTACCACCTAGGGTAAAGGTAACTCCGTGCAACCTATCCTCTGTGCCTGAAACATGACCACAAATAAATTTTCTGATTCTTGAGCTATTGGATTGTTCTGTTTCTGTTCTTCTAAAGGAATTAAGGGGTAAAAAGAGAGTGTATGACCTTCATAAAAAAAAAAAAAAAAAAAAAAAGGTATTCCTGGAAGAGTTTATGAATGTTGTTAGGTCTTGTAGGAGAAGAAAATTACACAGGCAAAAGCCCATTTAGAACTTAAGCTGTCCACTGATGTAAAGGACAATAAAAAACATTTCCATAAATATTTTAATGGCAAGAGAAGGGCAAGGACAATCTCCACTCTTTATTTGATGCGAAGGGGAATATAGCAACAAAAGAGAAGGAAAAGGCAGAGATACTTAAGACCTTCTTTTCCTCAATCTTCAATAGTAGGACAGGTTGTCTCCAGGACAACTGGCCTCCTGAACTGACAAATGGAGCCAGGGAACAATATAGTCCCCTCTATAATCCAGGAGGAAGCAGTAAGAGACCTGCTAAGCCACTTGGATCCTCACTAGTCCATGGGACCAGATGGGATACGTCCTAGCATGATGAGAGAGCTGGCCAAACCACTCTCCACCATTTATCAACAGTCCTGGCTCACTGGAGAGGTCCCTGAAGACTGGAAGCTGGCCACAAGCTTGTTCATCCACAAGAAGGGCTGAAAGGAGGAACTGGAAAATTACAGACCTGTCAACCTGACCTCAGAGCTAGGTAAGTTTATGGAACAGGTCATCTTGAGTGCCATCACAGAACATCTACAGGATGACCAAGGAATCAGGCCTAGACAACATGGATTTAGGAAGGGCAGTTCTTGCCTGACCAACCTGATCTCCTTTTATGATCAGGTTACCTTCCTGGTGAATGCCGGGTAGGCTGTGGATGTACTCTACTTGGATTTCAGCAAAGCCTTCAACAGCGTCTGCCACAACAAGCTCCTGGCAAAGCTGGCAGCTCATGACCTGGACAGATTCACTCTGATATGGGTCTGTAACTGGCTGGAGGGTCAGGCCCAGAGAGTGGTGGTGAGTGGTGCCACATCCAGTTGGCAGCCAGTCACTAGTGGTGTCCCCCAGGGATCAGTGCTGGGCCAGGTCCTGTTCAATATGTTTATTGGTGATCTGGATAAGGGAATTGAGTACATCATCAGTAAGTTTATAGATTACACCACGTTAGGAGCAGATGTCGATCTGTTGGACTGTTGGAAGGCCCTACAAAGGCGCCTTGACAGGCTGGATGGGTGGGCAGAGGACAATGGGATGAGATTTATGAAGGCTAAGTGCAGGGTTCTACACTTTGGCCACAACATGCCCAAGCAGAGCTACAGGCTGGGGACAGAGTGGCTGGAGAGCAGTCAGGGAGGAAGGGACCTCAGGGCGCTGGTAGATAGCAGCTGAGCATGAGTCAGCTGCGTGTCCAGGTGGCCAGGAGAGCCAATGGCATCCTGGATCAGGAACAGTGTGGCCAGTAGAACAAGGGAAGTTATTCTTCCCCTGTACTCAGCACTGGTCAGGCCACACCTTGAGTCCTGTGTCCAGTTCTGGGCCCCACAATTCAAGGGAGATGTTGAGGTACTGGAACGTGTCCAGAGAAGGGTGATGAAGCTGGTAGGGGGTCTGGAGCACAACCATGTGAGGACAGGCTGAGAGAGCTGGGGGTGTGCAGCCTGGAG
>VWZE01009735.1:2706-18560 GCA_013396675.1 Eubucco bourcierii | reverse complement strand
CATTGGAATGGGCTGCCCAGGGAGGTGGTGGAGTCACCGTCCCTGGACGTGTTCAAGAAAAGACTGGATGAGGCACTTAGTCTGTGAGTGGTCTAGCTGATTGGTTAGGGCTGGGTGATAGGTTGGCTGGATGACCTTGGAGGTCTCTTCCAACCTGATTGATTCTATGATTCTATGATTCTTCTGTGGAAAGTTTTATCGGGATTTCACTTATTGTCCACATGTCCTTGGTCAGTGGGATTGGGCAGGAGGCAGAGGTTAGCCTGGTGTACAGGGTCCCAATGGAGACCTCGTTATAATTTCTTTTATTGCCAGGTGCACAACTGTGATTTTCTCTGCTATGCTTCTGGGAGTTTTCATCTTAAGCCATTAAAGGAAAACTTCTACTGTATATATCATATATGCCAAATCACTTTCCTATAGAATTCTAACGTCTGCTACTGTAGTATATTTTCAGGTTAAGTAGAAAACACTAGATTCCATGAGGAGACAAAATATCTTCTAGTTGCACCAGAGGATCCTTAGGCTGGACATTAGAAGTATCTTCTTCACTCAAAGGGTTCTTAAAAGGTTGCCCAGGGAGGTCGCTGAATCCTCATCCCTGGCTCTGTTTAAAAGAGGCAGAAATGTGGTGCTGAGTGACGTGATTTAACACTAAACTTGGTAGAGTTACAGAGTGGCTGGATTTGACAATTTTAAAGGTCTTTTCCAACTAAAATGATTCTATGATTCTATGATTTCAGTCTTTCAGAAAATGGAGATGGAAAGTTAAACAGTCACAAAAACGCAGTTTGCTGAAATATCTTTCTCTGAGTTAATTCTTTAGACAAAACCAAATCTTTACATATGCATTCAATACCTAAAACAACATTCAGTTTTAGCTCTTTCAGCAATTTTGCTTCTTCCTCATACCATCATACAAGACAAATTTATGATTGTATCTCACACGGGATCTATTGGCATTTGCTTGGGTTTTTTTTCCCATGCTGTAAGCATAGTAAGCATAAGTGTTAAAACAGTGAGAACTTTTGTTCTATAGGAAATAATAGAATCATAGAATGGGTTGGGTTGGAAGGGACCTTAAGATCATCAGTTCTAATCCCCTGTCATGGGTAGGGACACCTTCCAATTGACCAGGTTGCTGAAGGCCTCATCCATGAATCTCATTCATGATATCCCTGGGCAACCTATGCCAGTGTCTCACTACTATCACCTCACAGAATTTTTTTCTAATATCCAATCTAAATCTACTCTCCTCAAGTTTCAGTCCATTCCCTCTCACCCTATCACTAGAAGTCCTTGTAAAAAGTCCTTCTCCAGCTTTTCTGTAGACTCTCTTCAGTCCTTTATGTAGACCCTCCAGTACCTCTTCAGGTACCAGAAGGCCACTATAAGTTCTCCCCAGAACCTTCTCTTCCTGCAGTGTGGTCTTCAAAAATGTATATCAGGTGATTTTATAGACTGAAGAGAATATAAACTCAAAATAAAATTTGGAGGATAATTATGTATTTTCATATAGTATATTTGGTGTGTGATGGAATGTCTGCAACACATAATTCAGTAGCAGACAAAGGGAACTTCAAACAGAGCAAGCCTATGTTGAACAAAAAGCTTATAAGGCATGAACGTATATTGTGCAGGAACGACTGGACAAAGAAGAGTTAAGGAAAAGGTAGACTAAGCCTTTCTTCTATGAGTACAAAATAACACTGAAACTAGATAAAAACACAAAGGGAGTTATCTCGTTAGGTGGTGCACAGACTATGGAAGACATTGGCATTGAATGTTATTAAGATTTAGATGAGCAACACCAGGAATGGATTTTCAACTATGTGTGTGTACAAACAGAATTCCCACAGGTTCCAGAAGAATAGAGATTAATAGCTTAAAGATTATACATATATTTTACATCTGCATAGCTTTGAGGTATTCATATAAACACCAGTACAAATATCCCTTACCGTAGCACTGGCAGGTGTTGATCAGCCTGCTCAAGAGGCATGTTCTGCTTAAGTCTTTGATGCCATTCTCAAGCAGTAAAACACCCTAGGTGGTCGACTGTCCCCATCGCTGTTCCTCCCTCACAACTGTTTACCTTGCCTCTATCGGCAGATGTGGATCACAACACTAATCACATGCTTATTCCCTCAAGGCTGTCATAAAAAAAATTCGTCTGTGTATTTCTCGCGTCACCTCAGGCACATTATGTGCAACACTGTGGGAGAGAGGATGAGGACCTGACCAAACAACTTATCCGGATTATGCAGCAATTCTTGTATGAGTTTTTATTCACTAGCATGTTTTGGTTCTTCCCACAACCCAATCTTCCAAAAACGTACAGTTGCAACTCATCTCATGGTGCTCAGTCACACCTAAAATGAGTAATCCCTGGAAAGGGTTTAAGTGACTAATAAACACTTAAAAAATACAACAGTTAGTCAAATCATGTGTGTTGGCAGAACAAGTTTGGAGACAATCACATGCTCATAAAAACAAAGGGGCACATCCAAATTATTTAGAATGTTTACAGCAAGTAAAAGAAAGATCGTTGTCTGGGATTTCGTAAGAGTGAACAACTTAGTACTGAGCTCTCAGCTCTGCTAAAGGATTCCTCTTGATCTCACAACTGCTTGCCTGTTGGCTTTCAGTGACAGGCAAGTCAAAGAGCAGACCTTTAAAGCCACAAGGGCTTTCCACAGAGGCTAGGAAGTTTTGAAACATGGCATGGGAAGTTGGGGAGCTGCTTAAACTAAAATGTGCCCCTCAGTGCAAGATCACCACCTTGTGATCTCAATTAGAGTATGGATGGTCCATGGAAGATTCCTTCCCTTCCCTTCCCTTCCCTTCCCTTCCCTTCCCTTCCCTTCCCTTCCNACAGAAAAGTTAAAAAAATGCTCCCAGCTCAGAAACTAAAATTTAGTTTTCCCTTCCCTTCCCTTCCCTTCCCTTCCCATTTTATTATTTATTTTAATTTAAATTCTATTTTATTGTTTTATTCTATCAATGTTTTATTTTATTTAGTTTATGCTATTTTTCCTTCTAACCTAATGAACTTGATGACATGGGGAACACTCTTTCATCCTCACTGACCCCAAGCTCCCGTAATTCCTGTGCAGCACAAAATCAGCCTATGCCTTTAAAAACAGCAGTCAGGGTGATATCAGCCTGTCTTTAACACAGCAATAATGCATGCCAAATAATACAGATTCTCAACCCTTGCCCATCAACTTCTCTTATTAGAAACCCACAAGCACTGTTTTCCTAAAAGCACCTTCCAAGTAATCTGCCTTTCACTGAAATGTGACTGCTACTGTGTACTATTTTAAAAATGGCTTGACAGAATTGCTAATGTTCTCATTCCTTCAGGATATTTCCTAATACTTGTAGCCTTTTCATGTTTCTAATTAGGCCAGTAATGGTCCCTGAAGTTAAACCAATTAAAATTATTTACTGTGACACACAGTGTGGAGATAATTATCTGATATCTGAATCCAGCTTCTGCTTACTTCGCAACATTACTTAATAGAAAACAGGGAAACTGATGCCCCTGCTTTCATTTTACTTGTCTACCAAATGTGTTTGCCCTATAGCAAACTGTTTAAAGAAAGCATTAAAATCTTTGTGGTGCTAATCAAAATGTTTAAAATCCACTCACACTTCCTTTATAGTTCTGAGAAACATATGAAACTCTTACACATTACTTTTTACATTGCACTTGCTGACCAATGTATTATTATGCCCATATTGTACATAGTGCAGTTTAGACACTTTCTAAGCGCATTTCAAGTTGTTTTTATTTCTCTTGAGCAACTCTCTTGTTTACTCTTGTGCAACAGAGTAAAGACTTCAAATTTTCATTTTTATGAACACAGTAAGGCTATTTTTCAGTCAACAAAAATGTTTGGTCTCCTGGTATGACTTGGGTTCAGTGTCACATTTCCTGTAGCTGAGTTTATCTCGAAAAAAAAGAGGGAATTGAGATGAGGGAGTTTCCAGGCATGCCATGTTCCATAATACAGCATTTCAAATTTTAAAAATGCATTTAAAATCAGCCAAAGTTCACTTGGAAGCTACTAATTTCAAAACCTCATGGGAGTTGGAAAAACTAAGAAAAATCTTCCAAATGAACAAACAAACAAACAAATAAAAAAGCCCAAAATCAAAAACCAAAAACACATGAAGGGAAAAAAAGAGTAAAATAAATCACAGGATAGTATTTTTTTCTCTCTAAATTAATTAACAGAGCATATCCCTCAGAAAAAGAAAAAAAAAGTAACAGAATAAATAAAAAAGTCCTCTACATCACAAATTCTACATTTGGAAACAATTTGGCCTGTTTGCATAGTGAAACTGGTTGAAGTCTTCACACAGAAGCTTGAACCAGTGAAAGAATTTCTATTTTTTGCTGAAATCTGTCAAATGCTGCAAATTGCAATAATCTGGAAAGGTGTTCAGCAAACTGCAGAGACAAGCCAAGACTACTTCCACATGACAGGATAACACTCCCCTAGCACAGACAGTGGGAAGATGCTGTGTTTGCTTTGCCAGATTCTCAAAGCTTTGTGGCCAACCTGAAACATAAATGGGATGTTTACGGGTTTGTCTAATTCAAATTGGAAGTCACATTTTTTTGCACTTCTCTGGTAACTGAAAATGTGTACATGAACTCAGTGAGGAAGAAATGTGCACCACTTACAGGCTGGGAGAACTGATCCTGCTGAAACACATGGAAAACATGCAGTAACACAGTCTGCTCCCCGCCCTGCTCCAGGGATGGGAATTTTGGGGGTAAAAAAGTAGATCAGCATTTTGTGCTCAGCTCTGTGAGCAGTTCTGTGGAGATGGATCTGGGAGTGTTGGTGGACAGGAAGTTCACCATGAGCCAGTGGGGTGCCCTCATGGTCAATAAGGCAAATGGTCTTCATGGTTGCATTAAGAAGAGTGAGACCAGTAGGTTGAAGGAGATTCTCCTCCCATTCTACTGGTGAGGCCAAATCTGCAGAATAGGGTCCAGTTATGGGCTCCAAGGGAGGCAAGAAAATACTGGAGAGAGTCCAGCAGAGGCTACAAAGATGCTGAGAGGACTGGAGCACCTCTGTGAGGAGGAAAATATGAGACGCCTGGTGCTGTTTAGCCTGGAGAGGAGCAGTCTTAGGTTTCTGGATCTTCTCAATGTGAGGACAAGAAGATGGGACTAGACTCTTGTAAGTGGTGGGTTCCATCTGAACAGGAGGAGAAACTTCTTTGCTGTGAGTGTGCTGGAGCCCTGGAGGAGGTTGCCCAGAGAGGTTGTGGAATATCCTCTGGGGAGCTTTCGCCTGGACCTTGTGATCCTGGATAAACTGCTGTGGGTCTCCTGTTTCAGTATGGTGGTTGGATTAGATAATTTTCAGAGGTTCCTTCCAATCCCTACCATGATGGAATTTTGTGAAAAGTCAGCTGGGCTGGTTCTACCTTCCTGACACATGATTTTTCACATCTGGCTTGTAAATCTGTAACATTCGTGACATTGTCAGCTATTTCAATTTTTTTTTTTTTTTTTTTACAGGAAGTGATATTACTGAATCACTTTTAAAAAAACAAAAAAAACCTACTCTTTTTTTTTGTTTTGTTTTCTTCCTCATTTTATTTCATTGAAGATCTGGAAAAAGAATATGAGGAAAAAAAAAATTTAAGGGCACATCCTATCCCTCCCCCTGCACACCCGGCAAAGATTTCAAAACAATAACTTAAATATATAATGGATAAACATATCCCTACATCATCATTATCTAATCCCTTCTAGTTCCTTCAGTTTTGCATGCATCACAGTCTTTAATGTGCCATGAAGTTGCACTTAAATGCACAAAGCAATTCAAGACATTGTCAGACTTCACTGCTATGGGGAGACTTTTTTCATATTTTGGCAAAGTTCTCAGTCCTGATAATGAGGATCCAGTTGGCTTGTGGACAGTAACTATTCTGTACGTCTTAATTTTTACTTAATATTTCTTTCACCTTCTTGTCATTGCTAACTAATTCAGATACTTAAATTCTTTTATCTTACTGATCGCCAAAGCTAATTAATTCTTGTCTGCTCATGGTGCTATTGAGAGTAAAGGAATGTGCGCCAATTCCTGTCACCAAGGAGTTAAAAACTACTCTGCCTTCACTCTGGAAGGTTTGCTCCTATGCCCTTTTAGACAATGACAAGCTGTTAAGTGTAAAACTAATTAACATTTCAAAAACTAGTGTTAATCAGTAGTACTCAGATTCATTTGGAGCCCTGTTCTGTGGAGTTTTTCCACTCCTTCTTTTTATACCATAACTTCCAAATTATTGTGCTAATTTTAACTGTTGTTTACTGGATGGAGAACGGAGTGAAAAGAGACTGAAGTCCCTAGAAACCCACCACTGCAATGTTTTTTAATATCTCCCCTTAGAACCAGTCTTTATTCTGCTGTTACTCCTCCTTCCCTCCCCCATCGTTCTGTTGAGTGGCAGAGTCGATTTTATTGTTGTACTAAAGGACACATTATATTTAAGATAACAACTGATCACCACTCTCTATCAATCAGGAGAATGATGGTGAAATCTAAATTAGACCCCTTTTGAAGGTCTATTCATGTGATTTTAGTTTGTCTTTTATTTTATTTTATATTTTTTAACGCTGAAAATAATATAAAAGTTATTATGTTTGCAGTTTTGATTTTGAAAACAGATTATTGTAATTTCACCATGCAAAAAGTGGGTGGCAATTTTTTTTTGTTTTAAAGAAATTGGGCTGCCTGAGCCTGCTATTAAATACAAGTTCCAATATACATTTGACCATGATCTAGATTCCGAAGTACTTTAGATCTAGTTAAACCAGAGCATGATAGAGTACTATTAACAATTTGTAAATGCAAAACTGTGTTCTAATGACCAGGTTCATAACAGTTGTGGAATAGTAGTGGGAAATGAAAAAAAAAAAGATTGAAGGAGAGCATTAGCAAAATCTTCAAAACTGGACACATGGATGATCCATCCCTGCATCGTGAGCACCAAAAGGTGACAACACAGATGACTTATGGAGTCTGCTTTCACTATCTTCAGGTTGGAAAGAGTGGAATGTGTACTTATAATGCTGCTATGAACAAAAAAATGCTATGAAGAAAGAGTCTCATATTTCAGTAATTCATGGATGAAACTTTAAAAGTGATGATTGATTTACTCTAAAATGTTGCTATCAACTGGATAATAAATAGAATCCTTATGTCTACCATGAGTGTAAGCAGGGTTTAAAGTAATAGGTCTGAGACATCTGGAGGGAAGAATGAATGTCAAATTTACTAAAATTCAGATTTACCAAGATTCAAAAGTAACCCAGATGCATTTTTAAAAGGAATGTTCCTCTCCAGTCTCAGCTAAATGATGCATTCACTAAAGTGTTGGAACTTGCACAGCCCCATGGAGGAAACAGAGACTAATTTTATCTTCAGAGCAATGCAATGAACCTCCTACTTATGATGTTATAAACCAAACCATAACCCTGTAAGTTCTTAAGGTCAGGGTGGATGGGACTCTGAGCAACCTGATCTGCTGTGAGGTGTCCCTGCCCATGGCAGGTAGGTTAGAATTGGATGATCTTTGATGTCTCTTCCAATCCTGACAATTCTGTGATTCTGTAATACACAAATGTGATTAGCAGGACCTTAATTTGATATATATAGGTAATCATCTGCTCTAAAGCCAAGAACCATATTGCACCATGTCATAGAATCATAGAATTGTAGAATCATAGGATCCCAGCCTAGTGGGGATTGGAAGGAATCTCTGGAGATCATTAAGTCTGACCTGCCCTGGTAAAGCAGGATGACCTGGGGCAGACTGAACAGGAATTTATTCAGGTGGGTTTGGATTCTCTCCAGAAAAGGAGATTTCATAACATGTGTGGACAGCCTGTTATGCTGCTCTATCACACTTACAGTGAAGAAATTTTTCCTTGTGTTGAGCTGGGACTTCCAGCATTCCACTTTGTGCCCTTTGACCCTAGTCCTATCACAAAGCAGCACCAAAACCAGGCTGGGCCCTTCTTGACACCCATTCTTTATTTATAAATATTAATAAGATCTCCTCTCTGTCTTCTTTTTTCCAGACTAAACAGCACCAGACCTATCAGCCTTTCTTAGAATCATAGAATCATAGAATCATAGAATCATAGAATAGTAAGGTTGGAAGGGACCTCAAGGATCATCTAGTTCCAACCCCCTGCCATAGGCAGGGACACCTCCCACTAGGACAGGTTACTCAAGGTTCCATCCAATCTGACCTTGAACACATCCAGGGAGGGAGCATCCACAACCTCCCTGGGCAACCTGTTCCAGTGCCTCACCACCCTCACTGTAAAGAACTTCCTCCTAACATCTAGTCTAAATCTCCCCTCTGCCAGTTTAAGCCCATTGCCCCTTGTCCTGTCATTGCAGGACCTTGTAAATAATCCTTCCCCAGCCTTCCTGTAGGCCCCCTTCAGATACTGGAAGGCTACTATCAGGTCCCCTCGAAGCCTTCTCTTCTCCAGGCTGAAGAGCCCCAACTCTCTCAGCCTGTCCTCATAGGAGAGCTGCTCCAGCCCTCTGATCATCTTTGTGACCCTCCTCTGGACCCGCTCCAACACTTCCATGTCCTTCCTGTGCTGAGGATTCCAGAACTGCACACAGTAGTGCAGTTCTTCATCAAACAGAGGTCTGGGGCCTTTCATCATCCTCATTAAACACTCTCTAGTATATCTGTGGCCTTCTTGAACTGTGGATCTGGAAATATTTTAGAGGAATTCTGAAGTTTTTTGAATCGTATTTCTGAGGCACTAGTGTTGCTCACAGGCTGAGAGCTAAAGCACAGTATAGGAGAAGTGGAACAGCTACCTACATGTTGTGTGGGACCAGAGATGTCTTTGCATACCTGGAACATAATTTTTGGTTGGCTTTCAACCATGAAGGATGATGAGAAGAGCAACCCTGGGTATAATACTCATTGTGCTGACTTAATAGAATCATTAAGATTGGAAGAAACCTCTGAGATCATCAAGTACCACCATTAACCCAAATCCACTGTGCCCACTAAACTCTTTCCCTGTCATGGTAGGCCTGAATAGGCCAAAATAGGCTTGAATATCTACTGGTTTGCCTGGACATGTTTTTCGGCTCTCCCTCTCTCTGTTGTGGGGAGAAGCAACACCAGGAAGGAGGACAAAGAACCTGGAGCCATTGAATCTAAGAACTCTGGCTTGCCCAGACTTGTTTTGGTCCTGTTTATATCCTGTGGTGAACAAGGTACATACACTTGGCTTCTGCCTGCCTCGTGCAAGGCCTGTTTGGGTAAAGCAAGACTATGGCTTCACCTAATATGGTTAGGTTTGACTAACTGCCATTCTGATTGGCTATTCTGTGTCCAAAGGCCCATTAGCTCTTGGGCTACATTGATAAAAGAGATGAGCAGATAGAGACAGTGCACTTGCTTGCATGCTGCTAGTACTGCCATAGTTTCTGCTTATCATGCTCTCTACTTCTGGCAATGTTACTGTCTCATTGCATCCTGCCATGTTTTATACCATTATGCTTTGCTAAGATATAAGCTCTGCTGAATAATAAGCCCTGTGCTTTGGGCTAGTTTGCCTGGAGACTGATTAGGGTTTACCAGGAATAGGTATAACTGCCTTTATGTGATAGACCTACACAGACAGTGTGACATCTGTGCCAAGACTGTACATTTGAAGATATCTTACCTAAGTCTGCCAAGATGAGGAGCCCTGGATTGGACATGCAGATCATCCAGACAAACCAGTATAAGATCAGAGATCCTCTGCCTCTTTTCCCCAGCACCCTGTGAAGCCTGAGAAGAATCAGAAACCTCAGCAAGACATTGACAGAATTCCCTTAAAGTGTTTTGGGTACTGTCTGAAGCTGTAGTTAGTCCTGGGGAATTGGGAGATTCATATTTGTGAGTAAATACTTAAAGCTTCTTGTAATTCACCAATTGCCTTCTGCCGTAAGCACAAAAGTGCTTCCTGAGTCCATCTAGTGGGAAAGCAGTATAACTAACCACAAGAACCTTCTCTTCCAGTTCAATTAGAATCATAGAATCATAGAATGGTAAGGTTGGAAGGGACCTCAAGGATCATCTAGTTCCAACCCCCTGCCATAGGCAGGGACACCTCCCACTAGGACAGGTTACTCAAGGCCTCATCCAATCTGGCCTTGAACACATCCAGGGAGGGAGCACCCACAACGTCCCTGGGCAACCTATTCCAGTGCCTCACCACCCTCACTGTAAAGAACTTCCTCCTAACATCTAGTCTAAATCTCCCCTCTGACAGTTTAAGCCCATTGGCCCTTGTCCTGTCATTGCAGGACCTTGTAAATAATCCTTCCCCAGCCTTCCTGTAGGCCCCCTTCAGATACTGGAAGGCTACTATCAGGTCCCCTCGAAGCCTTCTCTTCTCCAGGCTGAAGAGCCCCAACTCTCTCAGCCTGTCCTCATAGGAGAGCTGCTCCAGCCCTCTGATCATCTTTGTGGCCCTCCTCTGGACCCGCTCCAACACTTCCATGATAATTAATGTGTTATTGCTACTTATTTCTGGATCTAGCTATTCCATTCTATAATGTTTCCATGACCATTGCAAAAGAACCTAATTATTATTACAAAATAGTGGTCAGGGGTGGTGAGAGCTCTGAATACTAAAATTAATAAACAATATTAATTTTTAAAAACTACTATCTTGCACCAATTAATTACCCCTGCATTACAGTCCTGAAGCGTCATGTTCCAAGGCTTGACCACTCTTGCAGGAAAGAAATTGTCCATAGTATACAGTCCAGACATTCTTTGTTCTGAGTGCTGAGGTTCAGTTCAGACATAATCATACCATTCCCGTTGTTACCATTAGTCTTACAGTTAAACCTAAAACCCTTTAAATGTGAAGCTTTAGTTTCTATTGCACTACAGTCCACAAAAGAAAACATACTGAGTAGTCAGTAGACCTAAAGGGAGACTTGCATTTGTGTGGTCATCTGATGAAAAATCAGCCATGCTCATTGGGTTTGGTCTGACTGTTCCATTTTCATTTGGAAGTTGTATAACATCTCATATTGAGCTCTCATATTTCTGGTTCAAGTATGTCACAATGCAACCTCTCAATATTCATGTGGGATTATTGATGCAATGTTCTGGAAAGGAATAAGTCACTACATTGCACTTCAATATCCACTTTTTTATCTGCAATTTGACATGAAACCACATTTCTCGAAGGAAGTAACTGCATTATAAATGCATCCAAGTCCTCAACTATTTTTCTACAACTAAAGAAATCCCTTCACTAGTCAATAGCAGTTGTTGCACTTTAAGACAAGTTCATAGTCCTTGCTTGAATAGAAAAGATGCACTCTACTTTCAGGAGCTGGACCCTCTGATATCTTCATCTTCTCTGTACATATTAGTTTCAATATAACTCATAACTGTCCTCATATGCAACAAGTAATAAGACGAGAGGAAACAGGCTCAAATTGTACCAAGGGAGATTCAGATTGGATAGTAGGAACAATTTATTCCAAGAAAGGGGTCTCAGGCATTGGAATAGGCTGCCCAGAAAGGTGGTGAAGTCATCATGCCTGAAGGTGTTTAAAAGACTTTTGGATCTGGTGCTGAGGGATGTTATTGTTAAATGATCATTAATATGTACACAAAATCTATTAAGTCAAACGGTATGCAAACACCAGTGAAAAATTCTAGTCAAATTATTAGGTCAACAATATTACAGGATTTGCCAAAATATCACATTTTCACAAAATTCGTATTAATTACAGTGTATTCCTTAAATGGAGTAAAGTTTTGGACTGGGGATTAGCTTATTGACACTTTTTAATATGTTCTACAACAAAAATAAAGTATCAGAGAGATTTTCTCCAATCAGTGTATTTTGAATGGGTTAACTGGAGGGATTTTTTTTTTTTATTATTTCATCTGAAAAGAACTGTGCCTTGTATGTCTGTCTTCACCTTTTTCTGCCCTGAAATACAAGCATGACCCATGAAACCTCAAGCAAATGTAAAGAAAAGAGTACCTAAATGATAGCACAAAAATTTGTTATCAGTGGATCAATGACTCCACTTCTGCCTGACAGAAATGCAAAAACGTTTCAGAGTGAGGAGTCATATTAGTTTTGCTCTTTTCCATCTATTTTTCTTATGATAATAGTTAAAGATCAGATGTTGCAATTTTAAAGAGCACTCTGGGTTATACCCAGGGTAACAAACATGAGAGGGACAAATTATTTCCCTACATTTTCCACATACTGGTAAACACTTGGATGAAAATTGACCTTCATTTTTGGTCCTGTGGGACATTGAAAATAACAAAACAATCTAAAACATATTACAGACTTAAAATCTTGACTTTGATGTCAAGGGTACTTCTAAACGATGGTAAATCACAGAATCACAGAATGATAAGGTTTGCAAGAGACCTCTGGAGATCATTTGGTCCAACCTCTTCGCTAAAGCAGACATGTGCACAGCAGCTTGCCCAGGATCACAATGGTCTCTCCAAAGGAGACGCCGCAACCTCATTGTCCAACCTGTTCCACAACTCCAGTACCCTTACACCAGAGAAGTTTCTCCTGTCTAGAAGGAAAACCTCCTTGGTTCTAGTTTGCGCCTGCTGCCCCTTCACCTGTTACTGGGCCCCACTGAAAAGAGTGTGACCCCATTCTCTTGTCCTCCACTTTTTAACTCTTATTGAGCATTGAGAAGATCTCCAAATCTCAGGCTGCTCCTCTCCAGGCTCAACAGCCCCAGGGCTCTTAGCCTTTGCTCCTCACAGAGATGCTGCAGGACCCTCAACATCTTTGCAGCTCTTCTACACTGAATTCTCTCCAGTTGTTCTCTGTCTTGAACTGGGTAGCCTAGAACTGGACACAATTCTTCAGATGTCATCCCACCAAGGATGACCCAGCAATTGTCCTTCTTACAGGAGGTTTTGAAGTGTTTTGTGCAACACACAAAAAGCTCATAAATACAACAGCTCATTACAGATGAGCTCCTTTAGACTTCTCACTCTCAGCAGACTTGTGATGCGCCAGCTATTAATTCCCCATATACTGTGCTGCAGAGAACCTGGCAAATAAGTGGTATGGATATGCTGGAAGCACTTCAACACTCCCACATTTGTGAATCCACAGGAAAAGAGAGGCCAGAGAGGCTGCGCATGCTGTTCAAGAGGAAAGCAATACTTTTCCCCTGAAGCTGTAGGTGCACTTCAATACCATTAAACCCATGATTATTTACACTGCAGGAACATTCCTGACCTCTGTAAGCAGTTTAAACTTTTAGGTTTATCTTTTCTTTTTCCCCAAACAAAGCACTTACAGTCATAATTTTCCCTCAGTGAGTTTCTTGGAGAAAAACATAATACTTTTATGTGTGTTATGGGGATGAGGTGAAGTATATGTCAGCAATTTTGTGTAAATAATTGATCTTATTATGCTTTGCAAGTGAAAATCCATACATCTGTCCTTTTCACTGAGATATATTTCATTAATGGGGATACTGTAAGTCACTGTATCATGAAGTTTTTGCTAGGCACCATTTTTTAAAGAAGAATTCTGTGAAGTGTGTTGACAGCTTCATTTATCCATTTTTATTCTCTTTTTACATGCCAGACAGAAAGGGCATAATCCTTCCAAGCCAACCTGTTCACTGAGAGAAGCTGAACACAGTCCTCTTGAGAATGGACTAGACCAAAGTTTCCCGTATTTACGAAACTCTTCAGAACTCTCAGAAGATGACACTTTCAGATGTTAGAGCTCAGTAGTTAAACAGATATCTACTTCTTGCTTAGAGAACCTGTAAAATCCGTGTTCATAAATTTCAGCAGGTATTTTTGCAATTTGCAAACCTCACTTGCAGATTATGAGGTTTCTCTACCTGCTTGGCACTGTCCTTCTCATGAAGCCTGTCTTGAAGCACCACCCATGTTCTCCATTCCCATTCTGCCCCATAACCATCTGAATCAAGGAGTGAATGTGGTAGCTCTGAGCCGTAGCATGTCGTTTGTTACCAGCAGCATTTGGATACTCGGATGGCTTTTTATCTGGGTTGTACTGACTGTCATGGTAGCTGTAGAGTCTGGGAGGCTGGGAAAGGAAGAGTCTGGTCATCTGTCCAGTTCTTGTGAATGTATTTTTAAATTCATTCACATTTAATTGTAATAAATTTATCCCTTTTTATATGTGTGTGAATAAAGGGCCTGAGAAAATCCTCTTTTGAGATCTTTGTATGATATGGGACACTTACCATCACATTTCTTCCCATGGTCTCACTATTTACTTTTCTCTTGCACTCCTGTTTCTATTCTCTTGCAAAACCATAATGAAATTATTTTGTGGTTACCATGTGTAGTTGAAAAGACATTTCTTTGTGATAAGAAGTGCCCTGCTTCTTTCAGTGTCAGGGTGCAATTTAAGACCCAGCCCATCAGAATCTAGTCCATATCTCATATCCCATATTCATCATTTGATTAAAAAAATAAGATTATTGTAGTCAAATGAGTAAGTTTTTTTGTCCTTCAATCATAAATCTAAGTGTGGATTTTTCCTTTTAATGTATCTTTCAGGAAATCAGAAATAACTATTTACCTTTACGGTCTCTCCAAAACAAGACCATATGGAACATGTTGGGAGATTTTCTTTTGATACTTTTCTCTGACTTAAATTAATTTCCACTCCATCTTGTCCTGCAATAGCTCCCAGAAATAAAACTTTACATGTTAATGTCTTCCTGTTGACAAAGTTTAACATTCCTTCTTTCTTTTGTACAATTCTCTTTGTGTTATTAGTGAGTATAATAAATAGGTAAAGTCTTACAGTGGAAAATGATAACATCTCTAAGTAGTATTTAAATTTAGGTGATGTAAAGCAGCAGATTATTCTTTAAATAAACGGGGCATTTTTTTTCTCTTTCTCTTTTGTTGATAGCTTTTGGATGTGAGTACAAAAGAAAGAAAAAAAAAGTAAATAGTCTAGGTGTCCTTGCTGTGCAAAAATACAACTCCCTATATAGTGAGATATGTGACACCTATCTCACAGACAGAAGCTTACAATCCTGTTCATTAATTTTATCACTAACATAAACTTTTAATATGCATATGATCACTATATGGGACTTCCAGGGCAGCTTAAAATGACTGTAACCTGTAATTACTGCTCCTGTACTTGATTATTATAATCTGATTGCAATTATTCAGTGATTTTAATACAAGCCTCAAGCTACATAACAATAATTCAAGTGCAGTGATTGGGAACATGTTTCTGTTTGGCTGTGAAATGATGTTTTAATCCGCACTGATTCAGGGATCTGGCTATAGTTCTATTCATGTAATTAAGGCACATTTATACAGTCAAGTAGAATAACTTTAGTTTGAAGTGAATTTAATTAATGCAAAGACTCTATATAAGTCAAAATGGATCATAAGCATGAATTCCTTAAATAGGAATAATAAAGCAAAGATAGCAGTACTTGGCTGGTTTGGCCATTACAGTGAGCTGGCTAATTTTTAGAGAAAAAATGAACAAGTGTAGGGGAAGATGGAAGCAACCTGCTCATAGCAGGACTACAAGATCCATTGTAGTTGACATCCTGAATTGTTCCAGGAGTTTTTATGATTTCCTTGCTCTTTGGGCCTGAGCTTGAGTCCCTGATCAAAAGAAGAGCTTAAAAATACTTCTGCAAAAGCTTTATTTTGGAGACTATTTTAAAGCAACGCAAACTCTGAAGGCTATCTTAACCATTGTCTACTAGATCTCCATGTTTCCTAGACATCTTGTTTCATACACCCAAAAAAAA
>VWZE01009734.1:5376-22230 GCA_013396675.1 Eubucco bourcierii | reverse complement strand
CTAGTGGGAGGTGTCCCTGCCTATGGCAGGGGGTTGAGACTGGACGATCTTTGAGGTCCCTTCCAACCTTCCCATTCTATGATTCTATATTCCTCAGTAGCCTCAGAGCTGAGCTGTGCTGCAGAGACAGGTGGGCGCAGAACCGCTCCGAGCTGCGGATCTGCGCTGCACAGGGATTTGCACCATGTGGACCTTTTGAAAGGAAGCCAAAAGCAGAGCAGAGACCTTTATGGAGTAGTTTGCAGAAGAGGCTTGCCCAGCCAGCCAGCTCTGGCTCTGCTCAAATGGGTTCCATTTGCTCGGAAAGGTAGCTGGCAGGCGGGCAGGGATCCGGCCACACTCCAGCAGAGGGAAGCAGAAGAACACGGAGGCATCTCACCCAACCTTTCAGCCCGGCAATCTCTGCACTGTCACCCAACTACATCCCGCAGCAGCACTGCTACCATCCCTGCCTTTCTGAATTTTTTTTTTTTCCTCGTCTCCTTTGTTTAGCACAAATGAATCAATTTCCTTTATTGAACAGCCCCGGAAAGCACCCCTGTGTGAGGAACCATTCCATCATTTCTCTGGATCAAAGGCGGGGGTGTGTGGTAATTGGGAGCGCGTGGTTAACCAGCAGCACATGGCAAACCGTGCTTCAGCACATCCCAAACCAGCTCAGCAGCAGCAGGGCTCCCAATTCTTCCTGAGAGCTTCCCTCTGGATTACAACTTCGGTTCCCCCCCCTTGATAGCAATGCTGAAGCGATTGCAGTTTTGCAGGCATTAAATCAGAGCATTGCTGTAAGCAACAAAGCATAAAACACACAGAGACAAAAAATACTTTGTGTGAGGCTGCAGCAGTGGAGTTTTTCTGTAATAATCAGCACATTATTGTAATTATTATTTGTTAAAGCACTTTCACAGGAGGAAACTTTACAGTACAGAATCATGGAATGGTTTAGGTTGGAAGGGAGCTCAAAGCTCAGCCAGTTCCAAGCCCCTGCCTTAGGCAGGGACATCTCCTGCTAGAACAGGTCACTCAAACCCACATCCAATCTGGTCATGAACACTTCCAGGGAGGTTGTGGAGCACAGAATCACCCAATGTGATCTTTGATCACACTGGGTGATTCTGTGCTCCACAACCTCCCTGGGTGATTCTGTGCTCCACAACCTCCCTGGGCAACCTGTGCCAGTGTCTCACCACCTTCACTGTAAAGAACTTCTTCCTAACACCCAGTTTCCATCTCCCCTCTGACAGTTTGAACCCATTACTCCTCCTCCTGTCATTCCCAGACCTTGTCAATAGTCCCTCCCCAGCCTTCCTGTACTCCTCTTCAGAACCTGAAAGGCCACTCCAAGGACTCCTGGAAGTCTTCTCTTCTCCAGGCTGCAGAGCCCCAACTCTCTCAGCCTGTCCTCACAGCAGAGCTGCTGCAGCCCTCTCAGCATCTTGGTGGCCTCCTCTGGACTGGTTCCAACAGTTCCATGTCCTTCCTGTGCTGGGGGCTCCAGAACTGCACACAGGACTCTAGGTGAGGTCTCAACAACTTGTCACCAGAACCCTTAAAGAGCAAAACCTCTGAAACTACACCCATACTGCCTTTAATTTGGCACCTTCTGGGTGAAGTTTTGGAGAGATTTTCAGAAGGAATTTAAAATCAACAGGACAAGCAGATCTGGCAGTGCCAGAACCTCTGCTAGAGATCAAGGTGTGGGAGAAACTCTTTGCAGTCCTTAATACCAACACACAGACATTAGCATGGTGTTGGGCAGGACAAAACATTTCAGTTTGTTTATTAAACTGCCTATGGTTGGCGAGAAGTTTTTCCCCCCCTCCTATCTGAACAGCTATTTCTGTGATCACTAAGAAGCAGAAAAATGCAATAACACTCTGGAGAAACAGGAATTTCTATTTTCCATTAGAAAAACAACTTAAAAGGAGATCTGCAGCAGATGAGGTGTAAGGTCCTAGGGTCACATCAGTGCCTACAACAACAATGCACAATTTTGTGCAAAGAAATGCAAATATGCAGAGTTTTCCATTTCCTACCCCCCTCACAGAACAGCAGGGCTCCTCTTCACCTCCAGTTAAACACTTGGCTATCTACTAGTTCAAAAGGTAGAAAAGTAGATTCATAGAATCATAGAACTGGTGAGGTTGGGAGAGACCTTTGAGATCCTCAAGTCTGCTTTAAGTGAGTTTAAAAGATCCCAAATGACTTCAATTAAAGAAACAACCCAAAACCAAACAAAAAAACAAAAACAAAAACAAAAAAAAACAAAACCAAAAACAAAAACAAAAAAAAACCCCAAAAACCAAAAAACCCAAACCCCAACCAAACAAAACTCCCACAAAACACCAACAAAACAACCACAAAAAACCCCAACAAACAAAAAAACACAGCCAAAAAACCCCAAACCAACCAAACAAAAAACCAAACAAAAACCCACCACACCACCACCACCACCAAAAAAATCAACTAACCAACAGAAAAACCACACAAAACCCCAAACCAAAAGTCAGCCAACTTCCTGAACTTCAGTGTCATAAATTGTGGTACAGTTTGGATTTCTGCTGAAAACAGGTGCTAGTCAATATATGAAACAGATGCAAAACCAGATACAAATGGGTGTAAGAGATAAGGGTGATTCTTCCTCTTCACCAACACAAAAGCCCTGAAGACTGGCAGGGTTTTTTTTTTCTCCCTTCAATAACACAACCTTTAAACACTTCCTTCTGCAGCAGAAATGCCTTTCTTTGTCCCCCTCCAAATGTCTTTCAAGTATGGATCCTAAGGAAGGCTGCTCCAAGAGATTACAGGATCACAGGATCATAAGATGTCAAGGGGTTGGAAGGGACCAAAAGAGATCATCAAGTCCAACCCCCTTGCCAGAGCAGGACCAGACAGTCCAGCTCAGGGCACACAGGAACACATCCAGACAGGCCTGGAAAGGCTCCAGAGAAGGAGACTCCACAACCTCTCTAGGCAGCCTGTGCCAGGGCTCTGGGACCTTTCCAGGAAAGAAGTTGCCCCTTTGTTGAGCTGGAACCTCCTGTGCTGCAGCTTCCATCCATTGCTCCTTGTCCTATCCCAGGCAGCAGTGAGCAGAATCTGTCCCCCCTCCTGACCCCCAGCCCTCAGATAGTTCTAAACATTGATTAAATCCCCTCTCAGTCTTCTCTTCTGCAGCCTAAGCAGCCCCAGGTCCCTCAGCCTCTCACTACGAGGCATTGCTCCAGTCCCCTCAGCATCCTCATAGCCCTCTCTTGGACTCTCTTCAGCAGATCCCTGTCCCTGGGGACCCCAAAACTGACCAACGAAGCCACTGCAACCCACACCAGCTGTACTTTACTTAAACCAGCTTTAACTTCCCTGATGAGTACCAAGCTAATAAAACAGATTTCAGAAGAGCCCAGCACAGTTTGCTCTGCACAGAGCCAAATCCCACATTCATCCCACGCTATCCTCAGGCAAAGTTCTGAATCCTTTATGAAAGTCTTCAGACTGCAGTTTTTCCAAACACCTTCCACACAGCCACTACAACATCCCAGAGCCCAGTTCTCACTCCATGTCTCTTTGAATGGCTTCATCCTCTTTGCAGATTGTTTGCAATATTGGTTGGTGATTTGCACGGTGCCTTCGCTCGACAGAGCAGCTCTGACCTGGAGGAGCTGTCAGAGCCAAGGAGGCAGATGCTGTGACTGCAAATAACTCCCAGGGCTTAAAATATGGCTCCCATGATCAGAGCCCAGAATCAAGAAACAGCAAGAATTTCTTCTTTAAGTGTTCTTCTCTGACCTGGGAGAGGGAAAGCAGAACCTGGAACTCCTGGGAATGACTAAGATCCTATCACTTTTTATCATGCAATGTACAAATATTTGAAGTTTGTTTGCTATTTCCCTCCTCAGAGCTGCAGTGTAGGAAAGTTCTGCTGCATTCAGTGAGGAACAGTTAGAGGTAAGACATCACTGCCTGAAGAATCAAAAATATCACAGAAGGGTTGAGGCTGGCAGGGATGTCTGCAGAGCACTGAGCCCAACCCCTGGCTCAAAGCAGGGCCAGCTCCAGATGAACGGTTTGGCAGTGGTTCATGGGGTCACTTCCCCCCAAGCAAGACTGCAGAGCTCCAAATCTACCTGATAAACATCCAGGAATTCATCTTCCATAGGTTGAGCTATAGCTACTAATAGCATCTTCTCCAAGGGAGGGATGACATAATCCTGCTTTCTTCTTGGTAAGAAAGTACTCACTGACTCTTTCCAGGAATCCTACCCCTAGGCAGAACTGGGAGTTTGACTGTTTGGAGTGACTCAAAGGAATAACTCAGAGAAGTCATTCATTCCACTGACAGCTGCAGGATGGGAACCCAGGCACACACCTTGTAACGTACATAAACAGAGCTGCGTCCAACTCCGCAGCAAGAGCGGCGGCGGCGAGCTAAGAAAACAAAGCCTAAGCCAAAATGCAGCTAATACAACAAGTGAATTGGTCTTCAGCAGAGTACAAGAGGGATGCAATGGGGAAGAGGAGAGGCAGGAGTTTTTCACGAGGGATTCTAGAGAAAACAGAGGTCGGAGAGCCCTGAGCTTATGCACGCAGGCGGCGGCAGAGCGCTGTGCAAACATGGGCACAGCTCAAAGCAGCTGCAGCAAGGCCAGGCCAAAACACAGCCAACTCATCCCTGGGTTCAAGGGCTGGGATGACATTCAGAAATGAAGACTGAGCCTCTAGTTCTGTAGACGAAGTCTTTCACGAAAGGAGAAGACATCTTGGCCAAAACCAACAACAAAAAGCTTTTCCCACCACTAAGTCCAGAGTTAAGAAGGTACAAACAGAAACAAATCACATTTAATTGAGATTGACAATTAGCATTTCCTTTCCTATACTCAACTGCAGTTCAGCAATGACTCAAAGGCAGTTTTTTCAGTCCCCTCCTGGAATTCAAGGCTAAATTATTATTTTTAATTAAAAGAAACAGGTGGTCATTGAATCAGCAGCTTCTGATTGCTGCCTTTTGTTCCTGTTCTGCTCGTATAGAATGGCACTGATTGAGTTGGCACATGGAGAAGGAAGATCTGCATGACTGTACTCACAGGGATTTGTAATTTCCTAATTACCACAAAGACAGTTAAATTCAGAAGGCACTTGGTGTTTACTGGCTATTTTCCCTTCATTCTTTTTTAATGAAGAAACCGCAGGATAATTACAGAAAGTGCATAAACAAAAGATCCTGTCACAAACTGATGCCTGAGGGGGAAAGAAATGGAGCAAGGTTTTGCCTCATATACAATTCACCATGATGTTACAGATTTAAACTAGGCCCTGTTCAGGGTCAGGCTTGACAAGGTTCTGGGCAACCTGAGGATGTCCCTGCTGACTGCAGGGGGTTGGACTAGATGACCTCTGGAGGTCCCTTGCAACCCAAAGCATTCTGTGATTCTGTGACTCTGTGATTGTAGAGTTCTGTGATTCTGTGACTCTGTGACTCCTCTGTGATTCTGTGACTGTAGGACTCTGTGACTCTAAGACTCTGTGACTGTAGGACTCTGTGACTGTAGGACTCTGTGACTCTATAAACCAGGAATCTGGATTCAAAAGGAATACTAGGAAGAGGGAGGCACAGTAGAATACACCTTGCTTAAAAACCTGATTTGTTTGTTTTATTATCTTGTCCATTTATTTGTTGAACACACACCATATTCAACACAGAGTATCCTTTATTTACAACAATTTACAGAATCAGAGGATGCACTGGGTTGGAAGGGACTTCTAGAGGTCATCTTGTCCAATCCCTGCATTAAGCAGGGACATCCCCAACCACATCAGATTGCTCAGAGCCCCATCAAGCCTCACCTTAAATGTCTCCAGGGATGGAGCTTCTACCACCTACCTGGGCAACCTGTTGCAGTGTCTCACCACCCCCACAGTAAAGAACTTCTTAATGTCCAACCTCAATCTACCCTTTTCTGGTTTAAATTCATAGAATCATAGAATGGTAAAATTGGAAGGGACCTCAAGGATCATCCAGTTCCAAACCCCTGTCATAGGCAGGGACACCTCCCACTAGCACAACTCACTCAAGGCCTCCTCCAACCTGGTCTTGAACACCTCCAGGGAGGGAGCAGACACAATCTCCCTGGGCAACCTGTGCCAGTGTCTCACCACCCTCACTGCAAACAACTTCCTCCTGACATCCAGTCCAAATCTCCCCTCTGCCAGTTCAAACCCATTGCCCCTTGTCCTGTCATTGCAAGACCTTGTAAATAATCCTTCCCCAGCCTTCCTGTAGGCCCCCTTCAGATACTGGAAGGCTACTATCAGGTCCCCTCGAAGCCTTCTCTTCTGCAGGCTGCAGAGCCCCAACTCTTTCAGCCTGTCCTCATAGGAGAGCTGCTGCAGCCCTCTGAGCATCCTCAATCACTGCCTCTCATCCTATCACTACAGGCCCCTTGCAAAAAGTGCCTCTCCAGCTTTCTCATAACCTCCTTCAGGTACTGGAAGGCTGCCAGAAGGTCTCCCTGGAGCCTTCTCTTCTCCAGGCTGAACGACCTCAACTCTCCCAGCCTGTCTTTGCAGAAGAGATGCTCCAGCACTCTGATCATTTCACAACAGGTAGTTTAAGACTGATCAGGTGGAAGAAGTAAATTTATATTAATTCCCACTATATAAAAGAGGTATTTTACAGCATGCTGAATCATCTGATACTAGCAGCTGCCAGGCAGTTTCTGTGCTTTCCAACATGGCCAGGTGTAGTGCATCATCAACGTGATGAAGGATTTAATACCGACAGGTACTGCTGTCGTTGCCACTGCACCTTGGGGACATCAAGCTGCATGACAATTCTTTTACATTTACTTATTTTTGTACAATAATTTCTTATCAGTTTTAAGAAACTTAATTATTAGCCACTCTGCTTACGGTAGAAGTGATAGGACCTCATCTTCCCCCCCTCCCCCCCTAATTCTCCTCAGCCTGGGCTCATTCATTCACTTAGACAGAAGATGAAATGAGGTGAAGGCTGAAAACCAATCTCACCTGAAAAGCCCTGGGTGCAGAGGTGTCAGGTCAAACAATTCAACATCTGCTGTAGTTCAAGTGCTGGCTACACAGAATGTGGCACACATTCACCCAAGGATACAGGGGGAAACAGGAATGACTCCAAACACCCTCTCAGAGCAAGCCTTTGTGACCCCGAACCTCCTGACTGCTGACAACAGCAAAACCAAAGCAAGCTTCAAGTTTGATCTGTCACACCTGCCCTCAACTGGTTCTGTCTGATGTGGTTTGAATGAAGGTCTCTACAACCAGTGACAAGAAGATCAAGATGACAGCTTGCCAAAATCTCTCAGTGAATTAGCAGCAGTGCTACGAAGCCACCTGATGAATGCAGCCTGTTAAGTGCCTGGTCCTGCTTCTGAGCCCCTTCAACATCTGTACAACAACTGGGTTACATTTCCCTCCTCCTCACACTGCACAACTCCATCTTCCCCTCTAAATGGTGACTGCTAGCAGAAGAACCCACCCATTGATAAACACACACTTTACACCTTCTCACTAAACAAACCCTTACCCACTTATTTACACAGCACCTTGTCTCCTTCCCACCTCCCACAGCAGCAGCTGTATGCTTCAGTACACTTCCAAGCAGAGATATTTCTGTGCCTGGCTCTATTGCTACCAGGCAGGAGGAAGGAATATCCACACACATCAACATATGCTTCCAAATCCAAGCAGCCTCCCTAACTTCTGGACAGATTTGCTTATGGAAACTGAGTACTGCAGGAAGGTGTTTCCTGAACAGGGAGAAGGGAAATCCAAAGAGAATTTGGTCTGTCCCAGAGTACTTTACACACCCCAGAGTTCTGCATTTCTCTGTCACTCCAGGTTAAACACTGGAACATATACATATTTTCTCTCTCTTTCCTTTCCTTTTTACTTTCCTCTTTTTCATTTCCTTTTCCCTTTCCCCTTCCCTTTCCCTTTGTAATTTCCTTTTCCCTTTCCCCTTCCCTTTCATTTCCTTTTCTTCTTCCCTTTCCTATTTTTGTTTCCTTTTCCCTTTCTCTTTTTAATTTCCTTTTCCCTTTCCCCTTCTTCCTTTTCCCTTTCCCCTTCCCTCTCCTTTTATTTCCTTTTCCTCTTGCCTTTTTAATTTCCTTTTCCCTTGCCCCTTCCCTTTCATTTCCTTTTCCTCTTCCCTTTTCTATTTCATTTTCTCCTTCTCTTTTTAAATTTCCTTTTCCCTTTCCCCTTCCCTTTCCCTTTCTTCCTTTTCCCTTTCCCTTTTTCATTTGCTTTTCCCTTTCCCCTTCCCTTTCCCTTTTTCATTTCATTTTCCATTTCCCCTTCCCTTTTAAATTTCCCTTTCCTTTTCTTTCTTTTTCACCTCCTTTTCCCTTTCTCCTTTCCTTTCCTTTTTCTTTCCTTTCCCTTCCTTTCCCTTGAAAACTGCTTCCAAGAAATCACAGCCAGGATTGTATCACAGCAGCCAGTAAGGCAGAGAGTCCTTGAATGGTCTTTCACACTGTACAAGCCACTGGCACAGTATTTATTTATGCCTTGAACAGATGTTTTTCCATATGTCTAAATAACCCTTCCTCAGAAGAGGAATCGGAGCACATTGCATTCTGCAGCCCAAGGAATGCAGAGGAATTAGGCTCGTTAGTATTTATAGAGCATTTGGTATCTTTTCTCTAGCAACATCACCACCTCCTCCCTCTAAAAAGTCACTGATCCTACTCCTCTGAGTAAGGTAAAACCACCTATAAAAAGGCAACAAAGACTGAATGTCCAAGATGCTCTGGTGAGAGATTTGGTACTCAAATCCTGACCTTACAGTGGCAGAAATGGCAGCTAAGCTGCCTGATCCATGACATTTTTCCATAGCAGTGCAGCAGTTATTTATTGACTGATCAAAAATTCAGCAAACAATACTGAAACTTGAAGTACAAGTTCCTGGCACATCCTAACCCCCCGAAGGAAGGCAAAGCTTTTAGCACAGACCCTGGGTTCTCCAACACTTGGCAGCACTTAGTTGTGATGCCTCTATCTGGGGAGGAAAATCCTCTGCTGTTACCACAGTTCAGAGCACACTGAGACTGAAAATAAGAACTGACAGAAGTCTTCTGTCCCTTGGGCGGAATTTGACCCTTTTGAGGCTTGCTAATCAAAAATCTGAACACAATGAGGGTTGTTGTAATCGCATTAGGAGAGAGGCAGCTCCAGTGCTTGAAGCCCTGGAAGGAGGATTCCCTCAGGGCTGCCATCTCCACTTTGCTCCTAAGGCTGAATGAGTCTCGACTGCTTTGCAGCAGCAGGCAAAGTCCTTGCAGCATTTAGCAATGAATGACAATAAAATCCATACATGTTTAATACCTGGCAATTAACTCTGCATAGCTCAAAGCAAAAAGAGAAAGTGGAAATACAGAAAGGCTTCACCAAAGCATTTAGTAAGACTGCAGCATCACCTCCTAGCTGGACGTTTTGATTGTGGCCACAATTTTCAGCAATAAGCATTTTTTCCTTCTCCTCCTTCTTTAATGAGAGTGTTTTTCTCCAGGCTGCTGATGACAAAGGAGCTTCCCAGATCCCGCTGAAGGTTTTCTGCTTGGAAGGAAGCCTGCACAGAAGCCTTCTGCTGGCACAGTGCTTCCTACTAGGGGAAGAGCAGCTTAGACTCCTCTCACTTCCAGAAATCATTTGGGGGTAGGAACACTCCACAGTGAAGCCTCTGACTAGGAGAATTTCACAGCTGTAGAAAGCTTTGCTGTGTATTCCTACAACAGACCCTGTGAACCTCTGTAAATATTGTCCACTGGTGACATAAGCTGTCAAGCCAAGGCCAAACCTTCTAACCAGCCTCATCTACAACACCGACTCCAACAGCTCTCGAGGTTGCAGGTCAGGTAAGAATCTTCTGCACACATTTCTCATTCCCCCTTTTCTTTGGCATGAAGGCTCACAGCCAGTGCAAATTGATGGTATCCTGAATACTGCTTATACAAGTCATCCATCATTGTCAGAGCTGGTCCTCTTGAGCATCACCAGGTCCATTTTATACAGAAAATGGATATCCAAGAGCAGTAGACAAAAAAATAATAAAGAGTAAAGAATAAACAAACAGCTTTAAAAAAAATAAAATCTGGTAACAGAGGAGAAAAAGTTCTGCCATTTGGCTACAAAATTCAGTCAGTCACTCACACCATACTGGGAGTCTCTGCCACGACTACACCTCATCTATAATACACACACAACTAATTGGGCAGCATGAGGCAAGTCAGGTTGGATATTTATCTGCTCATTGCATCATGCACCACTTTGATACCATCTTTAGCAGGCAGTCTGATCCCACTATGGAGGAAATAAAAACATTGGAAAGAGCTCAGGTTGTGTTCATTAAAGGTATTACAGGGCAAGGTCTATTAGGGATTACACAGCAGGCATCTAGGAAAATTGCTTGCATGTAGAGCAGCTTAAAAAGATATTTTTTTCTTTATCTACAAGTAAGGTCATGCTTTGAAAGAAGAAAAGAAAGTGGTCTTGCCCTGTAATCCCAGTATCTAAATGGACACAGGCTTTGCCTAGCACTAGCTAAGCCTTTGTAAGGCTCCATCAACAACAATTATCAAAATTAATCCCAGGAGCAAATGGAATTGCACAGTATTAATCCTGCCAAAAGGAAAATCTGATATGGCAAACACAGAATCATAGAATGGTAAGGTTGGAAGGGACCTCAAAGATCATCTAGTTTCAACCCCCTGCCACAGGCAGGGACACCTCCCACTAGTACAGGTCACTCAAGGCCTCATCCAACCTGGCCTTGAGCACCTCCAGGGAGGTTGTGGGGCACAGAATCACCCAACGTGATCGAAGATCACGTTGGGTGATTCTGTGCCCCACTACCTCCCTGGGCAACCTATTCCAACATGTACAAGACTGGCATCAGGAGCAAAGAAAGGAAAACAAAACCACCAAACAGCCAAACCAACAACCAAGCCAAGAAGTTTGGCTAGCACTGGCCAAGTGATGGCTGTGTAGCATCACAGAAAATTGATGTAGAAGCTGCAAGATGTAGATCCTGCCTTTGAGAGGGGCCACCCTGGTGGCAAATGAGACATTCAGAGCCCACCAAGAAGCTGGAGCTAATTCAAGGTGGTTTGGTTTCTTTTTTTCTAAGAGAAAATAAAATACAAAAAAAAACCTGGGAGAAAAATCCTCCTGTAACAGAGCATCCCAAGTGCAAACCATGGGAAAGCTGTGATGCAAAGCAAATATTTATAACTTGGCAGGCAGAAATGACCTGATGGCTCCCAGAGTCCTCAAGGAAGCTCACTTCAGGGCACCAAAGCTCTCCTCAGGGCTAAATGAAACAAACCCAAGGAAACAATAGATCTCCTCCCAGCTGAACTTTCACATTTGAAAGGAAACAAATGGTTTCAGATAACCCTTTTACAACACAGCATCCATCCAAGTTCTTAGATGGCAACATAATGCAATTAGCTCCAAGTGGCTTAATGACTAACATAAAGTTCCTGTTACAGTTTGTATTCAGAATTACACCCTCAGGGAAAAAATATGTTTCATGCATTGCCCTTGACTGGGTCTTCCATTCCAGAAGAGGCCACAAGGATGATTCAAGGGCTGGAGCACTTCTGCTGTGAGGACAGGCTGAGGGAGCTGGGTGTGTTCAGCATGGAGAAGACTGTGGGGGGACCTTAAAGTTACCTTCCCATACCTGAAGAGATCCCAGAGAAAGGCTGCAGAGGGACTTCTCAAAAGAGTAGCAGCAGGACAAGGGGGAATGGCTTTAATCTGAGGAAGAATAGGTTTAGATTGGATCTTAGGAAGAAAATCTTTGGTAGGAGGGCGGTGAGACTCTGGAACAAGCTGTCCAGGGAAGTTGTGGCTGCCTCCTCCCTGGGGGTGTTCCAGGTCAAGCTGGATGAGGTCTTGAGCAGCTGAGTCTAGTTGAGAGGTGTTGCACTTGCACATGGTGGGGAGGTTGGAGTAGATGAGTTCTGAGGTCCCTCCCAACCTAAGCCATTTAATGATTCTATCATCATAACTTCTTGCCCATATCCTGGACATTGATGTTCAGCCAAGATCACATCCAGGTGCTAATCACACTCGGATTTTAGTTAGAACACTCTGCATTGTTCTTTCAGGAGGCCTACAGCCAGCGCTGACACCCTGTACCAGGTGCAGCGGCCAATGACACAGCACTTGGTTGCTGGAGAAGCCTTTGCAGGCACTTCTGCAATCTGACATCTCTTCCAAGCCAAATCTGGGGGCTGTCTTTGCATCAACCACCCTTCAGATTAACTCCAGAAAAACAAATTGTGTGGGAAGTAACCTAGAGAAGGGCAAAGCTCAGTTCAACCACCAGACAGCAAGCAGTGCACTATCTAAACAGCTCTTCCACCCCTGGATCCAGCTGCACTGCAGTGCTGTAGCTGCTGCAAGCCTTCTCTGCAAGACAGCAGAGGCCTGCAAGCCACACTTGGGAGAGCTGATTAAAGAATCACAGAATCTCAGAATGTTAGGGGTTGGAAAGGATCTCAAAAGAACATTTAGTGCAACCCCCCACCAGAGCAGGATCACTGGAGCAGGTCACACAGGAAGTTATCCGACAACTTGTAAAATGCTTTGATGACAAGGAAACGGCCCAAAAGACAAGTCCCAGAGGAGAGGAAGGCCAGGAAATGAAAAGTTGTTTCTAATTTCTCCAAAGCAGAAATGCCAGCCACCAGCCCTGCTGCCTGCTTCATCTCTTGTGCTGTGGCTGAGAGCAGTCATCAGCAGTTACCTGTGTGTGTGCAGGGGTGGCAAGGCCACAGAGCCTGACCGTGTTACTCTGACATCCAATCAAAGCAAAACCGAATTCAATTCCCAAACTGGGAACACTTTCTTGCACTTGTGCCAATTACTTTATTGTCATGCATAAGACTCTGCCCCTGGCTGATAGGCAGCATTACAACAGGCTTCAGCCTCACTTTACTTAACCTGCTCCCAAGTTACTATGGGCAAGGAGGAAAAAAATCCAAACCACAACAAAAACCCCAAAGCTGACCATGACTGACTGGATCTGACAGAAAGATCTATAAAAACACAGCCTCTGAGAAAAACGTGAACTGAAAACTAGAACTACTATTTGGTCAATCTCAAACCAAAGTACAGTTACATTACGAGATACCAGAAGAAGTCAAATGAGACTTGTAGCAGAATACAGCACATGCTTACAAGGTAGAAAAAGTAATAACTGTGTTAAATAGTTACAAAATGATATTATCTTCCCTAAAATAAACACATTTTTCTTAAGTGCTTAAACCAAATGTGTCTCTGCTAACCTCTGGCAGTCCCAGACTCGCCCCACTGCTCAAAATTCATTCACTACTTTCTACCCCTGCCCACACTTTCTGCCATTACCTATGTGCCTGGCTCATCAATCACAGCATTAAAGGTTGGCACCTCTCGACTTACATTCATCACTTTTCCATTTTCCTTCGGCACTTAGCATCATTAATTTATCGAGTCTCATTCCATTCAACTCCCACGGCTACTTGAAGCATGACAGAGCAAGGTCTTGCTTTATTATTTTCTATTTTCTGCATATTTCATGTTGGGCACAACGAACGAGGCTATTCTGCAGCAGCCATCCAACATTAAAAGGAAAGTTCTTACCACAGCTTAATAAAAGTTTAAGCACACCAAGGATAAACACAGCCCTGCACTTATACGGCAGCAGCCAAAACAACCGGACCCCCCCTCCACGTACACAGGCAGGCCACGTCCCTGGCTCGTATCATCTCTTAAGCTATATTAAAGCATTTAGAGATGTTTTATTATCACAGCAATAATATCTTTATCACTAAAGTTCTCCTGATAAAAATCCTGCGTTGGGTTTCAAGCAGTTGATGCTCCCAAGATAAATCTCCCTTCAGAAAGCAGCACGACTCGGCGCGGCGCAATTCGTTTAACCAAGTAGCTAACGCCAGACCCGGTGGAAGCCTTCCTTAGTCATCTGGGCAGTCTCAAAGGTCACAGCCAACCTGGTTTTTGCCATGCCACGTCAGATTCTTTCAGCAGAAGCTGTACCAGCACGGCTGGGGGTTTTCTGAAGACTTTTTCTGAATAGCTGCTGTTCTAGCCCCTCCAAACATGAAAGTAAAAAGGTCTTTTGTCTTCTTTTTGATTTTTAAATCACAGAAAAACTATTTCACTTGGAAGGACTGAACTATTGTGCACTGAGTATACATTATGCACCTAGCAGTCCTATCAGCAAACTAGTAAACACCTACAACTAAAAGAAAGAGAAGAGGAAGAATCGGCTCTGATGAAATCTGACACTCATCTGTGCAACTAAGACCACTGAGTCACTCATTTCACAGGCTAAATGCAGGTATCATTAGTCAGATTTTCTCTCCTGTCATCATCACTTTTTGCATTATACTGCATTGTAGATAATAAGCAAAAAAAAAAAACCAAAACCACAACACCAAAACCCAACCCAACAACCTGGAGTCTCAGCCAACAAATCACTGCAAGAAGAGCACTTCTCCAATGCTGCAGAGATTGTGACTTGAAGTCCGGCAGCTCTGCCCTTGTTTGCTGCTGTTATAGATGAGATGCTCACATTTCTGCACTCCATCTTCTGGCCACTGGTTCAGATGTATCCCATTCATCTGTGCTCATGATCTGTGGATGCTGACAGAGGCTAATAAAGTATAGATTTCAAATGGTAGAAGTGTCTTTATCCAACCACTTAGCCTATCACTCCTCCTTTTATTACCAGCTACTCTGTCAGTACGTACACCACTTAGGTACAACTTCTGCTCTAGATGCAGCTCAACCTTTTCATTGACCTGAACATTTACACCTCCTCCTCAGTCTGCCAATGAATAGTCAGGACCCTGTATAAGATATTTGATGGAGTAAATTGGGAAGAGTTAAGAAAGCAGATCACCTGCTGAGCCAGTAAAGTATGCAAAGCTCTGATTTTACAGTAGAGAATCCATTTAAAATTGTAAATCCACGACTGTAAATCCAAAGCAATCCACATACTAATTGAAAAATTATTAGCCCCCAAAAGCATAGAGTCAAATCCATAGAATAAAATCATAGAATCATAGAATGGTTGGGGCTGGAAGGGACCTTGAAGATCATCTATCTCCAATCCCAGGGGGAGGCAGTCAATATACTGTGTGTTAGTGAGACCTCCCCTTGTGCTTTACTCACATCCTTTAGGACTTCTAGTGCTGATTCACCCAAAAAAAGCAATAAACAGCAGGTAAAAATGACATGCCCTTGGGTGTCCTTTGGATTAAAAAAAAATCTGAGCTGTGCTCAGAATAGAGCTGCATGTTCCACCCCTGCAGATGAGAGCAGGACCTCCCATCGATGCCACACTGCATCCATCCATCAGCATCCTCACTCTTGCCCCAGCCCCAAGACCTCAGCGAGGCAGTTTTGCCCTGGGCTCTCCACCAGCCTCATCACCCAAGCAGCAGAGCAGCTTTGTATGGCCAGTAAAGAGCAGGGTTATAGGTTGGACTTGGTGATCCTGAGTGTCTTGGATGTTTCTGTGACTCTGTGTGATTCTGTGCACCCTGAACCAGAAGATGAGGGAAGGTTGCTTTATGCCT
Source organism: Eubucco bourcierii (assembly GCA_013396675.1). NCBI lineage: Eukaryota > Metazoa > Chordata > Aves > Piciformes > Ramphastidae > Eubucco > Eubucco bourcierii. Next base: position 6,604 of record VWZE01009734.1, on the reverse strand, counting down.
GCTTGTCGCTGAGATCTGCTCAAGCCTTTCCCTCAAAACCCCCAAGTGACACAGCACTAATTGTACACAACTAAAGAACAGTTTATTCTCAGCCTGCCTCTGTACTAAGCAATGATACCAAAACCAAGGTAGCATTCTCACATCTCTCTAACCAAAGACAGTGTGAATCAGGTAGGTACTTTTAAAACCAAAGCTGAAGAAAGTAATGGTGAATACACAGACTGAAAGAATGCCTGAGATAGGAATGCAGAAGGTCTCTTAACAAAGATCCTGTGCTTAAAACCCTCCTCTCCAGAGAATAATGTCTACAATTCTAATTGCCTTTACATAAACTGCAGGTTAAAAATGAACAACAAAAGCTGTGCAGGAAAAGCACCACAGGAAAGTATTAATTATTCTAGTGTTAACAAAAGAAAACAAACCCAACCAAACCAACCCAAACCATTTCATGTTAAATCTTTCCCCTAAAGCTTTCTGTAATGCTCCTTGATTAAACATGTATTTGTGTTCAGAAATCCCTGCCTCAGCTATCATGCCAACAGCATCATGCACAGAACTGTTTAGGAGCAGCAGCCAATCCAATAAAATGGGAATTTATTTTTGTAACTGCAGGTTAAAATGACAATATCTATTTAGAAATGTTCCTCCTAGTTCAGAGAGGGGCAGAGCCACAAAGAGGCACTGAATGCATCAGAGCTGCTAGGGAAAAAAAAAAGTGACAAAGGAATAAAGAACAGGGGGAAAAAAAGAGACTGAAATTAAAGCAGGAGAAGTGGAGATGTCACATTAATGGAATGCTGTGAGGAGTGGAATGGAGAGAGCAGGTCCCTGAGCTCTCTGTGCTGTGCTATAGTGGACATGCCACACATTCAGTGAATGCTCTGGCCCTGGACCAGGCTCCTGTGTGCAAAACTCAGCAAGATTCAGCAAACAGCATTTTTAGTGCATAGCAAACCAAGCAGGGTCTAACACACACTCAGCCTGCAAGGGATTGTTCCATGGATCCTGTGGAACCCAAGGCTGGTGCCACCTTCCACACTCACTGGGGACAGCCTCTGCTCCTCACTGCTGCCCTGCTCTCCCAGTGCTACCTGAGCTGGGTGGGCTGTGGGAAGATGGGTCTCAAAATTCTGTCTGGGTGGGCTGTAGGACAATGGGTCTCAAAATTCTGTCTGGGTGGGTTGTAGGACAATGGGTCTCAAAATTATTTCTGGGTGGGCTGAAGGAC
>VWZE01009733.1:106287-127517 GCA_013396675.1 Eubucco bourcierii | reverse complement strand
CAACCTTACCATTCTATGATCCTATGATTCTATAATGCTTTTATGCTCATCTAGCATGTATCTTGGCAATTATGTTAGACAGGAGGTTAACTGTTCATCTAATCCCATGTGACTATGCTTATCCTCTTATGATCTCCATAAGAGGAAGTCTTCAGAGCATGCCATCACATTTTACCATAGTCATGTCTCTAGTTTGTATGGCCATTGTAACTCAAAAGCCCATCAAAGAATAAGAGCCCAATATGATATTTAGTCTGCACAAAAAAATGCTCCAAGATAGTGCAGGAGGAAAGTGAAGTGAGCTGCTAACAACTGGAATTTAGTACATTCTTTGTGCACAATGGTCTGCAGTGGACTGATTTTACACAACCTTAGAATTTAGACAAATTTTATGGAGTTAGATTAGCAAAAAAGTGAATATCCATCTTTGAGAACCCTTCTTTTCTTTTATATCCATCACTGGAGAAGCAGGGATTTTCAGGACAACTCCTCCTCTTATCTCTAATCTGAAATCCAATGGAGATCAGAAGAATAGTACCTGTTTTCCTACTGGTAGTGAAGAGAGACAGGCACCTTAGCAGACTACTCCTTCTTATAAGTATCTATGTACAAATGGTCTAAGTATTATCCTAGAGATATCTTTCTGTCTTCCCCATGCATAAACAGTGACCAGATGACCAGTTTGTATTAGATGCCAGATGTAAACAAATCCATCTGTCAGGGTTGCTCACATTATACATGTATTTTTGAGGGGAAAGGAGAAATTCCTTCTGAATTACCTTCTGGAGTGAACTGGGGCTTAGTTTATCCCTACAGCACCAAAGTCAAGCTACACACGGTTAAATATCTTACACTTCTATCACAGAAGGAGTATTTGCAAATACATCCACTTTCATGCACAAGTACCTGCTCAGTGAAGTCCAGTATGGCTGTGCTGGGTCTCAGCTGCTTTCCATTAAGGCTAATGAGAGCTACTGGGAGATATCTGCAGGATGCATCAGTTCTAAGGCAGATGCAGAGATTTTCTCTTGATTTGTTCCTTTTCATTTACTGCAGCTCAGGAGGAGAATGTCTGGATCATTAGCTTTTAAGAAGGGCTAGAGAAGAATATATTAAGAAAAAAAACCACAAAAAACCACAACAGAACAAACCAAAAACCCCACTGAAAAAAAGCAAACATCAAAATGATTTCATGACAGCTCCAATTAAAGTATGTGCACCTTAGGTAAGCATATTTTTAGTGGCTGAACCATGCTTGTTGAGAACCTCACCGCAGATATTTCACAGTCTCACAGTATCACCAAGATTGGAAGAGACCTGAAAGGTCATCAAGTCCAACCCATCACCACAGACCTCAAGACTAGAGCATGGCACCAAGTGCCACATCCAAACCTGCCTTGAGCACCTCCAGGGATGGTGACTCCACCACCTCCCTGGGCAGCCCATTCCAGCAGGCAATGACTCTCTCAGTCAAGAACTTTCTCCTCACCTCCAGCCTAAATTTTCCCTGGCACAGCTTGAGACTGTGTCCTCTTGTTCTGCTACTGGTTGCCTGAGATATTTACTAGATATTTAGATATTTACTAAAGAAGTTAAAAAATCAATGTCCATCTATACCAAAAGATGTCCTAAACCAAGTTCTCTTTCCTTCCCTGATGCCAAGAGAACTGCTAGGGCTTATCAGCTTATGTAGTCAGGTAAACAGCCTGAGGCAGGCTGTTTTAGTCAATACCCAGCACAAACCCCAAATCTGGGCTCCCAAAGAGATGACAAGCTGGTCAAGTGTCCTTGAAGGGAGACTGGAAACACAAAGCCACAGAAAGCACTGGTTTTCAAACTTCAGAATGAGAGGAAATTTGAGCTGTACTCCCTGTGCTGACCCTTGGTATAGCTATTTGAATTGGAAGCTAAACACCTGCAAGGGACACTGTGGAAAACCCCAAGTGCACAGGCCACGCAGAACATACACTCTGGACACTGCAGTTTCTTCTCTAGTTGACCTTCCAAGGTTGGAGACCTGCTCTACAAAGACACAGTAATCCCCTGGAGTACTGTGTGCAATTCTGGAGCCCCTAGTACAGGAAGGACATGGAACTGTTGGTCCAGAGGAGGTCACAAAGATACTCGGAGGGCTGCAGCAGCTCTGCTATGAGGACAGACTGAGAGAGTTGGGGCTCTGCAGCCTCAAGAAGAGAAGGCTTGGAGGACACCTTAGAGTAGCCTTCCAGTATCTGAAGGGGGCCTCCAGGAAGGCTGGGGAGGGACTATTTACAAGGTCTTGCAATGACAGGACAAGGGGCAATGGGTTTAAAGTGTCAGAGGGGAGATTTAGACTGGATGTTAGGAGGAAGTTCTTTACAGTGAGGGTGGTGAGACACTGGCACAGATTGCCCAGGGAGGTTGTGGCTGCTCCCTCCCTGGAGGTGTTCAAGGCCAGGTTGGATGAGGCCTTGAGTGCCCTGTCCTAGTGAGAGGTGTCCCTGCCTATGACAGGGGGTTGGAACTAGCTGATATTTGAGGTCCCTTCCAACCTTACCATTCTATCATTCTATGAGAACTTGCTCACATGTGGCAACACCCCAAACAACATTAAAAGGTGAAATTTTACTTTCATCCAGCAAACAATGTCACAGAGACTTGCTAAAGCATCCAACAAGAGGCATTAAGGAAGGAAACAATGCCTGAGTAGCTCGCTATGGAGAGTGAGGACTGGCTAGTATCAACTACTGTGTTAGGAATGGCCTGTCTAAGAGAGCTTTATTTCCTTTTCTTAAAATTCTCAGATCTGTAGACCAACAAACCTTATAAAGCCATACCCCTGCTTTGCTTCAGGAGCAAAGAATTAAAGTATCATTAAAAGGCCCTTCCCTGCTGGATCAGGCTATGGCTTGCTCCTGAACCAACAGGTCTGTTGCCATATCTGGGAACTCTTAACCCCACAGGCTTTTCTGAAGACAATAATCTTGATTTTATCATAACTGACTCCATGCAGCCCACAGTCACACAGGCCAGGGGCAGAAGGATTGCCCTGGTCCTGCTGGCCACACTGTTCCTGTTACAGGCCAGGATACCATTGGCCTTCTTGGCCACCTGGGCACAATGCTGGCTCACGTTCAGCTGTCAACCAGTACCCCCAGGTCCCTCTCTGCCTTTCTGCTCTCCAGCCACTCTGTCCCCAGCCTGTAGTACTGCATGGGGTTGCTGTGGTCAAAGTGCAGAACCTGGCACTTGAACTTGTTAAAACTCATGATACTGGACTGTTCCCATCTGTCCAGTCTGTCCAGGTCCCTCTGCAGAGCCCTCCTACCCTCAAACAGATTGACACACGCTCCCAACCTGGTGCCATCTGCAAGCTTAGTGATGGTGGATTCGATCTCCTCTCCCAGATCATCAAAGAATGTATTAAACATGATTTGGCCCAGCACTGGCCCAAATCGTATCTGCTCCTTTCCCACCCTGCCCTGCATTTTCCCCCAAACCCAGAGCACCTGGGCTCTGTTGGAGTCTCCTCCCAGCCCAGGTGTGACCACTTTAACCTCCCTGCCCACTGCCCTTTATAATCTGCCCCAGGAGAGGCACTGATCCCAAGTTTGCCCAAGTGGGCAGAGGGATCCTCCTGCTGTGATCTCTGGTGAGTACCCCTGGTGCACACTGGGTGAATGGGAGTGGGATCTTCTAAAGGCCGGGGGGCCTGGTGGCCCCCCGGCTAGACAAGTTAGGGACTTGATGATGACAACATAAAGACTTGATGATGATGATATCACCCATGGGTGCTGGTTGAGTCTCTTTTATGTTTAACAGCTTCTTTTTTGCTCACTTGTAAAGCTGTAAGAATGACAGGAATAATCCTGTGAAACATTTTGAGATGCATTGAATTGTCATGGGGGAAATGTCTGAGAATCCCAAGCTCAGCTCATTGGCATTCTTTTGTGTCAGAGTGGCTAAAACTTCACCTTGATTTGTAAGTGTGTGCAGACTAGCTTTACTCAGTGTGAGGTGAGATCCTGGCCTTGTTAAGCTGAGTCAGGGTAGGGGATGACTGATTGGAAGATGCCTCCAAGGATCATCTAGTCCAAATCCTCTCCAGTGAGAAGTAACTTCTTTAACTGGAGTGGGTTCTTCAGAGCCCCATCCAACATCATCATGAATATTTCCAAGGATGGGGTATCTGGGCAGCCCAAACCTGTGTTTTGTCACCCACATTGTAAGAAAATTTTTTCCTTCTATCTAGCCTGAGTCTCTGCTCTTTTAGACTAAAACTATAACCCTTGTCTGATCACTATAGGCCCTGATAAAATTTATTTGCCCATCTTTCTTACAGGCCCTTTTTAATTACTGAAATTCTGCAATAAGGTCTACCTTGGGTCTGTTGTTTTCCAGGTTTAACAACCTAAACTCTTTCAGCCTTTCTTCTAAGGAAAACCTCTCCTGATTTTTGTGTCCCATTTCTGGACCTGCTCTGACAAGTCTGTATTTTTCCTCTACTGATGACAGCAATGCTGGATGCAGACATCTCAGCAGAGCAAAGGGCTGCAATCACCTCCCTTCATTTGCTGGCCACACTTCCTTTGATAGCTGCAGTCCAGCACACAGTTGGTTTCCTGGGCTGTGAGCAGACTTGTCTAGTTCATGTTCATCCTTTCACCTGTCAGTACTCCAAGTTCTTCCTCCATAGGGCCTGTCTCAATCCATTCACTCTCTAGTCAGTACTGAAAACACTGTCTGCCTTGACCACATGCAGTACCTTCCACTTGCCTGGTTGAGCCTCATGAGGTTCACACAGGCCCTGTTCTCTGCCTTGCCCAGGTCCCTCAGGATGGCATCCTATCCCTCAGGTGTGTCAACTGCACCACTCAAGTTGGTGCAATCTACAGATTTGCTTGGGGTGCACTGAAAGCTATTGTCTGTTGTTGATAAGGCTATTGAAATGCACTGGTCCCTATACAAACCCTTCAGGGACACCACTTGTCAGTGATCTCGGTCTGATTATTGAGCTGTCGATGAGTACTTTCTTGACATGGCCATCCAGACTATTCCTTATTCCCCTGACCAGTCCACTCATCAAATCCACACATCTCCAATTTAGAGAAGGAAGCTATGGAGAACAGTGTGAAAGGTCTTACAGAAGCCCAGTTAGATGACACTCATACCTCTTCCATTGTCTCTTTTATTTTCTTTGTTTTTCCACTTCACTTTTTAATTCATGTTGCAATGACATAAAAATGTAAAAATTTTAACAACAGTCAAGAAATTTTCACAATATCACCAAGGTTGGAAGAGACCTCAAAGATCATCAAGTCCAACCCATTCCCACAGACCTCAAGACCAGACCATGGCACAAAGTGCCACGTCCAAACCTACCTTGAACACTTCCAGGGATGGTGACTCCACCACCTCCCTGGGCAGCCCATTCCAGCAGTCAATGACTCTCTCAGTCAAGAACTTTCNAGCAGTGCAGAGTCCAGGGGGAGAATGAGCTCCCTGCTCCTGCTGGCCACACTATTGCTGATGCAGGCCAGGATGCCATTGGCCTTCTTGGCCACCTGGGCACACTGCTGGCTCATGTTTTTTCTTAACAAACTTACAGAAATACTGTGAGCTTTTGTAATTAAGGTGATTAAAGGTCACATTCAAGACATTATTCATTTTCTGAGCTTTTCTTGTTTCATTTTTAATATCTATTAACTGGATAATTTATTTGAAGAAAAAACTGCTTAATCAAATGCTATTGTTAAGCAACTATTATACATTTGCCAAAAACCTCTTGTAATTCCTTGAATGGTTATAAGAAACGTTCTGAATTGAACTGATGAATAAAAGCAACATCCATTGACTTCAGCAAGCTTTGAATCAAATCCAAAGACCTGAAGGAGGAAACGTGGCAATTCCAAATTTCTATGACTCAACAGTGATGTTTCTGTTTATTTTGGAAATATAAACAGCTACCATATGCTTCCCAGTCTGAAATGGTCATGCAGGAGAAAGTTAGACCTGTGTGGAGGTGGGTTTGCTGGTTTGTTTGATTTTTGTTTTTTTTTACCCCTCTTTCTTTCCATGTATATAGTAGGATCTGAAAAAAACCTGAAACTTTCCTTCTCATATGATGCTGAGAGCACTAATAAATTATTTATCTTAAAAATGTCTTCCTTATAGATTATCATAAATTCCATGAATCTTTGAGGGAAAAACAAAACATCTACAAAGCTCTTGTTGTTCCAAGTGTGTTGTGGTAGGCCTTAGCAGGCCAAAATAGGCTTATACATGCCCTGGCTTGTCCAGGTATGTTTTTCTGCTCTCCTTTGTTCTGTTTTGGGGAGAAGTAACCATGGGAAAGAGGACAAAGAACCTGGAGCCATTGAATCTAAGGGCTCTGGCTTGCCCAAACTTATTTTGCATCCTGTAGTAAACAAGGTACACAGGCTCAGCTTGTGTATGCCTTGTGCAGGACCTGTGTTCTGCCCTAAAAATGGTAAAGCAAGCCTATGGCTTCACCTAATATGGTCAAGTTTGGCTAACTGCTGTTCTGTTTGGCTCTTCTGTGTCCAAAGGCACATTAGTCTCAGGCTGTGTTGGTAAAAGCAGATGAGCATGTGGCACGAGGTGCTCTGCCTTTGTATTTGTGCTTGCTGCTTGCTAATGCCTTATTGTATCCTTAACAGCCTGGAAACTTCTTGCCTTGAGTTTGCCAGGTACAGGCTCTAAAAACCTCCACAAAATCAGCCTGCACAGCCAGCATGACACTGTGCTGAGACTGCACATGGCATTGCATCCTGCCTGCACCTGAAAGCCTCCTGCCAAGATGGGAAGTCTTGGAGATACACAGATCATCCAGAGGAGATCAGGACCAGGTCAGAACTTGTCTGCCTTCTTTCTCCAGCAGCCTGGGAAGCGGCTGACAAGAAGTAACAAAATTCCCTGAAAGCATTTGGTATTGTCTGAAGCTGTAGCCAGCCCTGCCAGTTGGGAGATTTTTTTTGTGAGTAAATCTTTAGTCTCTTGTAACTCACCATTGCCTTCTACTATAAGCAAAAAGGAGCTCCTTGAGTCCATCTAGTGGGCAAGCAGAGACTGCAAGTGGCACACTAACTACAAAGCCTTCTCTGCCAGCTCAGTTGAGTGCAATTCATGTTATATATCATTACTGGTTATTGCTAGATCTAGTTATTCCTTCATATAACACTTCCATGACTCTTGCAGAATAATCCAATTACTATTAAAATTAGTAGTTGGGGTGGTGGGAGTTCTGAATATTGAACATTAATCAACAATGTTAATCTTTGATAGTCATATGTCACATCAATTAATTACCCCTCCATAACAAAGTGTGGTAACACAAAAGTAGTTCTTAGCTCTTCGTTGGTTTTGTGCAACTCAGAATGAAGTTGAGCTTTCTTTTCCTCTCTAAGTAGTGGTTCAAAATTGTACTTGGTGCACATACTTGAGTGCACAGAATTTCCTTTGTCTTGCTTAACTAGAGCCATTTAAAAGCTGATAAGCCTAAACTAATAGTCTGGGCTCCCATTTTAATCAATTTACAAAGACAGGCATCTCCAAGTCATGATTTGTCCTACTTATCTCAAACTTAGGTGCAGGAATCTCATTACCATGGCATGAGTTGTCTTTTCAGAAATACCTCTCTCTCCTTTGACTACAGAAGAGCTTAAAGAGTTTGATTAAATTGAACATGCAACTTATGAATGACTCCTGAGATGAGGTGAATCCCCTTACCCTTTGCACATGAGAATAGAGTTTACCAATAGATTTTTTTTTCCCCACCCCCACTCTTAAGTTCTGAACTCTGTGTTAAGTGTCAGCTATTGGCTGAAGAGCAGCCCTGAGGGAAAGGACCTTGGAGTCTGGGTTGATGAAAAATTCAACATAAGCCTGCAGTGTGCACATGCAGCCCAGACAGCAACTGAGTGCTGGGCTGCAGCAAGAGAACTGTGGCCAGCAGGGCAAGGGAGAGGCTTCTGTCCCTTTGCTCTGCTCTCGTCAGACCCCATCTGGAGTCCTGTGTGCAGTTCTGGATCGCCCAGCACAGGAAGGACATGGAACTGCTGGAGTGGGTCCAGAGGAGGTCATGAAGATGCTCAGAGGGCTGCAGCTGTTCTGCTTTAAGGACAAACGGAGTTGGGGCTCTGCAGCCTGGGGAAGAGAAGGCTTTGAGGGGAGACTGAAACTGGATGTTAGCAGGAAGTTGTTTGCAGTGAGGGTGGTGAGACACTGGAACAGGTCGCCCAGGGAGGTTGTGGCTGCTCCCTGCCTGGAGGTGTTCAAAGTCAGGTTGGAGGAGGCCTTGAGTGCCCTGTCCTAGTGGGAGGTGTCCCTGCCTACGGCAGGGGGTTGGAACTAGTTGATCTTTGAGGTCCCTTCCACCCTTACCTTTCTGTGATTCTATCAATGAGACCAAGATAAGACCCTGTCTGTGACCTTGAGTTTTACCTTGATCTTGGTTTCTGAAGAACGTGAGACACAAAGGAAGACTCTGCTTTGATACCAAGCTCTCAGATGAGTCCCTGTGAAGACACACCACCATGTTTTTTGTATAGCCCTAGTTCTGATACATAGTTAAAATTCAGCACAGTTAGTAAATCTTTATGCCTTTGAGAACTACATGAAGCATAAAAAGTGCACAGCAATTACAGCCAGTAAATCTTATTATAAATTATATAATACTCATGCATTTCAGCTACGTAGTGATTCTATCTTGTATATTTAATGGCATCTTTTGGCTGAGTTTTAGTTGGGCATAAAAATGTAGTCTAAAAATTAGGATGTACAACCTTCCTATTTGTTCCTATGAGATCTGAGTCTTGTTAATGGGTTCTGGGAGTGGCTAATGGGTTGTTTTTTAGTGTGTGTGTGTTTGGGTTTTTTAATATTTATATCATGTGAAGTGTTTCTATTCTTAAGGCACTTACAATCTGCAAAGGAGAATTCTTGAAAACTTTGCACTTCAGTTATTTCTTAACCAAAGGGAGAAAATCAACATTTAGAATTGTTTAAGCAATATCAAATGAGGGCACTTCAAGGTCCTATTTTTTTTTATTACTGTAGTCTAATCATATAGGCTGAAACAAAATTATCCAGATAAGATTCTTTAATATAAAATGGATTAGAAAAGATCTAAAACTCTGGGAGATATAGGCTCTAACTGCTAAATTACTTTGGGTAGAGTTAGCATCTTCTAGATTTAGATAACTACATTGTGGGAGTCTTTTTTTATTTCTTATCTGAATGTAGACCCTATAAAATGTGACTTAGGCTTGGTTATTTCTCACTACTGATTTAAGGGACTTCAAAAGATTACTTCAGATGCAGATGGACTTCAGTCAGATGAAACCTACCCTATGTGAGCAGCACAGATAGACATAGGAATGTTATTAGTATGTTTTGCATACGTTCTGAAGATCAGCAGGATGATTCTGTATTTAAATAAAGCTAACAGATAACTAAGAAAAGCTGAGTGATATGTGCAAAGAGGTCAATCCAAATATTGGCAGAGCTAGGGTTACCACCAGTGACTAATGGAGCTCTGCCTGGTTGTGGTATTCTCTGGGTAGAACCAGAGTGAGGAAAAACAATCAAGATGAAAAAAAAAAGATGACCTAAAACAATCTGGAAAATGTAACCTGATTGATCTACAGGCATAACTCATTCTAAAGACCTTTTACTCTAAACCAGCTTTCTAAAGTGAGCTTTAAATGGAAGCTACACAATTGCATATGTTCAGTGGTGGCTTCTTTTTGATGCTGTTATACTTAAGTGTCATGTAGTCAGAAGCATTTAAATATTAATTAAGAATTAATTTGTTTCCAGACCTAAGCTGCTAAGTAGAAATCATTATCAGATTGATTTTTATTGGCTCACAATAGCTGAATATAATAAATATTTGAATTTTTGAGTTCTTACAAATAGATGCTATTAGTAGATGCTGAAGTAATTTGCTTCTGCCTTTGAAGCAAATAATTTTCCTATCAAAGGAAGCTCATCTCTGATGAAAAAGTACTTTAGCTCCTGGGCAAGGAGCTGGAGTTAGCTCAAGCAGATCCTCCCTGAGAATATTAAACTTGTTAAAACTCCAAGTTTGCCTGAAAACAGGAATTACCCAGGTCTGGCACTCATGGTTGTTGTAGGAAAGTAAGAAAAGCAAAGGTGAACTGACTGAAGAATGGTGTGAGGCAGGGGAGTGCCATGGATCACCCTGTCTCCTCATATCACTGTCTAGTCCCTTCTGGGGATGCGTTTGCCAGGAATCAGAAACTTCATCTGATGTGCACAGAAAGCTGCTTTGGATCAGATTGACAGTATTGGTACCCCATGGGAAGTGACTACTTCATAAGGAAAATTCATGAGTGAGCAGAGATTTGGAGCCTGACTAAAAGAGAGATGAATAAGGTGAAATAAAAATGAAAAGGAGGTAGGTATGGTTTGAGTTCCCCAGGGATTAGTATTCTATTGATTTTTGAATATGTTCATTAATTATTCTGACCAACTGCAAGAATGCTTATTTCTTTTGGCTAAGTGCTTGATTGATTTTTTTTTTTTTTTTTCAGTTCATGGTTAGAACAGAAAGTCATAGTTCTCAGGCAGGCATTTTTGCATTTGTGAAACACAAGGAGGGAATGTGATCAGATGATGATCAGAGGGCTGCAGCAGCTCTCCTCTGAGGACAGGCTGAGGGAGTTGGGGCTCTGCAGCCTCAAGAAGAGAAGGCTTCGAGGGGACCTGATAGTAGCCTTCCAGTATCTGAAGGGGGCCTACAGGAAGGCTGGGGAGGGATTATTTACAAGGTCCTGCAATGACAGGACAAGGGGCAATGGGCTTAAACTGGCAGAGGGGAGATTTAGACTGGATGTTAGGAGGAAGTTCTTTACAGTAAGGGTGGTGAGGCACTGGCACAGGTTTCCCAGGGAGGTTGTGGATGCTCCCTCCCTGGATGTGTTCAAGACCAGATTGGATGAGGCCTTGAGTGAGCTGTACTAGTGGGAGGTGTCCCTGCCTATGGCAGGGGGTTGGAACTAGATGATCCTTGAGGTCCCTTCCAACCTTACCATTCTATGATTCTATGAATGTGTGCAAGCAAAAATAATTGCTTTATAAAGCTCAATTTTGCCTAGCTGAACAAAAGGTGCCACTGGTTTCATGAGGTGAAGTAAGATGCTGACTAATGATTCAAGTGTGTCTTGCTGCAGCAATCATGCTTAGTACTGCTGCTTCTCCCCTTCTTGTATGCCTCTCATTATACTCTCTCTCATTATACTGTTAGTGCTTACGTAGAACAACAAATGTGTACAGTGAATCACTGGCAGAGTGAAAAATGTGTGCTGTGAGCATCTCTCAGGGCTGCTCTCAGCCATTCACCACCCAGCCTGGAGTTGTGCTTGGGATTGTGCCTACACAGGTGCAGGACCTTGTACTTGGCCTTGTTGAATGTCATCAGGTCTCTTCTCCAGGACTTGTCTCATGTACAAGCCTCTTTTGGCCTGCTTAGACCTCCCATGACATGTACATGCCCTGGTTTACCCAGACATGTTTTTCTTCTCTCCCTCATTCTGTTTTGGGGAGAGGCAACTGTGGGAAATAAGACAAAAGAACCTGGAGTCACAGAGTCTGAGGACTGTGGCCTACACAGACTTGTTTTGAACCCTGTGGTAAACCAGGTACACAGAGTTGCCTTGTGCAAGGCTGTGCTCTGCCCAAATTTGGGTAAAGCAAGCCTGTGGCTTCACCTAATATGGTTAAACTTGGCTAACTGTCATTTTAATTGGCTGTTGTGTGTCCAAAGGCCCATTAGTCTCAGGTTGTATCAATATAAAGGGAGATGAGCAGGGAGCACACACATGTGCTTTGCAATTAAAGTGTGGTTTGCTATTATATGTGTGCCCCACTATTGTATCTACTCTGTCTGTGCTCCTACTACATTATTGCATCCTGAGCTGTGTGGAACTTCAGCTACGAGGATCAGGCTCTAAAAGCCTCCACATGTTCAGCCTGCATAACCAGTGTGACACTGTGCTGAGTCTGCACATGGCATTGCATCCTGCCTGTATGTGAAAGCCTCCTGCCAAGAAGGGAAGTCCTGGAGATACACAGATCATCCAGAGGAGATCAGGACCAGGTCAACCATTGTCTGCCTCATTTCTCCAGCACCCAGACGCCTTGGGAAGTGCCAAAACCTCTAAAGTTACCAACAGCAACCCTGCCATGAGCTTTGGGTACTGTCAGATAATATTTTTGTGAGTAAATATTTAAAGCCTTCTGTAATCATTAATTGCCTTCTGCCATAAGCAGAAAGGAGCTCTTTGAGTCCATTTAGTGGGCAGGTGGAGTATTGAGGGCAAGTGGTTCACTTACCACATAACCTTCTCGGCCAGTTCAACAGAGTTTAATTGATGTATCTATTTACTAGCTAGTTGTTTCTAGACCCTGTTACTGCCTGTATATAGTTTCCATGAGTGATGTAAAGAACCTATTGNAGGCCTCCTCCAACCTGGCCTTCAACACCTCCAGGGAGAGAACAGCCACAACCTCCCTGGGCAACCTGTGCCAGTGTCTTACCACCCTCACTGCAAACATCTTCCTCCTGACATCCAGTTTCCATCTCCCCTCTGCCAGTTCAAACCCATTGCCCCTTGTCCTGTCACTGTAAGACCTTGTCAATAGTCCCTCCCCAGCCTTCCTGTAGGCCCCCTTCAGATACTGGAAGGCTACTCTAAGGTCTCTTTGAAGTCTTCTCTTCTGCAGGCTGCAGAGCCCCAACTCTCTCTGCCTGTCCTCACAGGAGAGCTGCTGCAGCCCTCTGAGCATCTTTGTGGCCTCCTCTGGACCCACTCCAACAGTTCCATGTCCTTCCTGTGCTGGGGGCTCCAGAACTGCACACAGCATCATTGCTGCTGGACTTTCCTTTGCCTCCTTAATTGATATTAGGTGCAAAAGAGCAGAAAGTATTAGATAAAATTATTCAACAAGCATACAACTGAGCGCAAACACTCCAACCCCAAATAGCCAATTGTATATAGTACTTGGAAAATTGTTGTTTTGTCTGGCACTAACATTGATGACATACTGACTAAAATCTGTGCTCTCAAAATGGTTTTTACAAGGAACAGGGTGCTTGAGGTAAAATGGAAGAAAAGGTTTTTGTATCTTCAATTTTAAGAGGAAAAAGGAAAAAATGATAGAAATCAGGAGAGAGGGAGCAAGTGAGGATGGTGGGAAGAACTAAAAAAGGAAAGGGGGAAAAATGGAGAAATGAAGGAGAGAAAAGAGGAAAGGAAGAGGAAAAATAGAGGGGGAAGAGGAAGACATTTATGTAAGATTTTTTTTACATGGAAAGTGAAGATGTTCATCTTCATTGAACAGGTTTGCTAATGTAAATCTATATGGTATCAGTGTGAATCAAAACTGGCTGCTGGCAAGGTTGTCAGTAATTAGTAATCTCTTCATAATGTCTGTTGTGGTTCTTGCTCTTGTTCAGACCAACTATCAGTTATCAATACCTCTCTGCTTACCATTGACTGACTGCTTAGATACCCTGCACTGAGTGATTGAGAAATCAAGAAGGCAACACAGGAAATGCTGACTTAGAGCAGTACACTACTGTGCAACACACACAGACGATTTCAGTGTTTGCCCTATGAGTGCATTGAAAATTTCAGTATGTAAGGCTGCAACTTTTTCAGCTTGTCAGATGACAACATCTGCTGTAGAGAGAATGAAGGTCCTATGCCAACATCAATAGAAAGGGCATGAGGGTGGTGTCCTGGTTTTGCTGGGAGAGAATTGGAGGCCAGCCATGGACTGCAGGTCATTAGCAGCTCTGAGTCAGCCAGGAGAGCTGACTTGAGTCAGCTCCCAGGTGTATCCCAGCCTGTGAGCATCACACTCAGTATAAAGGGGGATGTTTGTGGAGGAGAAGTAAGCTTGCTGTGAGAGATTTTTGCTTGGTCTTCCTGCTTGCACTCTTCCTCACCCTGCTGCTCCTGCTATTGAGGACTGCCTGCCTGTTTAGTGTGATTTCTGTACCCTTGCTGGACATTAGGGCACATGGTTGGACAGAATGAATGGATGTGTGAAAGACTACAACAGCCACCTGCTTTGGTTCAGACAGCAGAGCGACACTGACAGTGGGACCAAAGGGACTTCTTAAAGGGTCACAAGTAGCCAATACATCTGTTGAGCTCATTGTAATTTAAGCAGCAATATACCTTGGTTAGGTGGGGTTGGTGTTTTGTTTTGTTTTCTGTCTTCACTAGAGACAGAAAGCGTGTCAAATGTGAAATACAGATCCAGAATAACAACCCCAACCCTCAGCATGTCAATGTGAAATACAGATCCAGAATAACAACCCCAACCCTCAGCATGTCAAATGTGAAATACAGATCCAGAATAACAACCCCAACTCTTAGCATGTCAAATACAGATCCAGAATAACAACCCCAACCCTCAGCATGTCAAATGTGAAATACAGATCCAGAATAACAACCCCAACTCTTAGCATGTCAAATACAGATCCAGAATAACAACCCCAACCCTCAGCATGTCAAATGTGAAATACAGATCCAGAATAACAACCCCAACTCTTAGCATGTCAAATACAGATCCAGAATAACAACCCCAACCCTCAGCATGTCAAATGTGAAATACAGATCCAGAATAACAACCCCAACTCTTAGCATGTCAAATACAGATCCAGAATAACAACCCCAACCCTCAGCATGTCAAATGTGAAATACAGATCCAGAATAACAACCCCAACTCTTAGCATGTCAAATACAGATCCAGAATAACAACCCCAACCCTCAGCATGTCAAATGTGAAATACAGATCCAGAATAACAACCCCAACTCTCAGCATGTCAAATACAGATCCAGAATAACAACCCCAACCCTCAGCATGTCAAATGTGAAATACAGATCCAGAATATTTTGAAAGTGCAAATAGGATATTTTCACTTTAATTTTAAACACAACAGGGATGCAGAGGTTAACTCTGATAATGCTGTTTGGGAGCTATGCCTATAAACTGCATTAGCATATAACAGGATTTGTGACTGCAACACCCACACATCAGTACTTGTCTTTAGCACAAACCCTGTAAGTTTCCCTTCCCAAACTGTTCTGATTTACTTCTCCATGAACTGTCATGGCACTAGGCTAGTTTGCAGGGTTATGATATTGGATATAATGCTTTCTCTGCTCTATTAGTGTTCTTGTTTCTCATCCAGGGTATTCTACAGACAGAGTTGCTCCTAAATGTATACCAGCAAAGTTGTACACACCAGGATAACTTTGGAGACCATAGCTTCAACAATAAGCCCAAAATAAAACAAAACCAAGCAAACAAAATAATCCACAAGCAACCAACCAACCAATATCCCTCAGATTTTAATTTCTAGTACCTATCTGTGTGGCTTCTTGCAATTTTATTTTTAGCTTTTAAGTTACTTGTTTTCCTGTAAAATCAGATTATCTGTCTTGGAGAGCAGTGCTTTTGCAACTTTTAAAAGAAGAGCCCTGAGGAAAAGGACCTGGGGGTCTGGGGTAATGAAAAGCTCAACATGAGCCTGCAGTGTGCACATGCAGCCCAGACAGCAACTGAGTACTGGGCTGCAGCAAGAGCAGTGTGGGTAGCAGGGAGAGGGAGGGGATTGTGCCCCTTTGCTCTGCTCTCGTCAGACCCCGCTTGGAGTACTGTGTGCAGTTCTGGAGCCCNAGGGTGGTGAGACACTGGCACAGGTTGCCCAGGGAGGTTGTGGCTGCTCCCTCCCTGGAGGTGTTGAAGGCCAGGTTGGAGGATGCCTTGAGTGACCTGTCCTAGTGGGAGGTGTCCCTGCCCATGGGAGAGGCTTGGAACTAGATGATCCTTGAGGTCCCTTTCAACCTTACCGTTTTATGGTTCTATGATTTTAGTAAAGTAATCTGTTATTATTTCTCCTTTTTTTTTTTTTTTTAATTTTTCTTTTTAGTATCTCATGGTCTTGTACAAAAGATACTTCTGCTAACATTTCAGACTGTTAACCTGAAGAGAAATATATTTTTATTCATTGTTTACAGTGGGATTATACTACCAAAATAATAATAAAAAAAAAAATAGACTTCAAGCCCTTTTTCTCTCTCACACACAGGAAAATAATAAAAGTCTTGTGCTTTGTAGAAACCTCAAAACTGAAGTGGATGACATCTCTTTTTGTGCTAATGCACGGCAGCTAACATGTTCCCTGTTCCTATTTATACCACAATTCAATCATTAAATAAGTTTCCAGAGCAACCAACTTCTCATTGAGTGTGTATCACACACAATAGCACCTCAACAAATCCTTTCTCTGAAGCTTGTAGCCAGATACCCACCTGAGATGAAAACCATGCTCTGCTGTAATCAATGAAGTCACTTCTGCCTGGTTTACATAGCCTGGATTCTGCCTTTGCTCTTGGATAAATGAGCAAACAATCACAAAAGTGAACTCTCTTTTCTGCTGGCATTCAAAAGAGCTGTGCACACTCTGTTTGCTGATTATGTTATAAACAGCCATCGTGTTCACCAACCTGTTTTTCTTTAAGCACTCCTTTGCAGATAGCTTAGTTAAAGTAGCTGAAAATTACCTAATGGTGATAACTGAGTATCCCTTGAGCCCAGGGAGCTCTTTGTGTACAGCACTTTGCAGAGTCAAGAGCTTATCGTGCAGCTTCTTCAAAGTACAAATCCTATATAAGTGTTGAATAGGATTGCCACAGCCTCTGTCATCAGCCTCCTCTGTTATGCCAAACACATTTGGAGAGTATCTAGTCATTTTCTTGCCTTTAGGGCACATTCTATATTTGATAGCTGTGGCTTTTTATTTTTTTTTCCTTCAACTTACAGGATACAGTTGCAAACGACATGCAAGCTAAATAGCATATGCAATAACTGACAGGAGAGCCATCAGTTAATCCATGCTTATGGAATCACATCATGGTTTGGGTTGGAAGAGACCTCCTAAGTTCATCTAGTCCAATCCCTCTACAGTCAGCAGGGACATCTTCCACTAGATCAGGTTGTTCAAAGCTTTGCTGTGCCTGACCTTGAATACCTCCAAGGATAGGGCCTTAACTACCTCCCTTGACAACATCTTCCAGTGTTCTACCACCCTCATGTTAAAGAACTTGTTCCCGACATTCAATCTAAATGTAGTCCTCTCTAATTTCAAATGATTAGCCCTCATCCTACCACTTCAGTCCTTTTTAAGCAGTCCTTCTGCAGTCTTCTTGCAGGCTCCCTTCAGGTACTGGAAGGTTGCTATTAGGTGTCCCCAGAGCCTTCTTTTCTCCAGGCTGAACAACCCCATCTCCCTTAGCCTGTCCTCATAGAAGTGTTCCAGCTCCCAGACCATTTTAGTGGCCCACCTGTGGACCCACCCCCTCAGGTCCACATCTGCCCTGTGTTGAGGGCTCCAGAGCAGGACACAGAACTGCAGATGAGCTCTCACAGAACAAAGTGGTAGAATCACCTCTCTTGATCTGCTGACCAAGCTGCTTTTGATGCAGCCCAGGATGCCGCTGGCCTTCTGGACTGCAAGCACACATTATTGATTCAAGCTTTTCATCCACCAGCAACCTAAGTTCTTTTCTGCAGGCCTGCTCTCAATTTCATCTTCCCCCAGCTTGTATTGATATTGAAATTTCCCTGACCTAGGTACAGGGCCTTGCATTTTGCATTATTGAACCTAATGAGATTCTCCTCAACCCAGGAGCTCCAGCTCATCCAGGTCCTTCTGGATGGCACCCATCCCATCCTTCAGAATTATTAATCACACACACTCAGACTGGTCTCCTCTGCAGATTTGCTGAGGGTGCACTCAACCTCGCTGTTGATACCATTGATGAAGATATTGAATATTTGTCTTCTTTTATTGAATATTTGTCTTTGAGTAACACTAAATAAATCTGTATAACAAAGTCACCATCAAATTAAGATGAACAAGAGGCCTGCCCCAGGTTGAACTTAAGGATAGAAATTCTAAAATGTGCAGTTCAGAAAGTGATTTGTAAATCAGAATAGATCCAAATGTGGCAGGAATGCCATACCAATAGAACAGATATTGGTTAGCATGTGTGTGGTCAGTTACAAAAGTACAATTTCTAGCCAGTTAGTAAAAGGGTAGTGCAGTCCCTTTGAGTGCACACTGTACTTACAAAAAAGTCTTCTTTAGATCTCTGTCTTATAGAAGGGCAACGAGGCTGGGGAGAGGCCTCGAGCACAGCCCTATGAGGAGAGGCTGAGGGAGCTGGGATTGGTTAGCCTGGAGAAGAGGAGGCTCAGGGGAGACCTTCTTGCTGTCTACAACTACCTGAAGGGTGGTTGTGGCCAGGAGGAGGTTACCTTCTTCTCTCAGGCAAGCAGCACCAGAACAAGAGGACACAGTCTCAAGTTGTGCCAGGGGAAGTTTAGGCTGGAGGTGAGGAGAAAGTTCTTGCCTGAGAGAGTCATTGCCTGCTGGAATGGGCTGCCCAGGGAGGTGGTGGAGTCACCGTCCCTGGAGGTGTTCAAGGTGGGTTTGGACGTGGCACTTGGTGCCATGGTCTGGTCTTGAGGTCTGTGGTGATGGCTTGGACTTGATGAGCTTTGAGGTCTCTTCCAGCCTTGGTGATACTGTGATATTTGCCACTGTGCCCAAACATTGAACTGCAGTAAGCAGGTGTTAACACAAAGGTTGTGGCAGCAGCACTGTCAGAGGAAGTTCCATTTCTCTCCCACCATGGCAATTGCTTTTGGTCCCGGGGCATGCCTGTCACCTCTTCGTCTGTGTCCAGTGATTTGTTGGTCTGTAAAACATGACATCCACATATACTTTATTCTGTACATGTGCCCACACATTTTTGTACTGACCAGTAGTGTAAATCAATTCCCCATGGATCTAACAAAATAAGCAAACTTTAAAGGTGTGATGGTTTGAGAGTTACCTGCCCCACCACACTTTGTAAAATGGCCCAGACTAGAACTCATCTGGCTGGAAGTTAAGGACTGAAGCTCTATTTACAGCTCAGCACAATGGACAAGCAGAGATATACACTATAGACAGGAATAGTTACAGAAATAGACAAGTTAAAGGGAATACAGAAACACAACTCCCCTCCCAGAAATCAGAGTCCCCAGGAGGGGCTCCCAACCACTCTTCCACCTTCTCCCTACCCCTATGCCTTACCCCCAAGGTTTGCCTTACGCTCAAGGTGAGTTTGGACCATTGGCCGTGGGCGGGGGTAGAAGGAAAGTGGTTAGTGAAGATTAATTGGCAAGGAGAAGCCAGAGCCAGAAGCTGCTAGACCACCCCAGACGCTGTGCTGTGTCCCCAGAGAGAGACAGACAGAGAATGCCTTATCTATATTTTGGTTATTTTTCCCAAACAATTTTTCAGCAAGCCTATGAGTGAAGCAGACATCACCATTGTTTTCCTTTCACAGCCTAGAGTGTAATTTTCTCTATTAAAATATTCCATTTAGCCTCAAACCAGCACAAAAGGAAGAAACAACAGGGCACTAGTGCTCAAAACCAACATCTGAATATTCTGAGCTCTGAAGGTAGGTGATGTCTCTAGAACGTATCTAGCTACACTTCTAAATTGAAGTTTACAGGGGCGAGAGAACAGAAATCAGAATGACATCTGCTGAATCAGCAAGCTTTTTAGCAAAGAAATCACAAACCAATATCCAACAGTTATTGATCTATGATGTCAACACAAGTGCTGAAATGAACCCTCTGATGTCTAACTTGAGCATGCCTGTGTCTGTGAACACCATTTTAGGGCACTTCATGATTAAAAGAATCCTATCTGCTTGCTCTTACTCTGTTATTCGTGACAGGTGACCTTCAGAAGGTCCCTACTCTTTAGGTGATGTGTTGACTAAGACAATCTACATCTGCTTAGATTCTTCTCATCACATTTTAGGGTAATCCAGACAGACAATAATGGCATCTAAAGAGGAGAAATTTATCTATGCCTTTTTAAGAGTTAAGTGGGTACATTTCATTTAGGTAGATTAAAAAGTTGTGTTCCAGGTGGTCTTTAATCTTATGTGACACCCTGCTGTTTATCTTTATAGTAATTACATTTGAGGGCTCCCATTCTAACCCCACTATTTGTACTGAGTGGTAACCTGCTTAGCAAGGAGTCCTACTGAACTGACTTATTCATTTAAGAAGTAACACAGCTTATGAATCACTCTGACACCCTGAAGATTATAATAATCTATCAAAGGGGTAGAGTGCAGCTAGGCAACCTCTTATGAATTAAAATAAAAAAAAAAGGGGGGGGAGGGGGGCTGAAAAAAAAGGAAGGAAAGATAAAAAGAAAACAGACTTGGAAAATACACTAGAAAAATTACAGTTGGGATTGCACAGCAAGTCTCAATCAGCAGACAGAACAGAAGGGAAGAAATGACATACAATGGTCAGGTCTATATGAGACTCTAAAGATCTGGAAGACCATTTTTATGTAGACAACACCAGGTGGCCAGTGTGAAGACTTGTTTCCTGAAAATCTGTGCTCTTATTCAGCTACATTTCTCCAGGGGCTAACAGCTGTAGGAAGAACTGAGATCAGACTAAATACCTGTAAGTATGGCTAGCCAGTTAACACAAAAAGGACTGAAAGACTCCACTGCTCCCAACACGTGGTCTGTGTACATACACAGTGCTTTGGATTTCATGTCTTGTGACAGGACTGTCTTGAGTTTTTAAGTAAATCATAGAATCATAGAATGGTAAGGTTGGAAGGCACCTCAAGGATCATCTAGTTCCAACCCCCTGCCATAGGCAGGGACACCTCCCACTAGGACAGGTCACTCAAGGCCTCATCCAATCTGGTCTTGAACACCTCCAGGGAGGGAGCAGCTACATCCTCTCTGGGCAACCTGTTCCAGTGCCTCACCACCCCACTGTAAAGAACTTCCTCCTAACATCCAGTCTAAATCTCCCCTCTGCCAGTTTAGATGATTTAGATAATCTGTAACAACCTCCTCAAAAAAAGATTAAAATAGTTTTTTTTCAATTTTAGAAAAGCTGTTAGATTAAAAACTGGGATAATTTACTTAAACTGAAAACCAAACCAAGGAAACCTCTGTGCAGTTCTGGAGCCCCCAGCACAGGAAGGACATGGAACTGTTGGAGCAGGTCCAGAGGAAGCCACAGAGATGCTCAGAGGGCTGCAGCAGCTCTGCTATGAGGACAGGCTGAGAGAGTTGGGGCTCTGCAGC